>OZ024871.1:83324517-83363704 GCA_964017185.1 Rugalucina vietnamica | reverse complement strand
AACCCCTTAGGGATTTTCATTGATCCAAAGATTATTTACTGAGATAAATTGGGATTTTTTTATATAAAACGCATTGCTTCACAAAAAATCTTGATCAATTTATCCTTATCTGAATCGCATTTAGTCGATTTGCCAAAACCTAAGGGATTTGCATTTATCCAGTAGCTGCTTACTAGGTTAAATCCGGCTTTGCGATATGAAAAAAAAAAAAAAACTTTATTTTATTGAAAATCCTGATTACATTTGCCTTATCGTAGGTGCGCAAATTTGAATGTTTCAAAGCCAAAAGTGGACATACTAGTAGCGATTTTCATTGATTCAATAGGTATTCACTAGGTTTAATTTGGATTTTCTATATAAAATACACTGCTTTACGGAAAATCCTGGTTCAGGGTCACTTACGAAGCTTAAAGCTTATCATTAATATTCTCACTGCTCTTAAAGCATCTAAGTTTTATTTTATGCCTAATATGAATTGTATATAGTGGAATCCCAAAAAGGCAATGGAGAACGAATCCTAAGCGATTATCATTAATCGAGTACCTATTTTTAATTACTAAGTTACTTCGAACTTTGCGATATAAAACACGCAATTTCCAAGGTATTTTCTAGGTGAGACCAAAAGTTTCGACATGAAAAGGAACGAGTAGGCAATGATCAGGAAAATGCGCAATCAGATTGAAAAACCCACCCCAAAAACACATTGCTCGGCCGAAAATCCTGATTAAGTTTTCCAATCTGAGTTGCATAAAATTGAATCCTTCAACAGCAGTGGAGGACGTGCCCAAGGGATTTGCATTAACCCAGAAGCTATTTACTAGGTTTAATCGGGCTTTTCAATATAAAAAGACATTCTTTCAAAAAAATCCTGATAAATTTCCTTTTCTTATGTGAGCAAATTTAAATCCTTCAACGCCTACGGTGGTCGAACTCTTAGCGATTTTCATTTATCCATATCAAGGTATTTACTAAACTAAATTGAGATTTTCGATTCAAAAAATGCTCTAGAGAACATGGCGATTAGGTTTGCCTAATACTACCTAACACTAGAAACCCAAGAAAGGCAGTGAAGGGCGAACCTTGAGTGATTTGCATTAATCCAGTAACTGTTTACTAGGTTATATCGGGTTTTCCTTATCAAAGATGTTATTCCGAAGGAAATCATGATTACATTTGCCTTATCGTAAGTGCGCAAATGTTGAATCATTCAATCAATGCAATGGACAGCCCTAAGGGATTTTTTATTGATTCAACAGATATTTGCTAAGCTTAATTGGAATTATTTTATATAAAAAAAACATTGATTTACAGATCCTAATCCTTATCCTGATCCTAAGGGCAAACCCTAAGAAAATATGTATTGATCTGATAATTTTTACTACATTAAATCGGGCTGTCGAAATAAAAGACGTTATTTCAACGGATATCCTGATTAAATTTGCCTTATCTTAGGGGGAAAATTTTGAATCTTTCCACCCCATGCGATGGACGAACCCTTAGAATTTTTTATTGATCCAATAAATATTTACGAGGTTTAATAAGGATTTTCGATATGAAAAACATTGCTTTACAGAAAATCCTGATTAAGTTTTCCTAATCCTAATCCTTATCCTGATCCTAAGGGCGAACCCTAAGAAAATATGTATTAATCTGATAATTTTTACTACATTCAATCGGGCTGTCGAAATAAAAGACGTTATTTCAACCGATATCCTGATTAAATTTGCCTTATCTTAGGGGGAAAATTTTTGAATCTTTCAACCCCAAGTAGTGGACGAACCCTTAGGGATTTTTATTTATCAAATAAATATTAACGAGGTTTAATAAGGATTTTCGATATAAAATACATTGCTTTACAGAAGATCGATCTTGATTAAGTTTTCCTAATCCTAACCCTAATCCTAAAACTAATCCGTACCATAATCCTAATCCCAATTCTAAGGGCTAACCCTAAGGGATTTGCATTAATCCAATATTTTCACTACATTAAATAGGGCTTTCGAAATAAAAGAGGTTATATCAAAGGAAATCCTGATTTAATTTGCCTTATCTAACGGGGGAAATTTTGAATCTTTCAACCCCATGTGGTGGACGAACCCTTAGAATTTGTTATTGATCCAATAAACATTTACGAGGTTTAATTAGGATTTTCAATATGAAACACGTTGCTTTACAGGAAATCCTGATGAAGTTTTCCTAATCCTCACCGTAATCCTAACCCTAATCCTTATCCTAATCCGAACCCTAATCCTTAACCTAATCCGTAACCTTATTCTAATCCTAATCCTGGTCCGAAATAAAAGACGTTATTTTAAAGAAAATCCTGATTAAATTTGCCTTATCTTAGGGGGAAAATTTTGAATCTTTCCACCCCATGCGATGGACTAACCCGTAGAGATTTTTATTGATCCAATAAATAATTACGAGGTTTAATTAGGATTTTCGATATAAAACACATTGCTTTACAGAAAATCCTGATTAAGTTTTCCTAATCCTAATCCAAATCCTAATCCTAACCCTAATCCTAAACCTAATCCGTACCCTAATCCTCATCCTTATCCTGATCCTAAGGGCGAACCCTAAGAAAATATGTATTAATCTGATAATTTTTACTACATTAAATCGGGCTGTCGAAATAAAAGACGTTATTTCAACGGATATCCTGATTAAATTTGCCTTATCTTAGGGGGAAAACTTTGAATCTTTCAACCACATGTGATGGACGAACCCTTAGTGATTTTTATTGATTAAATAAATATTAACGAGGTTTAATAAGGGTTTTTGATATAAATTTCATTGCTTTACAGAAGATCCTGATTAAGTTTTCCTAATCCTAACCCTAATCCTAAAACTAATCCGTACCCTAATCCTAATCGAAATTCTAAGGGCGAACCCTAAGGGATTTGCATTAATCTAATATTTTTTAATACATTAAATCGGGCTTTCGAAATAAAAGACGTTTTATCAAAAGAAATCCTGATTTAATTTGCCTCATCTAAGGGGGGAAATTTTGAATCTTTCAACCCCATGTGGTGGACGAACCCTTAGAATTTGTTATTGATCCAATAAATATTAACGAGGTTTATTTAGGATTTTCAATATGAAATACATTGCTTTACAGAAAAATACATTGCTTTACAGAAAATCCTTATGAAGTTTCCCTAATCTAACCCTAATCCTAACCCTAATCCTTATCCTAATCCGAACCCTAATCCTTAACCTAATCCGTAACCTTATTCTAATCCTAATCCTGGTCCTTTAGGCGAACCCTAAGGGATTTGTATTAATCTAATAATTTTTACTACATTAAATCGGGCTTTCGAAATAAAAGACGTTATTTCAAAGGAAATCCTGATTAAATTTGCCTTATCTTAGGGGGAAAATTTTGAATCTTTCCACCGCATGCGATGGACGAACCCTTAGAGATTTTTATTGATCCAATAAATATTTACGAGGTTTAATTAGGATTTTCGATAGGAAACACATTGCTTTACAGAAAATCCTGATTAAGTTTTCATTAATCCAAATCCTAATCCTAACCCTAATCCTAATCCTTATCCTGATCCTAAGGGCGAACCCTAAGAAAATATGTATTAATCTGATAATTTATACTACATTTAATCTGGCTGTCGAAATAAAAGACGTAATTTCAACGGATATCCTTATTAAATTTGCCTTATCTTAGGGGGTGGCAAAATTTTAATCTTTCAACCCAATGTGGTGGACGAACCCTTAGGGATTTTTTTTGATCAGATAAATATTAACGAGATTTAATAAGGATTTTCGATATAAAATACATTGCTTTACAGACTACATTAAATCTGCTTTCGAAATAAAAGACGTTATATCAAAGGAAATCCTGATTTAATTTGCCTTATCTAAGGGGGGAAATTTTGAATCTTTCAACCCCATATGGTGGACGAACCCTTAGAATTTGTTATTGATCCAATAAATATTTACGAGGTTTAATTAGGATTGTCAATATGAAATACATTGCTTTACAGAAAATCCTGATGAAGTTTTCCTAATCCTTACCCTAATCCTAACCCTAATCCTTATCCTAATCCTAACCCTAATCTTTAACCTAATCCGTAACCTTATTCTAATCCTAATCCTTGTCCTTTAGGCGAACCCTAAGAGATTTGTATTAATCTTATAATTTTTACTACATTAAATCGGGCTTTCGAAATAAAAGACGTTATTTCAAAGGAAATCCTGATTAAATTTGCCTTATCTGAGGGGGAAAATTTTGAATCTTTCCACCCCATGCGATGGACGAACCCTTAGAGATTTTTATTGATTCAATAAATATTTACGAGTTTTAATAAGGATTTTCGATATGAAACACATTGCTTTACAGAAAATCCTGATTAAGTTTTCCTAATCCTAATCCAAATCCTAATCCTAACCCTAATCCTAAACCTAATCCGTACCCTAATCCTAATCCTTATCCTGATCCTAAGGGCGAACCCTAAGAAAATATGTATTAATCTGATAATTTTTACTACATTCAATCGGGCTGTCGAAATAAAAGACGTTATTTCAACGGATATCCTGATTAAATTTGCCTTATCTTAGGGGGAAAATTTTGAATCTTTCAACCCCATGTGGTGGACGAACCCTTAGGGATTTTTATGGATCAAATAATTATTAACGAGGTTTGATAAGGATTTTCGATATAAAATACATTGTTTTACAGAAGATCCTGATTAAGTTTTCCTAATCCTAACCCTAATCCTAAAACTAATCCTTATCCTAATCCGAACCCTTAGAATTTGTTATTGATCCAATAAATATTTACGAGGTTTAATCAGAATTTTCAATATGAAATACATTGCTTTACAGAAAATCCTGATGAAGTTTTCCTAATCCTAACCCTAATCCTAACCCTAATCCTTATCCTAATCCTAACCCTAATCCTTTAACTGTTATGTCCCATCGCACCACTCATTCATTCGAGATTATCTATGATGCGTAGCTTCTATAATTAGCACAGCTATTCGATACAATGTATCATATAAGTACAATCTCTGACATACTGCGTCAGGGAGTCGACTCTTTGGCTCAGTGGTTAGAGCATTGGATTTCTACCCCGGCGGTCGGGGTTCGAATCCCATCTGGGACGTGGGATTTTTTCAAACTATGCATCATTTCTTAGTTAGGAATTTTCATATTCGTAAGATGGGGGCTCGTCGGAAATGGACCATTTGAGTCATTCAGTCATAAAAATGACATTCTCGTAATCATAAATGAGTACTTCCTCGAAATGGGGGTGTGTTATGTCCCATCGCACCACTCATTCATTCGAGATTATCTATGATGCGTAGCTTCTATAATAATCACAGCTATTCGATACAATGTATCATATAAGTACAATCTCTGACATACTGCGTCAGGGAGTCGACTCTTTGGCTCAGTGGTTAGAGCATTGGATTTCTACCCCGGCGGTCGGGGTTCGAATCCCATCTGGGACGTGGGATTTTTTCAAACTATGCATCATTTCTTAGTTAGGAATTTTCATATTCGTAAGATGGGGGCTCGTCGGAAATGGACCATTTGAGTCATTCAGTCATAAAAATGACATTCTCGTAATCATAAATGAGTACTTCCTGGAAATGGGGGTGTGTTATGTCCCATCGCACCACTCATTCATTCGAGATTATCTATGATGCGTAGCTTCTATAATTAGCACAGCTATTCGATACAATGTATCATATAAGTACAATCTCTGACATACTGCGTCAGGGAGTCGACTCTTTGGCTCAGTGGTTAGAGCATTGGATTTCTACCCCGGCGGTCGGGGTTCGAATCCCATCTGGGACGTGGGATTTTTTCAAACTATGCATCATTTCTTAGTTACGAATTTTCATATTCGTAAGAAAACTAATCCGTAACCTTATTCTAATCCTAATCCTGGTCCTTTAGGCGAACCCTAAGGGATTTGTATTAATCTAATAATTTTTACTACATTAAATCGGGATTTCGAAATAAAAGACGTCCTGATTAAATTTGCCCTATCTTAGGGGGAAAATTTTGAATCTTTCCACCCCATGCGATGGACGAACCCGTAGGGATTTTTATTGATCCAATAAATATTTACGAGGTTTAAGTAGGATTATTTGATACAAAATACATTAGTTTGCATAAAATCTTAATTGAGATTATCTGAATCGCACATAGTCGAAGTCCACAGCGGCATTGGAGGAGATACCCTTAGGGATTTGCATTAATCCAGTAGCTATTTACTAGGTTTAATCGAGCTTTGCGTCATAAAGGACGTTCTTTCAAAGATAATCCTGATTAAACTTGACTTTTCTTAGGTGAGCTTACTTGAATCCTTCAACGCCCATGGTGGATGAACCCTTCGCGATATCATTGATCCAAAAGGGATTTTCTATATTTAAGTAAGATTTTCGATACGAAAAACATTGCTTTTGAGAAAATCCTGATTAGGTTTTCGTAATATGAAATGCATACAGTCGAATCCAAATGAAAAGGCAGTGGAGGGCGAATCCTAAGGGATTGGCATTAATCTAATAACGATTTACTACATTAAATAGGGCTTTCGAAATAAAGACGTTATTTCAATGGAAATCCTGATCAAGTTTGCCTTATCTTAGGGGGTGGCAAAATTTGAATACTTCAATCCCATGTGGTGGGCGAACCCTCAGGGATTTTCATTGATCCAATAAATATTCACAAGGCTTAATTAGGATTTTCGATATAAAATACATTGCTTTACAGAAAATCCTGATTTAGTGTTCCAAACCTGAATCGCATATAGTCGAATCCCCCAAAGACAAATGGAGGACTTACCCTAACTGACTTGCATCAATTCGGCTGCTATTTATTAGGTTTAATCGAGTTTTACGATATTGAAGACGTTTTTTGTTTCGGAATAAAAATCATGATTACATTTACCTCATCTTAGTTGAGCAAATTGGAATCCTTCAACGCCAATGGTGGAAGAACCCTTAGTACTTTCTATTCATGCAAAACGTATTTATCAGGTTATTAAACTGTGATTTACGTTTTGAAATATATTGCTTTAAAGAAAAGTCTGATAAAGTGTTCCAAATCAGAATGGCATATAGTCGAGTCCCCCAACGGCAGCGGAGAACGAGGTTAAATCGGGATTTTCTATCTGAAATACATTGCTTTAAAGAAATACTGATTGCATGAATCCAGTAGCTATGTAATAGGTTCAATCGGAATTTGCGATATTAAAGACGTTATTTCAGATGAACAATCCTGATTGCATTTGTCATATAGAAGGTGCACGAATTTGAATCCTTCAACACCAATGGTGGATAAACCCTCCTTGTGGATTTTCATTGATCCAAAAGGTATTGAACAGGTTAAACTGCGATTTTTGATTTTAAAACTTTGCTTTCAGAAGGTCTTGATCAAGTGTTCATAATCTGAATGACATAAAGTCGAATCCCAAAAGGCAGTAGAGGACGAACCAGAAGAAATTTTCATTGGTCCTATTGGTATTTGCAAGGTTTAACTGGTATTATCAATATAAAATACATTTCTTAATCGAAATTCATGATCATGTTTTTCTAATCTGAATCGCATGTAGTCGACCCCCTAAGGGATTTGTATTAATCCAGTAGCTATTTACTATGTTGAATCGGACTTTGCAATATAAAAGACGTTCTTTAATCGAAAATCCTTGTAAAATTTGCATTATCTCAGGTGAACAAATTTCAATCCATCAACGCAAAAAGTGGGCAAATCCTAAGAGATTTTCATTGATCAAAAGGCATTAATTAAATTAGACTGAGATTTTCGAAAAGCATTGCTTTAGAGAAAATCCTGATTTAGACTTCCTATTATTAATTGCATCTAGTTGGATCGCAAAAAGGCAGTGGAGGACGAACTTCAAGGAATTTGCATTAATAAATTAACAATTTACTTGGTCAAATCGGGCTTTGGGATATGGATACGCTATTTCATTGGGAATCCTCATTAAATTTGCCATATCTTAGATGGACAAATTTTAAATCTTTCAATCCCATGTGAAGGACGAACCCTTAGGGATTTGTATTGATACAATAGGTATTTTCTGGGTTAAATTGGGATTTTCGATATAAAGTGATTCGCTTTACAGAAAATCCTGATTAAGTTTTCCATAATCTGAATAGCATGTAGTCAAATTCCAAAAAGGCAGTGAAAGACTTATCTTAAGGGACATGCATCAATTCTGCAGCTATTCACTAGATTTAATAGGGCTTTGCGATATTAAAGACATTATTTCAAAAAACAAAATCCTGATTGCATTTACCTAATTTTATGTGCGCAAATCTGAATCCTTCAACGCCAATGGTGGCCGAACCCTTAGAGACTGTCATTGTTACTACAGGTATTTACTAAGTAAGACTTCGATTTTCGATCAAAAATACATTGCTTTCTAGAAAATCCTGATAAAGATTTCCGAATATGAATGGCATAAAGTCGAATACCAAAAAGGCAGGAGTGGAAAACCCCGAAGGGATTTTCGTTTATCAAGTTCAGTATAAAAAATGAACAGGTTATAAACAGCCTGCCGGTTGAAAACAGAAGCTCCACTTTAAGTTGAAACATGGTAATAATCGACCAATGTAGTACTTAGGACGTATCACACGAAAACTTGCTTTTCCTTGAACAATTCAATAGTGCTTTGGCCAGGTCACGGGAAGAATTGCAATCAACCGTTGATGAAGCAATGTACTTTCTTTGGCCACGTCACGAAAAAACACACATTGCCCTACGTTAGGCCTGCATAGTACTCGTTACGATGCTGTTATTTGTGACTGTACATTAATAAAGCAATTAAACAGTGCTTTGGCGACGCCACAAGAGAATGCACATTGCCTTTATAAAAGCAGTGCCTTCGGTCGAGTCACGACAAAAGAGCATTTTTCGTTATCAATAAAAAATGAATGCTTTGGACGCGTCATGAGAAAATAGGTATTGTTTCCAAAAATATACTATTGCAAACAGGACAATTTTAAAATCACTCAGAATTGGTCCTTATCGGGACCTTCATTTTTAAGGCCATATACCCCTTAACCTTACAGATAGGGACGAACTTTGCTACGGGTAAAGTAGACCATACTTTGACCATTTCAGACATACCAAAATTTTATTCGTATGTCCATCGAGTCATGAGCTATGAACGTTTAAAGCAGACAATATAGAATTGCATGGCTGATGTACGTATTTAATACGTATTCCGAAAGGCACATAGTCCGAAAAATGCTAGAGAGTTTGTAATCTCATCTTATATATTATGGTCTAGACAACTAGTGTAATATAAGGACAATTCAATAAGAAATACATAGCTCAAAACCGCAAGACGCTACGCCCGCAAATGGCTGAGATACAGCAATTCAAATGTTTGCATACAAACGTATACATTACGTTCTAAACATCAACTAGAGATGGTCCTAATCGGGACCATCTTCGTAAAGACCCTATACCCTAACCTCTAATAACCCTAACCTCTAACCCTAACCCTAACCCTAACCCCTAACCCTAACCCTAACCCTTAACCCTAAGCCGAACCCGAAGGGATTTTCATTAATCCAGTAGCTATTTACTTTGTTAAATCGAGCTTTGCAATATATAGACATTATTACATAAAAAAATCCGCATACAATTTGCATTATCTTCGGTGCACAAATTTGAAACCTTCAACGCCTATGGTGGAGGAACTCTAGCCGATTTTCATTTATCCAATATATATTTATTTTTTAATTTAGATAGGGATTTTTGATATAAAACGCATCGATTTACAGAAAATCCTTTCCTATTATGAATTGCATTTAGTCGAATCCCAAAAAGGCTTTGGAGGACAAACTTTAAGGGATTTGCATTAATCAAGTAGCTATTTACTAGGTGTAATAGCGCTTTGCGTCACAAAACATGTTTATTTCATATGAAATCGTGATTAGATTTGCCTTAACTATGCTGCGCAAATTTTGAATCTTTCAATCCCACGTGGTGGATGAATCCTAAGGGATTTGTATTGATCCAATAGACATTTGTAGGTTAAATTGGGATTTTCGATATAAAATGCATTGCTTTACAGAAAATCCTGATTAAGTTATCCCTATTAGGCTAATCTGAATCGCATGTAGTCAATTTCCCAAAAGTCAGTGGAGGACTTACCTAATGGGGTTTGCATTAATTCAGTAACTATTTACTAGGTTAATCGGGCTTTGTGATATTAAAGACATTATTTCAGAAAATTACTTCCTGATTGCATTTGCCGAATGTACGGTGCAAAAAAGGTTTAATCCTTCAACGCCAATGGTGGGCGAACCCATTGGGATTTTCATTGATCCAAAAGGTATTTCCCGAGTAAAACTGCGATTTTCGATCTCAGATACCTTGCTTTACAGAAAATCCTGATCAAGGTTTCCGAATATGACTAGCATATAGTCGAGTCCCCCAACGGCACTGGTGGACGAACCCGAAGGGATTTTCACTAATCCAGTAGCTATTTACTTGGTTTAATCGAGCTTTGCAATATATAGACGGTATTTTATAGAAAATCAGCATACAATCTTTGCATTATCTTTGGTGCACAAATGTGAAACCTTACTCGGCCTACTAAATGTTTCCAAAGTACTAGAGTTTCAATTTGGTTTTTTCCCACCTCGGGTTTTTGGGGTCGGACTTGCTTTCTGATTGCGCCTTTTCCTGATCGTTGCCTATTTTTACCTTTTCAACACCTATGGTGGAGGAACTCTAAGCGATTTTCATTTATCCAATATGTATTTTCTAATAGGGATTTTTGATATAAAACGCATTGCTTTACAGAACATCCTTTCCTATTATGAATTGCATATAGTCGAATCCCAAAAAGGCTTTGGAGGACGAACTTTAAGGGATTTGCATTAATCAAGTAGCTATTTACTAGGTGTAATCGCGCTTTGCGTCATAAAATAAGTTATTTCATACAAAATCGTGATTAAATTTGCCTTATATATGGTGCGCAAGTTTTGAATCTTTCAATCCCATGTGGTGGATGAACCCTAAGGGATTTGCATTGATCCAATAGGCATTTGTAGGTTAAATTGGGATTTTTGATATACAAATTTATTGCTTCACAGAAAATCCTGATTAATTTATTCCTAATCTGGATCACATGTAGTCAATTTCCCAAAAGACAGTGGAGGACTTACCGAATGGGGTTTGCATTAATTCAGTAACTATTTACTAGGTTAATCGGGCTTAGTGATATTAAAGACATTATTTCAGAAAATACTCTTAATTGCATTTGGCTAATCTTCGGTGCAAAAAAGTTTAATCATTCAACGCCAATGCTGGGCGAACCCATAGGGATTTTCGTTGATCCAAAAGGTATTTACCAAGCAAAATTGCGATTCTCGGGTTTTTGGGGTGGGACTTGCTTTCTGGTCGTGCCTTTTCCTGATCGTTGCCTATTTTACCTTTGCAATATGAAGTACGTTATTTCATACAAAATCCTCATAAGAATTTGCCTGAACTTGCTTGTAAAATTAGGATTTTCGATATGAAATGCATTACTTTACAGAAAATCCCGATTAAGTTTTCCCTTATCTGAATCGCATATAGTCAACTTACCCAAAGGCAGTGGAGGAATTACGCTAAGGGATTTGCTTTAATTAATTACCTATTTACTGAATTAAATCGGGCTTTGAGATATTATAGACACTATTTCAGAAAAAAAAAAACAATAAAAAAATCCTGATTGTATTTGCTTAATCTTAGGTGAGCCAATTTGAATCCTTCAACGCCAATGGTGGACGAACCCTTAGGGATTTTCATTGATCCAAAAGGTATTTACCAAGTAAAACTGCGATGTCGATTTCAAATACTTTGCTTTACAAGAAATCCTGATCAAGGTTTCCGAATATGATTGGCATATAGTCGAATCCCCCAACGGCAGTGGAGGAAGGACCCGAATGGATTTTTATTAATCCAGTAGCTATTTACTTCGTTTAATCGCGCATTGCAATATGGAATACGTTATTTCATAGAAAATCCTTATACAATTTGCATTATCTTAGGTAAGCAAATTTTGAATCCTTCAACTCCTATGGTGGAGGAACCCTATGCGATTTCCATTTATCAAATAGGTGTTTTCTACGTTAAATTTGGATTTTCGATATAAAATGCATGACTTTACAGATAATCCTGATATTTTTTTTTCCTAATCTGAATCGCATATAGTCAAATAGCCAAAAGGCAGTGCCGAATCTTCGGTGCAAAAAAAAAAAAGAATCCTTCAACGCCAATAGTGGACGAACCCTAAGGGATTTTCATCGATCCAAAATGTATCAACCAAGTAAAACTGCGATTTTCGATTTCAAATACATTGCTTTACAGAAAATCCTGATCAAGGTTTCCGAATATGACTGGAATATAGTCGAATCCCCCAACGGCAGTGGTGGACGACCCGAAGGGATTTTCAATAATCCAGTAGCTATTTACTTGATTAGATCCGGCTTTTCAATATAAAAGGTAAAAGTAGGCAACGATCAGGAAAAGGCGCCATCAGAAAACAAGTCCCATCCAAATACCCGAGGTGGGAAAAAAACTAAATTGAAACTCGGGTACTTTGAAAACATATAGTAAGCCGAGTGGGCGGCTATTTCCCACTAGGCGGCCACTCAGTTACCTAAATTAACTAAAATATGAAAACGCACACAAGTTTTAAAAAAAGCAGAAAAATTCGACTCGACAGCTGTCATTTTCAATTATGACATTTTGTTAATGTCGATTTTCCGCCTTGTCATTGTGGCTTATTTATAATACTTGGATGATAAAAAGACGACAACAAAAGTGCCTCTTAAAACAATCATATTAGATATTTATGAAAACAAACGCAAAACACAAAAGTTCTAATATAATCACCTATGACAACAACGATACATAATCAAGCCATCGCATAAGAAAACAAACTATTTGCAAATGAGAAAAAAAAAACACACACACACACACACAAAGGCGCAGATCAGATTCGCTGTAGCCGCGGAGCACATCTGCATCTTTGTTTGTTTTTTTAACTGATTATGCAATTTATCTGCTATTTAAATTCAAAATTTCCAACGTCTGGTCAGATCTGGTTAGATGCAAGAGTGTTTGTTTTGTCACGCGGTGACTCAAATATTTATATATACAGAGAGAGAGAGAGAGAGAGAGAGAGAGAGAGAGAGAGAGAGAGAGAGGGAGACAGGGCTGCTTTTGAAACTGTTGCTTACATAGCAGCTTTCTGGCATAACAATTAACACGTTTAATGGATAAACGCGTTTCACTTCACTGAATGGTGAGGCTGAAGACCTTCAAAACACTAAATCATGATGAAAGACTGGCATTTCAAAAACAGAAGCGACATACTTAATTTGGGTACATTACTTGCCATGAGATAAGATGTCACAAATTCCATCTAATGGAATGCAAAAATATTTCCTAACGACACCTCGGCATTGCAAACATATACTCTAAGGTACTGAGAACCGAGCAATTACTTGAATTTCTACAATATGTGTGAACATAATAAACTCCTTCAAGCCTTTTGTGTTTACAGTACGAAGAGTGAAATTCTCAGATTTAGACGGCGTTTTCAGATTCTATTTGCGACGACAAAACCATAAGCATTTACATATATATAGCACAAAAGCAGTGTTTGGCAAGACATTGATCCAAGATAATGTTGTTTCTTTTCGACTGGCTGCATGAATTAGCATGATTTAGTTTATATTTATTTATTTAAATTAGCATGATTAAGTATAGATTTATAATGTTTACAGACACACGTTTTCAGTCAAGTAAAAATTTGATGATAAATGAAACTATTATTGGTTAGCCGGCTATAAAAACTGATGTTTTACTATATATCTCTAAAACAACAAAACCAATCACTTTGAGATATGGTGCATCTTGAATGGTTATCATATACATATTTAATGTATATTTTTAACATTTTTTACCCTTTGAGGTTAAAAAGTTTCTTTTGAAAAATGCCCATTTTTACATGCCATTTTGGCTGTAATGAACATGCGAGTAAATTTGTTTATGTATAACTCTATCCCTCGTTAGAAAGGTCTGCATTTAATGTGCACATGAAAAACTACATTGTACACTAGGTAAAACCAAGGCACAGAGTCCTGTGTTCAGGACAAGACTCGGAGCAGTATTCTTCAAAACTGTGTACATAGGAAAAGCAATGTCGCAAGCGACATACGGATGATCAGTAGAGACAGATTAGTCCAATAGAATATTATATACATCGGAAACACATACCAAGATGCAGGTTTTAAAATGCTGTGGCTATTATTTTTATAAACTGTTAACTGTTAATCTTTTGCATGAGTAAAACTTATTCTCTTTTTTTTTGTATTCCACTAAAGAAAAAAAGAATTGCCTCCTAAAACTTTTCCAGAAAAGTCGGATAAGATTGTCAAAATCTATACTCATTTGGAAGCATTGACTCTGATAGTGAGGATACAGAGGTAGGAGGATCAACTGAGCTTGATAATGACACTGAAGCGTAATGAAAGTGGCTACTTTAAACTTTATTGAAAAATTAATTTACATTAATTTGACCATTCACTTTGTTGAGCCGTATACTATTGGATTAAATTAATATACCTATAGAAATTTCATTGAATGCATGGGCGGTGCCTATAGCTGTTACCGTAATTGGAAGTACTCCCCTTCATTCTATCATAAATTTTTGTATAAAGTTTAATAGACAAAAGCAAGAAATCAACTATTGAACATTCTGAAAATCAGTTTCCAGTTATGTATTGGTATAAAAATAACATTGGCATAATATTTGATTGTATCATTAATGATTAGCCAGATATTCTGCAAAACGTCAATTTTTATAGCCTGCTAACCAATAATATGTATTTGTAATAAATCTTTCACTCTCTGTAATATACATATACACTATTTAGATGAGAGTGGTGTTAAACACTCTGAACTATGTCAATATATTAACCCAACTATCTAAAATATTTCTAAACAAGCTACAAACACGGATACTGTTTGGATAAGCATTACGAAAACTTGCCCATGCAATATACAGAGATTGTTTCCGCTGTAAAAATTGAAAATTTTCAACAGAAAAATCTAGTGTTTTTAATATTTTTGCTCAAAACATAGGCGAGGCGGTTCTAACGAGTACCCACAGTCTATGTTTTGGAGCAAAAATATGAAAAATAGGTATACCCCTCCAAACCCCAGTTTTGCTATATAAAATTGGGCTATAAGGGGGTATTCATTACATGGACTCGTGTTCCTGATGGTAACGGTACAAGATAAAAACCATAAATTTTTACTCAGACGAAACTTGGTTATGAATAGAACCGTCTAAGCAATATAACTTTTGATTTCTGCAAAGCATGCCAAAATCTAGTGCTGTTTAGCACTAAGTGTTATGCTCATAATTCTAGCCATGTATAAATTTTTCAAAGGAGCTTGACGCATGGATACTGATTACATATCAGTTAATTATATCATCAGAAGAACGAGTCCGTGTAATGAATACCCCCTTTATACCCCACTTTTACATGGCAAAACTGGGGTATGGAGGGGTATACTTATTTGCTTATTTTTTGTTCTAAAACAAAGATTGTGGGTACTCGTTAGAACCGCCTTGCCGAGGCGGTTCTAACGTGTACCCACAATAAATGTTTTGAGCAAAAATATTAAAGATGTCAAAATCTTTCTCATTAAATTTTAAATTTGTACAGCTGAAAAAACATCTGTATAATATTGCATGGGCAAGTTTTCGTAATGTGTGAAAAAATTTTAAAACGCATAATAGCATGACACCAAAACAAATTATTATAATAGTAGAGACACAAATTCGGGGATCATACACACACACAAACGCACACCATCTCGCATTATCATATATATGACTGAAACAAAAGTAACTACACGAACGAATCCTCGAAAACCAAGCTGCCTTCATAACTCTTTCTCTGATAGTGATGTTTGGCAAAATTTGATATTGAACTCAGATTATGTGGTTTTGGTCCGATTGACCGGGAATCCATTCTTTGAGAATGATTCAGGATGGATTTTCTAATATCTACAGCCTTAAGTGTTTTGGTCAAACTACACTTGATTATCAATGAAAATGTCAATATGCAATAAAGCTTTAGATGTCTGTTAAACAATGTCAGCTACAGTCGGGTTTAACACCCTGTGGTGTGACTATAATTCTAGCCATCTAAACATTTTCTATAGAGTCTACAAACATGGGTACTGAATGAATAAGTAATATAACCACAGCGCGAAACAAAGGCCTCAAATAGTGTTTTGAAGGAAAGCCGGATATATTACTTAAAATGTGAAATGAGAGGGCGGGGCTACGCAATTTTCAACAAAGCTCTCTACTGCGCGCAACCTTAATTTCTATAATTCATCACATTTATCGTACTTTCAGATATTTGCTTCATTTGAAACTTTATAAATAAAGTATCTTATAAGCTATCTTATTCATTTTATTCTCATGTTGTTTTTGTTTCATTTGGTGTTTACTATCGAGAGGCAGCAATGAGACTGTGGGTCGTCTATTGATACATAGAAGAGGCTGTATAACGATAAAATAACTTAAAATAACTTAAGAAAAGGAAACTGCAGTGTTTTGTCGATTTTGCTGGTAAAAAGGACATCAAAGCGGGGGAGCCGTAAAACCAAAGAAAAATTGACAAAAGCCGGCGTTAAGCCAGAGGAATGGCAAGTCTCATACTATCGTGACACTGAACACACACGAACCCTATCGCACAAGCATATAAGACTGAAACAAAATTCACTATATACTAGTCATGAGTTCTAAACGGCCACCATTGTTTTTATCGATTTTCTACCAAGCCAAAAGCACAGCAACAATTCTATTTGCATTCCTGAACACACTGGCATATCAGTAAAGGTTACCACGAAACAGTTGAGAAGAATTCAGAAAATTACATCCAGGAGGCTTTGACAAACACACATACCCCCAGTTTAAAAATTCACAAGAATTTGCATGAGTTAGTGGATTAATTTTTGACATTTTGCCCAGTAGCAACGGCTGTAATGCATGAGGAGTTTTAAGTTTTGCACTAAAGTGTTCAACATGAGATCACCTATAGAGTAACGTTTCAATGGTCAAAATGGGAAGTTTAAATAAGTCATACCTCACAAAATGTTGCAATTTTCGAATTTTGAAAATGGGGGTACCCATATTCAGCGAGGCGTCCTACATTCGATGAGGAGAATCTCATCAATTTTTTACTGCTGTTTATCAATGAAAGGGCTGCATATTCCGAGACGTAAACGGAATTTTCAGATTCATTTTGGTTTTGAAGAAAATTTATAAAATGTAAGTGGCCGATTAAAACATTTGGCTAGTATATAAATCATATATAGAACTGCTTTTAAAACTTTCCCAGACAGTGATGTCTGGCGTTATTATTTATCCCAGGGCAATTAACTAGCCCATAGCCTGATTGGTTTTACAAGTGTAATATTTCATGGATTGACAAGTTTTATTTGACTGAACGCTTATTATTGCTGACATTCGAAAATTCTGAATTATGCTCAAATTTAGCATCACAAACTAACAAAGTATTGTTTCTGAATCAATAACTTGCCGAAAGATACAATGTAACAAATTTCATTAGAACTGCATATATAGATGCTTCCATGAGATCACTTCTCGTCGTTGCATGCAGAATCTTAAAACGAGCAATTTATTGAACTTTAACGCACTAGGCGCACATATTAAGCACTTCAAATATTTTCGGTAAGGGTTCTTTTGTGTCTTAATGTCAAAGTAAATGTTTGCGAGTCAATACCGGATAGAAATACTTTTTGCAGTGGTGAGATGTGTCCGGGGGAACCGTTCACACTTGTTATTTGGCTAAAATTAGATATCACATCTCTGGGCATGTATTAGACCTTATTGTTTTCGTAATGCATTTTATTTCCAGCTAATTTCAAAGACCATGTTTTAGTTAAGCCTGATATAGTACAGATATCGAATGTCTAGAGCATTAAGCTTTCAGGCAAACACAATTGCTTATCCATGAAACATAATACGCAACAAAACTTTCTGTAAATCCGATCTGTCTGGTCTATGTTGATAATTATGGATGTCTAGAAAAAATTCAAAAGCAACTGTACCTATGTGTACTGAGTACAGTAATGATAAAGCAACAACAAAATAAATCTGACTATACCTAATTAACGTAACTATACCTGAAAACAACAAACAAAACTGACTAGATGGCTACTATTGCACCTGCTTCGCGGGAAATATGCCATGTGAAAATTAGCTTGAGGGAATGATGTAATAAAATTAGCAGTGAATCAACAGTGAAAAATGGGCCACTATCACTAGCTAAGATGTATGATTGAAGTGAAAGTCAACGAAAATTACAATGCCAAGTTGGTCACTCACACCTATAAAAGATGACTGAGAAACACAACTTTTCTGCATGTTTTTACTATTTGATGGGTAAAAACTGACAGGATCAATAGAAGTTTAAAAAAGAACTAAGATAAAGGACACAAGGTCATACTTCAAGTGCATGTCAAGGACATTTGCATATATTAACAAAGGCCCAGATTAGCTCATATAAAGCCCATGTTAGTATCTTGTTGAGCATACAACCAACAAAAATCCGACTGTAACACATAAAAAGAGGAACTGTTTACATGACCATAACCAATACATAAATAATATATAGACTTTGTTTAAGACAATGGCTCTAGTCAAAACTTTCTTACATGAGTGTTTACATACCCCAAAGAATAACGGTACCACCATTTGGTTGCTTTTATAGGTATACTATTATGTGATTAAACATCGGTTTTTAGTTCACTGAAAGCTTAAGGCTACATGCAGTCGTCAGTACTGAAAACAGAAACAAAATGCTTCATCCAACTTAAAAACCCTTTCCAAGGGATATGATGTCACATATTCCTTTCAAAATGTGAATATAAATGCTTCCCCAAAAGACCTGCCATCCCTGTAAATAGAATCTTAGAATAACATTGAGTCACGGGCAATAAGTTTGAGTTTTAACACACTGTGTGCGCATAAAAAGCACTAAAACGAGAAGCGTTTGAAATCAGGCTTCAATGTCGCTTTTGGATATTGCTTGCTATGGCTAGAAGTGGTTTTGGGAAGTTCATATATTTGTAGTTCGATCGAAATCCTAACATCACATCTCTGGAAAGGTTTTAACTCAGATCATGTACTTTGGTTGAGGTTGGCTGCGATATCCGATATTAGGCATGCTTAATATAAGATTTTCAATTGGTCACCGTCTAAAGAGTTCAACCAAATGAATTAAATAAAAACTTAGCCATGGAACATTAAACATTAAACATTATGAAGCATGTGTATCTCTGTTAATCAATTTGTGGAGGTAGTGTTTATCTCTCTCGAGTTTGTTTTAAAATTATGGTTGTTGCAAAAAGTTTCTAAACAACTGTACACGTAAGTTCTGATTGGAGCAATAATACTTGGACTGCAAAGACGTTGATACCGCACCAGCATCCGAAAAAAAAGCTTTTGGTGTGGCAGTTGGTGGACGTACCGCATATTTAAAATGTAAGTCAAATCAATTACTGTGGAAGTTTTCAGACAGAAAGCTATAACAGTTGCAGAGAAACCTACGTAAATGATAAACTAGACATTGCATATTATAGAAGTCAATGAAGCAGGATATGTAGGTGAAGGCCACTAGGTCATGCTGCATGTTTAAAGCCAATACTATGCAATGTTTCACACACGTAACTCGACATGAATATGTACGTCAAGGGCACTGGCTTATGGTGCGTGATTCTATAGTTTCAATGAAAATTTATTTTGCAGGGATCAAAGTGCTTGAAGAGAATATCAAGGACAATTGCTAAGCAAGGTTTCACACTCACACTTGCGAATGTGAAAATCAGTGGAGCTGAAAACGTTTGTCAAGAGCACTGGGTCATAATTAATGGTTGAAATGTTTGTCAGCGGCAATCACTTAGCATAGTGTCAAGTTCACAGCTGTCTGAAATGCTGAGAAATGCGCGTCAGTGCAAGACTCATCAAATGGTTGACACACCGACGAACCAACGCGCCACACTAACGTCAATCGGGCGTGCAGATGAACAGACGGACGGAAACTTTACTCCTCAATCGCACCCTGATATAAGCAGGTACAATAAACAATTCAAACTACAAATAACAACATGACACGAAATAAAAAAAACATGCCAAAGCTTATACGGTGACACAGATTTTTTTAAATCACCAATCGTTTAAACCATACTTCTTTCTCACTGTTTTTTACCAGTCCAAAAAGCTGGGGATGGACGCCCTTTTGTGTCGCCCGAAGTACTCCCGTGCAAGTTCTTCTGCCTTTTCTTCCGTTTTTCTTTTGCGTCTCATGTTCTTCACCTTGGTCTGCAGGTACGTCGTAAAGTCCGTCCTGCAGGATTCTGGCTTCCAATCACTGGGCCAGATGCCAAGATCCTGGCCCGTCTTGATCATCGACTCGATTTCATCTTTTGCTACACGAAATACAAAAATGCAAATTAAAGACATCCATTTTGTAAAGTATAAACGAGCAATAGCACTATGTTCTACATCAATTGCTTTGAAAAATCTACCATATTTGAGAGACGTGTTCCAATTGACAACTAGAAATTAAGGACTGTGGGCTATCGAGGGCGATGTTGGTTAACAGGCATATATGAGCCTAAGTATATTAAAATGTTTAGTAATCGTACTGCATAAACTTATCTAAACTTTGATGGGGTTCCTAGATGGCTTTATTGGGCGTCATGACATCCGTAATTTGCTGCAGCGTATCGCCACCAAAGCAAACAAACAGTGATATGTATAGATGCCTTGACTTTTCCACCTAAGTTGGTCAGTCGGTTTGTTAGTAGGCTAATAGCAGCTTTGATTGCCCCTACCTGAAGCTATTTATTTCATTTGGTTGGGGCCGGACATTCTTGTCTGTTGCTTGACCCACCGGGGTTCAACTGGTGTTTTGTTCCCGATTTCAGTATGTTATTTGGCGCCCAGGAATCTCCATCGTCGGGCAGCTTTCTGAATCTGTTGAGTCCTTGTTTTTGATTCATCGTAGTGGTTACCTCGATTTACATGTATTTGTTTGTCCATGATAATTCATTAACTAGTAAAAGTTTCACCGCGACTACCGAACAACTTATTAAATGTTTTGAGCCACAGCGGAAGACGAGGGCGAGGTTAGGGTCCTGTATAATCGATATAAGCCCCCAGTGAGTCCTTTATATAACTGATCGTTCCAAGGCGATTCTTCTGTTGTGGTTCTATTTGTTTTGTGTTGTCAAGTCAACAGTTTTGGGGGGGTGTTCTGGCATTATGTGCGTTTTTATATTTCAGTTAAGTTGGGTAACTGAGTGGCCGCCTAGTGGGAAATAGCCGCTCATTCAGCTTACGATATGTTTTCAGTTTATAAGTACCGGAATGTCATTTTATTTTTTTCCCAACTCGGATTTTGGGGTGGGTTTTTCAATCTGATTGCGCCTTTTCCCGATTATTGCCTGTTTGTATCTTTTTACTAGATACACAAACCAATCCATCTATATCTCGTCGCGCAAATGGGCGGGGGGGGGGGGCTGAATACTCTTAGTGTTATACCAAAAAGAATAATTGGTGCTTTATAAACAGCTACCACTTGAAGCATCCTGTGGCAGTGTAAATGAAGAAGAACTTAAGTTTTGACCCTGTTGGAGATACAAACCTTCAAAAAGCTTGAATGTACCAAACTGTATCGTATATTTTTGTTACAAAAATAAATATACATTTAGGATGTACTATTGCAGTCAAACTTTTGAAATATCTGTTCATTATTTCTTAAAGAACTAAAACAAAATTTTCACAGATACTTACACATTGATTTCCCCCTTTTGGCAAACCAGCAATCAACATATGCGTATTGCACCTTTGTCAAAAACTCATTCTGTGGGAGATACTCTGGTAGGAATGGTGCAAGCTTCTCTCGAAGTTTAATGTCATCTAAATCATCAAGCCGATGCGGCAGCTGAAATCGGTGTCCTCCCTCCTCCACAACAACCGGATCATCGGTGCTGCTTCCTGGCTGCTGTGGAAGCTGCGGTGGGCCGGGAAGATCAAGCTGTGGGGGCGCTTGAAGTTTGAGTGATGAATGTGAAGGCTCAGTGCAAACATTCAGCTGATGGCGTTCAAGATCAAGCTGTGGGGGCGCTTGAAGTTTGAGTGATGAATGTGAAGGCTCAGTGGAAACATTCAGCTGATCTTTCATTGATTGGAACTCATGCTCCAGGCTTGACACAGATGTGTCTAGACTTGATAATTCTCGCATCGAAGATTCTAGTGTCTTGAGTTTTTCTTCAAACTCTCCCAGTTTTTGGAGAGTGAACATCTTCAATCCCTCCATCTCCACCCGAATGTCCCAGTCCCCTTCTTCAGCATCAGCCATTTCGACACCTGGAAATGAATCTTAAAATGAAAGCAAGTTTACTACAGTACCGTCACAATTCAGCACAACCAAAACATCTGTCGCTCATTCAGCAATCATCAGTCAGCATTCACTATAATTCAAATCATTCTCCGATCATCGTAAACTAGTCGAGTCCTTTAGCAGCAGCGGAGAACGAACCCTAAGAGATTTTCACAATAACATATTTTACCAGAAGAATGCACAAAAGCATCACGCGAAAAAACTAAACTGAATCCAAAAGAGATAAACTAAGGTAGATCTGCTAGGTCACAGTAAGAGCCGTTATGTCAGACAAAGTCAGAATGGAACATGCTTAATCATAATTCAGATTTGGAGAAACTGACTCAGGCAACCAAGGTGATAAACTCGAAAGGATTTCCATTGATCTAAGAGGTTATTCACTAGGTTGATTCAGAATTTTAGACAAAAATACATTATTTTAAAGAAAAATACATTATTTTGTCAAAAAAATCCTGATAATGTTTGCCTATCGCAAATGCATATACTTGAATGCCTCGAAAGCAGTGGAGGATTAACCTTAAGGGATTTCAACAATTGCCATTAACCAGACAAGAGACCAGAAGCGCCACGCGAACAGATTGTCATAAGCCCATAGGAGATAAACTAGTGTATACATTTTCACGCTAAGAGACGTTATGTGAGCGCAATTCAAGATAAACTATGTTTATACGTACATTATTTGATTTGGAAAATACCTTTCCATACCACAAGGGATTTAACTCAAAAGGATGTTCAGTACTCAAATAGATTTTTTCACAAGATTTAATGGGGATTTTCGATATAAAATAGAAGATCCTGATTAAATTTGCCTTACATAAAATGCATAAATCCCTCAACACCTGTCTTAATCGGGACCATCTTCGTAAAGACCCTCTACCCTAACTAAGGGATTTGTATTAATCTAATAATTTTTACTACATTAAATCGGGCTTTCGAAATAAAAGACGTTATTTTAAAGGAAATCCTGATTAAATTTGCCTTATCTTAGGAAGAAAATTTTGAATCTTTCCACCCCATGCGATGGACGAACCCTTAGGGATTTTTATTGATCCAATAAATATTTACGAGGTTTAATTAGGATTTTCGATATGAATCACATTGCTTTACAGAAAATCCTGATTAAGTTTTCCTAATCCTAATCCAAATCATAATCCTAACCCTAATCCTAAACCTAATCCGTACCCTAATCCTAATCCTTATCCTGATCCTAAGGGCGAACCCTAAGAAAATATGTATTAATCTGATAATTTTTACTACATTAAATCGGGCTGTCGAAATAAAAGACGTTATTTCAACGGATATCCTGATTAAATTTGCCTTATCTTAGGGGGAAAATTTTGAATCTTTCAACCCCATGTGGTGGACGAACCCTTAGGGATTTTTATTGATCAAATCCATATTAACGAGGTATAATAAGGATTTTCGATATAAAATACATTGCTCTACAGAAGATCCTGATTAAGTTTTCCTAATCCTAACCCTAATCCTAAAACTAATCCGTACCCTAATCCTAATCCCAATTCTAAGGGCGAACCCTAAGGGATTTGCATTAATCTAATATTTTTTACTACATTAAATCGGGCTTTCGAAATAAAAGACGCTATATCAAAGGAAATCCTGATTTAATTTGCCTTATCTAAGGGGGGAAATTTTGAATCTTTCAACCCCATGTGGTGGACGAACCCGTATAATTTGTTATTGATCCAATAAATATTTACGAGGTTTAATTAGGATTTTCAATATGAAATACATTGCTTTACAGAAAATCCTGATGAAGTTATCCTAATCCTAACCCTAATCCTAACCCTAATCCTTATCCTAATCCTAACCCTAATCCATTACCTAATCCGTAACCTTATTCTAATCCTAATCCTGGTCCTTTAGGCGAACCCTAAGGGATTTGTATTAATCTAATAATTTTTACTACATTAAATCGGGATTTCGAAATAAAAGACGATATTTCAAAGGAAATCCAGATTAAATTTGCCTTATCTTAGGGGGAAAATTTTGAATCTTTCGACACCATGCGATGGACGAATCCTTAGGGATTTGTATTGATTCAATAAATATTTACGAGGTTTAATTAGGATTTTCGATATAAAACACATTGCTTTACAGAAAATCCTGATTAAGTTTTCCTAATCCTAATCCAAATCCTAATCCTAACCCTAATCCTAAACCTAATCCGTACCCTAATCCTAATCCTTATCCTGATCCGAAGGGCGAACCCTAAGAAAATATGTATTAATCTGATAATTTTTACTACATTAAATCGGGCTGTCGAAATAAAAGACGTTATTTCAACGGATATCCTGATTAAATTTGCCTTATCTTAGGGGGAAAAAATTGAATCTTTCAACCCCATGTAGTGGACGAACCCTTAGCGATTTTTATTGATAAAATAAATATTAACGAGGTTCAATAAGGATTTTCGATATAAAATACATTGCTTTACAGAAAATCCTGATTAAGTTTTCCTAATCCTAACCCTAATCCTAATCCCAATTCTAAGGGCGAACCCTAAAGGGTTTGCATTAATCTAATATTTTTTACTACATTAAATCGGGCTTTCGAAATAAAAGACGTTATATCAAAGGAAATCCTGATTTAATTTGACTTATCTCAGGGGGGGGGGGGGGATTTTGAATCTTTCAACCCCATGTGGTGGACGAATCCTTAGAATTTGTTATTGATCCAATAAATATTTACGAGGTTTAATTAGGATTTTCAATATGAAATACATTGCTTTGCAGAAAATCCTGATGAAGTTTTCCTAATCTAACCCTAATCCAAAGGATTTCTATTAATGCAATAGGTATTTCCTAGATTAAATCAGGGTTTTGCATATAAAAGACATAATTATACAGACAATCCTTATTCTATCTGTCTAATCGTAGATGCAAATAGTTGAATCCTTCAACAGCATAGGACGAGGAAACCTTAAAGACTTTTCATTTACTCATTGGGTATTCACTAGGTGAAATCAGGATTTTTGATATTAAATTCGTTATTTGACAGAATATCTTGATTTCATTTGCCAAATCTTAATTGCATATAGTCAAATATTTCAAGTCCCAGTTTTGTATGAACCCTTAATAAACAAGATATCTTAATTAACAAATAAGATATCATAAATGCTATATCAGATATCTATATTAAAAATTAAGATATCTTGTATAATTTTACAAATAAGATATCTTATTTGTTAATTTAGATATCTACATTATCCAAAAAGATATCTTGTTTAGTTCAAAAGATATCTTATATACTATATAAGATATCTTGATTGACAATTTAGATATCTAATATAACAAAACAGATATCTTTTTTGCTATATAAGATATCTTCTTTATAATAGATATCTAATAAAATAAAGTAGATATCTTATTTATTAAAGAAGATATCTTATATAAGATATCTGTTTGTTTGAATAAATAGTTAAACGGCTTGCCATAGTTCACACTAAATATTTATACCTTATATGCGGTCATCTTGGACCGGAGAATTACTGACCCGGGACTGCGGTGAGAGTTCACCCTAAATATTGATACCTTATATGCGGTCATCTTGGAACAAAGAATTACTGACCCCGGAATGTGGTGAGAGTTTACTATGGCAAGCCGTTATACTATTAATTCCAACAAACAGATATCTTATATTGTGCATAATATATCTTCTTTAATGAATAAGATATGTACTTTATTTTATTAGATATTAATTATAAAGAAGATATCTTTTATAGCAAATAAGATATCTGTTTTGCCATATTAGATATCTAAATTGTCACTAGACAATATATCTTATTTGTTAATGTTGACATCTAAATAAACAAATAAGATATCTTGATTGATATATTAGATATCTTATTTGTAAACATATATAAGATATCTTAATTATTATTTAAGAGATCTGATCCAGCGTTTAATATATATATTTTTTGTTAATAAAGATATCTTGTTAAACCAATTAGATATCTAATATGTAAATAAGATATCTTTCATGTTTTATTTTCTAAATATGATATCTTAATAAACATTTAAGATATCTTAACAGTTAATCAAATATAAATTTCATCATATAAGATATCTTATTTGTCAAATAAGATATCTTCTTCCACATACAAGATATCTAAATAACATTCACAAACTTAGATATCTTATATACAAAAATAGATATCTTATATCCTATATTAGATATCCTTTTTAGGTCTACCAATTCAGATATCTTATTAAGTGTATAAGATATCTAATTTGTTTTACGTAATTGCAACTCGATTTTTATACTTAAATAAGATATCTACGATTCCAATACAGATATCTTATTTATAGCATTAATCAAGATATCTTATTGGATAATTTAGACATCCAATATACTAAATAAGATAACGTATATATTAATTAAGATATCTATTATAGCCAAATAAGATATATTTACCACTATCAATAAGATATCTTTATTACCAATTTAGATATCTTATTTCCTATATAAAACATCTTATTGGCTAAATTAAGATATATAGTTTAGCAATGAAGATATCTTATTTACCAAAGTAGATATCTTTATTTATCTTGTAAAGAAGAGATCTTATTTAGGTTAAGTAGATATATTATTTAGTATATAAGATATCTTATTTAATATATTAGATATCTAAATTATCAAATAAGATACATTATATGCTTTATAAGATATCTTAATTGTGGGATCAAATAAGATATCTTATTTAGCATATTAGAAATTTTCTTAACTATATAAGATATCTTATTTAGGATATAAGATATCTTTTTTGATAAAGAAGATATCTTCATTCCTAAGTAAGATATCTTATACCCTTATTAAGATATCTTATTTACTATTCCAGATATCTAATAAGCATAATAAATAGTAAAACGGCTTGCCATAGTTCACATAATAAAATATTAATACCTTACATGCGGTCATCTTGGACCGAAGAATTACTGACCCCGGACTGGATTTATGATCCCAGACCGGCACATCAAAAATATTATTACCTGTTATCTGTTCAGGTTGTGACCAAATAATTACTTACCACACACCGCGGTGAGTGTTCACATTAAATATTGTTATTTGGTATGCGGTCGTCTTGGACCGAAGAATTACTGACCCTGGACTGGGGTGAGAGTTCATACTAAATGTTGTTACCTTATATGCGATCATGTTGGACCGAAGAATTACTGACCCCGGACTGCGCTGAGAGTTCACACTAAATATTGATACCTGGTATATGGTCATCTTGGACCGGTGAACTAATAACGCCCAGACTTGCACATCATAAATTCTGTCACCTGTTATCTGTTTTGACCAAAGAATTACTTCTTACCTCACACTGCGGTGAGAGCTCACATTTAAACTTGTTATTTGGTATGCGGTCATATTGGATCGAACAATTACTGACCCCGGACTGCGGTGAGAGTTCATACTAAATATTGATACCTGGTCATATTGGATCGAACAATTACTGACCCCGGACTGCGGTGAGAGTTCATACTAAATATTGATACCTTATAAGCAGTCATGTTGGACCGAAGAATTACTGACCACGGACTGCGGTGAGAGTTCACACTAAATATTGATAGCTTATTTGCGGTCATCTTCGACTGGAAGATTTACTGACCCCGGACTGCGGTTCACACTAAATATTGATACCTTGTATGCGGTCATCTTGCATCGAAGAATTACTGACCACGGACTCCGGTGCAAGTCCACACTCAATATTGATACTTTATATGCGGTCATCTTGGATGGAAGAATTACTGACCCCGGACTGCCGTCAGTGTTCACATTAAATATTGTTACCCTGTATATGGTCATCTTGGACTGGTGAATTAATGACACCAATCATAAATATTGTTCCCTGGTATCTAGCATGTTTGACCGAAGAATTACTCACCTCGCACTGCGGACGAGTGCTCACATTAAATATTGTTACTTGGTGTACGGTAATGTTTGCGTATATGGTAGAAAATATGTAACAGGTATGCGCTTGTTTATGTACAGAAAAGAAAATATGCAAACAGATTTATGCTCAAAAATATTTGGACATGGTCCGGGTTGTTGCTTTATATGACAGAAAGTTAAGTAACCCAGATATCCATGTTCATATGTAAAATAATCTGAGGTGAGCATCTACAATGACAGTGAAGAAGGAGGCAAAGAAGATACTGAATGCGTGCTGCAAACAGACAAAATAAGCAGAACACTTCAGTTTTCAGGGTGCCAAACTCAGGTAAAGTATGCTCAATAAGCAATTTGGCAAGGCTCCATTAAAACGAAATGTATCCCTGTATATAGGTATACAAAGACAAATGTATGGAGACAAATAGTAAAATATCTAATGCTTCTTCCCTGTGAAACTGCGTGTTTATTTTCATTTCAGTTTTCATACGAATTCGGTGCATGATGCTCCCGATTTATATTTTCCCTTCATGCAGCAAGCGCTGTTCCATCAGGCTTTTAGCTGTAAACTATTTAACTCACCTCTTACTTTCAATTAAACAAAAAAATGATGTTATATAAACAAGTAGAATAGAAATCGCGCCGTTTTAGGAAAGAAAAGGAAGTAAACATAACTGTTAGTACGATTATCGTGTTTGGTGAATAAAGTCGTTTCGCCCCACGCCATTGTCTTCCTTGTAACTATACTGCACACCGCAGTCGTGCCGTCCCAATTTTAACCTTTGCAACTTCGAACCGACTACCAACTCGCTTAATGTTCCAGCTACCGAACATCCTTCAGTTCCAATATAATTTGTTCTAATTGGCGTCGCCACAAATATTGCATTGTCTATCGTTCCTTCAGTTACCACCGTCTAGCGAGTCTGTGAAATGAAGGGCACTACACCACACTTTTAATATATTGAAATTGCAATAAAAACGATGTCACCAATTGTTTTTGTATTGCTCTAAAATTTATCGTTGTTCCACAGGTCCGTGGAAACACCCCAAACCACCCCAAACAAACTCAAAACACCCAGTCCGACAGAACCACCCTAATAAACCATTAGATACTCAAGAAAAACACACCAAACCTCTTTAAACACTCGAATTACTGTTTTGGTGGTGGTTTGGTTGTGTTTTGAAAGTGGTTTGGGATTGCTCTAGTAGTGGTTTGGGGGTGTTTTCGAAAGTGCTTGGGGTGTTCTCACTGTGTTTTTGAGATGTTTGACCCCAAACTGATCTAGATTGTGTCAATTTTTTTGAGAGTGAAAATTATAACGGGGGTATGTTTTTGTGTATTTTGGCGTGTTTGTTTTAATTTCAGTTTTCATACGAATTCGGTGCATGATGCTCCCGATTTATATTTTCCCATCATGCAACAAGCGCTGATCCATCACGCTTTTCAGCTGTTAATTATTTTACTCACCTCTTACTTTCAATTAAACAAGAAATGATGATAGATAGACATCTAGAATAGAAATCGCGGACAGAGACCAGTAAATGTAACGTTGCCTGCGATTGGCACGAAGTGTGGGCAGATCTACCGCGGCAAATTTGAAATGTAACGCTACCTACCACTGGTCATAAATGCGTATCTATCAAATGTCTTTTGTCACATGATAGTATAATCTTTCTTGAATATTTATCTATATAGTTCTATTTAATCAGCTGCTGCTTTGCCGTGCAATGGCCAAATTGCGGATGTAGTGATTTTTGAATAATCATGTTTTTCATCGTTGAGCGATTTTGGGGTGTCCCTAAACAGCGAAAAGTACCGTCCTTGGATGCTGGCTAACCCCATTTTTTTTTTTTTTTTTTTTTTTTTTTTTCGTCTGCTGAATGTGTCGGGGTCTACTATAAGCTGTGAAGTATATGAATGAGTCTTGGGGTTTTTTTTGGCAAATTACAATTGGAGTCTATGGGAACGGTAATTATAGGTCTCTGCCCGCGCGCCGTTTAGGAACGAAAAGGAAGTGAACATAACTATTAGTACGCTACCGCGTTAATAAATTAAGTCGTTTCGCTCCAGGACATTGTCTTCCTTGTAACAATACTGTACACCGTAGTTTATAGTCCACATTTTTACCTTTGTCACTTCGACCTGACTACGAAAATCGCTTTATTTTCTAGCTACCGAACCCCCTTCAGTTCCAATATAATTTGTTCCAATTGGCGTCGCCACAAATCTTGTATTGCCTATCGTTCCTTCAGTTACCACCACCTAGCAAGTCTGTGAAATGAACAGCCTACACCACACTTTCATATATTGAAACTGCAATGAAAATAAGGTCACCAATTGTTTTTGTTTCGCTCTAAAATATATCGATGTGCCACAGGTCCATGGAAACACTCAAAACCACCTCAAAACATCCCAAACCAACTCAAACACCCCAAACCACCCAAACAGCTCTAATAAATCATTGTATATCCAAGAAAAACGCGCCAAACATCTTTAAACGCTCAAATTACTCCCCTAGCCATATACAAAGGATCACGAAGGACTCAGTAAATACACCAAACAACTCGGTTAACTCTCTCCGCCACGCAGACAACACCGTAATCCGCTCATTTGACACCCAAAACCACTCAGTTTACACGCATTTTTTTCATTGGTTTTAGTGCCTTACGCCCATTGCCCTAGTCAGTATCTATGACACAACATCATTACAAAACATAGTCAGAGAAACTGAAGTGATTTGGGGTGTTTTGGAGGTGGCTTTGTGTTGCTTTAGTAGTGGTTTCGTGGTGTTTTCGAAAGTGTTTTGGGTGTTCTCAGTTTGTTTTTGAGATGTTGGACCCCAAAACGATCTAGTTTGTGAGAAATTTTTGAGAGTGAAAAACTTTGATGGGGGTCTGTTTTAATGTCTTTTTCTTCTGTGGTGGTTCTGTTTGTTTCATGTCTTGGTGTTTAAAAATTTTGTGCTGCTGGCGCCTTATGCACCGTTTCATATTTATAGTTAAGTTAAGGTAACTGAGTGGCCACCTATTGGGAAAATAGCCGCTCATTCGGCTTACGATATGTTTTCATGGTATAAGTACCTGATTGGTAGTTCGGTGTTTTCCCACCTCGGTTTTTGGAGTGGGAATCTTTTTTTCTGATTGCGCCTTTTCCTGATTTTTGCCTACTTGTACCTTCAATATAAAATACATTGCTTTACATTTAAATCATGATCAAGCTTTACGAATCTGAATCGCATGTAGTCGAATCCCCGTAAGGGATTTGCATTACTCCAGTAGCTATTTACTAGGTTGAATCGGGCAATATAAAAGACGTTGTTTCGTTCAAAATCCACACAAATAGCCTTATCCCAGGTGAGCAATTGGGTATATACTAACTTAGACTGCGATTCTAGATACGAACAACATTGCTTTTGCGAAAATCCTGATAAACTTTTCCCTAACCTGAGTCGCATGAAGTCTTTTACATAGCTCAAAACCGCAAGACGCTACACCCGCAATTGGCTGAGATACAGCAATTCGAATGTTTGCATACATACGTATATATTACGTTCAAAACATCAACCAGAGATGGTCTTAATCGGGACCATCTTCGTAAAGAACCTCTACCCTAAGGGGTTTGTATTAATCTAATAATTTTTACTACATTAAATCGGGCTTTCGAAATAAAAGACGTTATTTCAAAGGAAATCCTGATTAAATTTGCCTTATCTTAGGGAGAAAATTTTGAATCTTTCCACCCCATGCGATGGACGAACCCTTAGGGATTTTTATTGATCCAATAACTATTTACGAGGTTTAATTAGATTTTCGATATGAAACACATTGCTGTACAGAAAATCCTGATTAAGTTTTCCTAATCCTAACCTTTATCCTAAAACTAATCCGTACCCTAATCCTAATCCTCATCCTGATCCTAAGGGCGAACCCTAAGAAAATATGTATTAATCTGATAATTTTTACTACATTAAATCGGGCTGTCGAAATAAAAGACGTTATTTCAACGGATATCCTGATTAAATTTGCCTTATCTTAGGGAGAAAATTTTGAATCTTTCAACCCCATGTGGTGGACGAACCCTTAGGGATTTTTATTGATCAAATAAATATTAACGAGGTTTAATAAGGATTTTCGATATAAAATACATTGCTTTACAGAAGATCCTGATTAAGTTTTCCTAATCCTAACCCTTATCCTAAAACTAATCCGTACCCTAATCCTAATCCCAATTCTAAGGGCGAACCCTAGGGGATTTGCATTTATCTAATATTTTTACTACATTAAATCGGGCTTTCGAAATAAAAGACGTTATATCAAAGGAAATCCTGATTTAATTTGCCTTATCTAAGGGGGGAAATTTTGAATCTTTCAACCCCATGTGGTGGACGAACCCTTAGAATTTGTTATTGATCCAATAAATGTTTACGAGGTTTAATTAGGATTTTCAATATGAAATACATTGCTTTACAGAAAATCCTGATGAAGGTTTCCTAATCCTAACCCTAATCCTAACCCTAATCCTTATCCTAATCCTAACCCTAATCCTTAACCTAATCCGTAACCTTATTCTAATCCTAATCCTGGTCCTTTAGGCGAACCCTAAGAGATTTGTATTAATCTAATAATTTTTACTACATTAAATCGGGCTTTCGAAATAAAAGACGTTAATTCAAAGGAAATCCTGATTAAATTTGCCTTATCTTAGGGGGAAAATTTTGAATCTTTCCACCCCATGCGATGGACGAACCCTTAGGGATTTTTATTGATCCAATAAATATTTACGAGGTTTAATTAGGATTTTCGATATAAAACACATTGCTTTACAGAAAATCCTGATTAAGTTTTCCTAATCCTAATCCAAATCCTAATCCTAACCCTAATCCTAAACCTAATCCGTACCCTAATCCCAATCCTTATCCTGATCCTAAGGGCGAATCCTAAGAAAATATGTATTAATCTGATAATTTTTACTACATTAAATCGGGCTGTCGAAATAAAAGACGTTATTTCAAAGGATATCCTGATTAAATTTGCCTTATATTAGGGGGAAAATTTTGTATCTTTCAACCCCATGTGGTGGGAGAACCCTTAGGGATTTTTATTGATCAAATAAATATTAACGAGGTTTAATAAGGATTTTCGATATAAAATACATTGCTCTACAGAAGATCCTGATTAAGTTTTCCTAATCCTTACCCTAATCCGAAAACTAATCCGTACCCCAATCCTAATCCCAATTCTAAGGGCGAACCCTAAGGGATTTGCATTAATCTAATATTTTTTACCACATTAAATCGGGCTTTCGAAATAAAAGACGTTATATCAAAGGAAATCCTGATTTAATTTGCCTTATCTAAGGGGGGAAATTTTGAATCTTTCAACCCCATGTGGTGGACGAACCCTTAGAAATTTGTTATTGATCCAATAAATATTTACGAGATTTAATTAGGATTTTCAATATGAAATACATTGCTTTACAGAAAATCCTGATGAAGATTTCTTAATCCTAACCCTGATCCTAACCCTAATCCTTATCCTAATCCTAAACCTAATCCTTAACCTAATCCGTAACCTTATTCTAATCCTAATCCTGGTCCTTTAGGCGAACCCTAAGGAATTTGTATTAATCTAATAATTTTTACTACATTAAATCGGGCTTTCGAAATAAAATACGTTATTTCAAAGACAATCCTGATTTAATTTGCCTTATCTAAGGGGGGGAATTTTGAATCTTTCAACCCCATGTGGTGGACGATCCCTTAGAATTTGTTATTGATTCAATAAATATTTACGAGGTTTAATTAGGATTTTCAATATGAAATACATTGCTTTACAGAAAATCCTGATGAAGTTTTCCTAATCCTAACCCTAATCCTAACCCTAAGCCTTATCCTAAACCTATCCCTAATCCTTAACCTAATCCGTAACCTTATTCTAATCCTAATCCTGGTACTTTAGGCGAACCCTTAAGGATTTGTATTAATCTAATAATTTCTACTACATTAAATCGGGCTTTCGAAATAAAAGACGTTATTTCAAAGGAAATCCTGATTAAATTTGCCTTATATGTACACTTAGGGATTTTTATTGATCCAATAAATATTTACGAGGTTTAATTAGGATTTTCGACATGAAACACATTGCTTTCCAGAAAATCCTGATTAAGTTTTCCTAATCCTAATCCAAATCCTAATCCTAACCCTAAACCTAAACCTAATCCGTACCCTAATCCTAATCCTTATCCTGATCCTAAGGGCGAACCCTAAGAAAATATGTATCAATCTGATAATTTCTACTACATTAAATCGGACTGTCGAAATAAAAGACGTTATTTCAACGGATATCCTGATTAAATTTGCCTTGTCTTAGGGGGAAAATTTTGAATCTTTCAACCCCATGTCGTGGACGAACCCTTAGGGATTTTTATTGATCAAATAAATATTAACGAGGTTTAATAAGGATTTTCGATATAAAATACATTGCTTTACAGAAGATCCTAATTAAGTTTTCCTAATCCTAACCCTAATCCTAAAACTAATCCGTACCCTAATCCTTATCCCAATTCTAAGGGCGAACCCTAAGGGATTTGCATTAATCTAATATTTTTACTACATTAAATCGGGCTTTCGTTATATGAAAGGAAGTCCTGATTTAATTTGCCTTATCTAAGGGGGAAATTTTGAATCTTTCAACCCCATGTGGTGAACGAACCCTTAGAATTTGTTTTTGATCCAATAAATATTTACGAGGTTTAATTAGAGTTTTCAATATAAAATACATTGCTTTACAGAAAATCCTGATGAAGTTTTCCTAATCCTAACCCTAATCCTAACCCTAATCCTTATCCTAATCCTAACCCTAATCCTTAACCTAATCCGTAACCTTATTCTAATCCTAACCCTGGTCCTTTAGGCGAACTCTAAGGGATTTGTATTAATCTAATAATTTTTACTACATTAAATCGGGCTTTCGAAATAAAAGACGTTATTTCAAAGGAAATCCTGATTAAATTTGCCTTATCTTAGGGGGAAAATTTTGAATCTTTCCACCCCATATTGATCCAATAAATATTTACGAGGTTTAATTAGGATTATTTGATACAAAATACATTCGTTTGCATAAAATCTTAATTGAGATTATCTGAATCGCACATAGTCGAATCCCACAGCGGCATAGGAGGAGATACCCTTAGGGATTTGCTTTAATCCAGTAGCTATTTACTAGGTTAAATCGAGCTTTGCGACATAAAGAACGTTCTTTCAAAGATAATCCTGATTAAATTTGTCTTTTCTTAGGTGAGCTTATTTGAATCCTTCAACGCCCATGGTGGATGAACCCTTCGCGATATCATTGATCCAAAAGGAATTTACTATATTTAAGTAAGATTTTCGATACGAAAAACATTGCTTTTGAGAAAATCTTGATTAGGTTTTGGTAATATGAATTGCATACAGTCGAATCCAAATAAAAAGGCAGTGGAGGGCGAATCCTAAGGGATTGGCATTAATCTAATAACGATTTACTACATTAAATAGGGCTTTCGAAATAAAGACGTTATTTCAATGGAAATCCTGATCAAGTTTGCCTTATCTTAGGGGGTGGCAAAATTTGAATACTTCAATCCCATGTGGTGGGCGAACCCTCAGGGATTTAACATTGATCCAATAAATATCCACAAGGCTTAATTAGGATTTTCGATATAAAATACATTGCTTTACAGAAAATCCTGATTAAGTTTTCCAAACCTGAATCGCATATATTCGAATCCCCCAAAGACAAATGGAGGACTTACCCTAAGGGACTTGCATCAATTCGGCTGCTATTTATTAGGTTTAATCGAGTTTTACGATATTGAAGACGTTTTTTGTTTCGGAATAAGAATCATGATTACATTTACCTCATCTTAGTTGAGCAAATTGGAATCCTTCAACGCCAATGGTGGAAGAACCCTTAGTACTTTCTATTGATGCAAAACGTATTTATCAGGTTATTAAACTGTGATTTTCGTTTTGAAATATATTGCTTTAAAGAAAAGTCTGATAAAGTGTTCCAAATCTGAATGGCATATAGTCGAGTCCCCCAACGGCAGCGGAGAACGAGGTTAAATCGGGATTTTCTATCTGAAATGCATTGCTTTAAAGAAATACTGATTGCATTAATCCAGTAGCTATGTAATAGGTTAAATCGGAATTTGCGATATTAAAGACGTTATTTCAGATGAACAATCCTGATTGCATTTGTCATATAGAAGGTGCACGAATTTGAATCCTTCAACACCAATGGTGGATGAACCCTCCTTGTGGATTTTCATTGATCCAAAAGGTATTGAACAGGTTAAACTGCGATTTTTGATTTTAAAACTTTGCGTTTCAGAAGGTCTTGATCAAGTGTCCATAATCTGAATGACATAAAGTCGAATCCCGAAAGGCAGTATGGGAATAACCAGAAGAAATTTTCATTGGTCCTATTGGTATTAACAAGGTTTAACTGGTATTATCAATATAAAATACATTTCTTAATAGAAATTCACGATCATGTTTTTCTAATCTGAATCGCATGAAGTCGACCCCCTAAGGGATTTGTATTAATCCAGTAGCTATTTACTATGTTGAATCGGACTTTGCAATATAAAAGACGTTCTTTAAAAGAAAATCCTTGTAAAATTTGCATTATCTCAGGTGAACAAATTTGAATCCATCAACGCAAATAGTGGGCAAATCCTCAGAGATTTTCATTGATCAAAAGGCATTAACTAAATTAGACTGAGATTTTAGAAAAGCATTGCTTTCGAGAAAATCCTGATTTAGAGTTCCTATTATTAATTGCATCTAGTTGGATCGCAAAAAGGCAGTGGAGGAAGAACTTCAAGGGATTTGCATTAATAAATTAACAATTTACTTGGTCAAATCGGGCTTTGGGATATAGATACGCTATTTCATTGGGAATCCTCATTAAGTTTGCCATATCTTAGATGGACAAATTTTAAATCTTTCAATCCTATGTGAAGGACGAACCCTTAGGGATTTGTATTGATACAATAGGTATTGTCTGGGTTAATTTGGGATTTTCGATATAAAGTGCTTCGCTTTACAGAAAATCCTGATTAAGTTTTCCATAATCTGAATAGCATGTAGTCAAATCCCAAAAAGGCAGTGAAAGACTTACCTTAAGGGACATGCATAAATTCTGCAGCTATTCACTAGATTTAATTGGGCTTTGCGATATTAAAGACAGTATTTCAAAAAACAAAATCCTGATTGCATTTACCTAATTTTCTGTGCGCAAATCTGAATCCTTCAACGCCAATGGTGGCCGAACCCTTAGAGACTGTCATTGTTTCTACAGGTATTTACTAAGTAAGACCTCGATTTTCGATCAAAAATACATTGCTTTCTCGAGGGCGTTCGAAAAGTTCGAATAATTGTCTGATCATTCACATAATATTTATAGTAAAACAAAAAGAAACAAACCTATTTTAACTTCAACATGTCCTCTATAAAAGCCGTGAAAACCAAGGTGATGCACTGAGACATAATAAAAATACGTTCATTACAAAAAGGTGAGGTATGGGTACCCGGAGCACGCAAACGTCAAAATGACGTTGCAAAAACGTCAAACGTTATTTTTATCCAGTTGGCGATGATCGCACTTTCTCAGCATAAACACCAACAATATCTACGCATTTCATGTGTCTGACCATTCTTTTGCAATAAGTTTTCGTAACCAGTATCAGTATGTGGTTATACATCTCCCTGAGTCTACTTTGCTAATATTTTCCGCTGAATCATCCAATTTTTCGCAATACTTAATGGAACAGAATTCCAAGTGCCGTTTGCTTACTTCTAAAGTCGCCATCATTTGCTTTTGTTCCACTCTGAAAACATGAGAATCATTTGTACATAAATGCTGGACTACATTACTCATAGTTTTCCAGTTTATTTTACCATCTCAAGTGTTTCTGTGGGTGTTTTATGAAGAAAATACATAAGTCTATAATCTTTTTCAACATAACGACACAGTTTGACGTCATTGTTTTCCCATACAACCCTCGAAATAAAGGACCATAACTTCTTTGTGGAACAATTGATTGATTTTAAATTTTCAGGAAACAATGTCATGATGTTGAAATATAACAAGACGATTCCATGCTTTTCTGACGATGAGCAAACAGCCAGAAGTTATGTTTATTTCTTTAAAACTTCGTTTAAAAAGGTGATAGTTTTCGGACTGCTCCGGGTACCAATGATGACGTTGCCACGGCAACCTGTATTTTTGGTTTCTAAGTCCACTTTTCTTTCTTTTTTCTATCAAGAATTCAGAATAAGTTGAAGTTCACGCACACCAACTTTCAAGTACAATGGATGAGAATTATGAGGGATATAACACAATTACACGAGCTTTCCGAACAACCTACGTAGAAAATCCTGATAAAGATTTCCGAATATGAATGGCATAAAGTCGAATACCAAAAAGGCAGGAGAGGAAAACCCCGAAGGGATTTTCGTTAATCAAGTTCAGTATAAAATCTCAACAGGTTATAAACAGCCTGCCGGTTGAAAACAGAAGCTCCACTTTAAGTTGAAACATGGTAATAATCGACCAATGTAGTACTTAGGACGTATCACACGAAAACTTGCTTTTCCTTGAACAATTCAATAGTGCTTTGGCCAGGTCACGGGAAAGATGCAATTAACCGTTGATGAAGCAATGTACTTTCTTTGGCCACGTCACGAAAAAACACACATTGCTCGTTACGA
>OZ024871.1:83279517-83319517 GCA_964017185.1 Rugalucina vietnamica | reverse complement strand
GAAGGACATAGAAAATGAACTATTACAGTCTGAGTTAGCGGAGATCGCAAAAACAGTCAAATACATAAAGGCTAAAGAATTCCTAAAGCCAGTGCAGCTCTATTATGTGCACTATTGGATGGCAAGAAATAAAGGTGTTACAGGTAAGCTCTTAAAATAAGTGTAATTGTAACAAATTTACTGTACATTCTTTATCAAATTCTTTATCGTCTCTTTAAATAAAAATCTCAGCAAGTGAAGCTGAGGAAAACTAACCGTATTGCAATTCCATCTTTATCGTTTTTCATATTTTATTTGGTATTCAATTTAAACTTAGTACCTGACTTATTTTAAAGAAATCGTGATTCATTGTCTTTATCTTCTAGGTCGCAGTGAAGATGCAGAACATTTAATGTATGACGGGATCAAAGATGGGATTTGGCCTGCCAACTGGAAACCTGCAGAGGCTTCGGGTACTATGAAAGCCTACCTAATGGAGAAAATAAAGGGAATAAACAAACGAAAAGATGTTGAAGCGCAGAAACAAAGCTACAGTGAGAAACTTAATAATTAACTATAAAAAACATAAAGTAAACCAACTAAATACATGCTGAAATTTTGACTAAGTTGTGAAACAAAGTTACAGTGAGAAACTTAATAATTAAACAATAAAACACGGCACATAATGTAAACCAACTAAATACATGCTGAAATGTTGGCTGAGTTGTATTTTTTTGTCCCAGTTAAAGAACAGCTGAACATGTTTTTGTGGCATTTCAAGATTATTTTACTTGTTGAGGAACAAAAGCTTGTTGAAGTAGAACTTAAGTTTCCTTTTGTCTGTTTCTACATGTGTTTATCAGTATTTTTCATCACTTAAACAAAAATATGAAAACATACATTTTTAACAAAAAAACAAAATGGGGCTTTAAGTTCTACCCCTGACTTACACTTGTTGGTATATTTTTAAAATTTTACAGAAGTACGTGTAAGTCAGGGTCCCTGCGCAAAATCTCCCAGCCTCAGCGTGGCCGCAGGGTGAACTGAAATATTTTTGAAAAGTTATTGCCAAGTATGATATATGCAGTGATAACTTTTTAAAAGTATTTTAGGCCAATGGGGAGACAGAGGCATAATCTTTGGTTGAGTCAAAATTCTACAGTGTAGCATTTTTGAAAGTTTTATTAACTTTAAACATGACTACTTTCAATATATGTACTCCTACATACAAATCTTTTGACAAAAATATGATCTAGCATATTCATGATCTGTTTCTATGAACAATTGCAAACATTCAATATAACTTCAGTTAAGAATATCATCCTTTACCATGAATAAAAGCGCTTAATTTTAAACAAGCTTTCCATTTCCCACATGCTTTCTACACACTCATTCAAACACGATCTTTCTGAACTTAGATGTGCTTGGTGCTGAACATATAAGTGCGCTATTGCTTATGTTGCTTTTGTCGCTATCTTTTCTGTCAGTGTTGCTGCCATTGTCATTGCTTTCAGAGCAGTTACTGCTGTCACCAAGGTCGGTGCTGTCGCCAATGTCATTACTATTGCATCTTTCGTTTTGCTATTGTTTTTTGTCGCTATTGTCAGTGAGGGCAACACTTCGGCACAGTCGCCACGGTCGGTAGTGTCGGCACTGTCGGTACAGTCACCACTGTCGGTAGTGTCGCCAAAGTCGGTACTGTCGCCACTGTCGGTAGTGTCGCCAAAGTCGGTACAGTCGCCATGGTCGGTACAGTCGCCACTGTCGGTAGTGTCGCCAAAGTCGGTACTGTCGCCACTGTCGGTAGTGTCGCCGAAGTCGGTACTGTCGCCACTGTCGGTACAGTCGCCACTGTCGGTAGTGTCGCCACTGTCGGTACAGTCGCCACAGTCGGTAGTGTCGCCAAAGTCGGTACTGTCGCCACTGTCACCACTGTCGGTAGTGTCGTCACTGTCGGCACTGTCGGTAATGTCACTGCTGTCGAGTTCTTCGCCACTGTCGATACTGTCGCCACTGTCGCAACTGTCGGAATAGTGGCCACGGTTGGTACAGTCGCCGCTATCAGAACAGTTGCCACTGTTGGTGGTGTCGCCACTCTCGGTATTGTCGTTACTGTTTGTTCGTCTGAACTAAGCTGAATCCACAACAGTGAAAGGCTGCAAGGTAGTTAAAGGCTTTGAAGTTTTTAACTGCCATTGTGTTTTGTTTTCTTTTATTTTTAAACATTTAAATGTCTGACCAGTTGGCCACTAATAAAAACACCACAACAAGATTGTAGGGTTGTTATTAATGTTCACCTCCGCGGGACGATGACCCCATCAGACAGGCAGAGGAAAAAAAGGATGATAATCTACATGATTATGTATTTTTTGATCTAATTCTGGTCTTTATCTGTTTTTTCTGGCATTAGTCATTATAAGTGTGAAATGCTATTTTTAGCCTACGTCTTTGAAAGTGGTGAATATTCTAGTAGTACTTTCTGGCATACATTTTAACATTAAATTCGGTTCCGGGGCATCAAGATCATATTTTACTGTTAATCTATACCTCATTTTAGCGCTTGTTTCTAGTCTAAGTCTGACTTAATCAGGCAAAATGTAATATAATTTGTGGATTTAATTTTGCCCTTATGCCAGAATAGTTTCTGGCCAAAGTCTTCGCACTTTTGCATACAGCGGAGTTTCTGACCAATGCCTTAGGCTGCAAATAGAAATTTTAATCAGTCCCCTGAGCGTCAATTAAAATTGAAGTATTATGGGCGCGTAACAAGAAAACATGTATTTCCTAGTTCTAGTCATACTTTTAGTAAGGAGCAAAATTTATAACAAGAAACTTTTCTTGAAAGAAAGAGTTTCAGTTGTAAAAACCTTTTAATCAAGCGATTAAACAGTATACTGGTCGCATCACGAAAAAAATGCACAATACCTTTAATAAATGTGTCAAAAGAAAATGCACAATACCTTTGAAATGTATGCCTTTGGCCATGTCATGACAAAACAAAATTCTCATTTATTAGACAGAAGAATAGAGCTTTGGATGTGTCACGAGAAAAAAAGTAATGCCTGTTGAAAAAACCTATAATTCAAGCCATTCAATAGTGTTTTAGTTGGATTAAGTAACACAACTCGGCCCTATAATCCATGCAGTCTTACCGCTAAACCTATCACTAACCCACTTTATACTTTTTTCCGAAATTAAGTTCCATACGAAATCAATAATAATATATATGAAGTTATTTTACTATATTTCCGACATTACATTACATACGAAATTGTGTTATTTAATATATATGAAAATGTTATATTGTTTGCACAAACTAAATAAAACTATAGATTGAGTTCCTTTTTTGTTTTTTGTTTTTTGTTCTGTTTGAGTTACCTTAAAAGCAATGAAAACATTCTACGAACTAATGTTACATACGGCATTATGCTAAGTATTATATATAAAAAAATTTTATTCTTTGTCAGAAATAAAGTAACACACGAAATATGTTAAAACACCTATATAAAAAACATATAAAGTTTGTCCGAACTTACGTTACATACGAATTCATGATATTTAATATTCAAGATAAGCATCTCTGAATAGACCCCAAATGGGACATGCTTTATCATTAATAATATAAAGGAGAACAAAAAAGGAACAAATGCAGAAATAAAAAAAATCAGATCATAAACAAGATGGGCAAGTTGCCCATCTTCGCACACCCGCTTATACCCTAACCCTAACCCTAACCCTAACCCTAACCCTAATCCTAACCCTAACCCTAACCCTAACCCTAACCCTAACCCTAACCTAACCCTAACCCTAACCCTAACCCTAACCCTAAACCCTAACCCTAACCCTAACCCTAACCCTAACCCTAACCCCCTAACCCTAACCCTAACCCTAACCCTAACCCAAACCCTAACCCTAACCCTAACCCTAACCCTAACCCTAACCCAACCCTAACCCTAACCCTAACCCTAACCCTAACCCTAACCCAAACCCTAACCCTAACCCTAACCCTAACCCTAACCCTACCCTAACCCTAACCCTAACCCTAACCCTAACCCTAAACCCTAAACCCTAAACCCTAACCCCTAACCCCTAACCCTAACCCTAACCCTAACCCTAACCCTAACCCAACCCTAACCCTAACCCTAACCCTAACCCTAACCCCTAACCCTAACCCTAACCCTAACCCTAACCCTAACCCTAACCCCTAACCCTAACCCTAACCCTAACCCTAACCCTAACCCTAACCAGTTATGGCCAATTATGCATATTTTAACCTGAACATAGACTGCTGGCTTGTTTACCGTATTTAAGTCTATTTTTTATGTTAGTAAGGTAATTGAAAGACCTTACACACAAGCGATTACGTAGGGTATAGTACATAATAATTGAAAATAAGCAAAACAAAGCAGATATGATGGGCGCCAATCAATAAAAAGGTACAAATAGGCAAAGATCAGATAAAGGCGCAATCAGAAAAAGATTACCACTCCAACAAACCGAGGTGGGAAAAACCAAACTAACAATCAGGTACTTATACCATGAAACATATCGTAAGCCGAATGAGCAGCTATTTTCCCAATAGGTGCCCTCTCAGTTACCTTAACTTAACTAAAACTATGAAAACACACATGAGGCGCCAACAGCACAAAATATTAAAACACCAAAACATAAAACAAAAAGAACCACCACAGAAGTATCGCCTTGGAACGATCAGTAACACAACGTTACTGGCGGGCTTAAACCGGTTTTACAGGCGCCTAACCTCACCCTCAGCTTCTCCAGTGGTTCATAACATTTAGTTCTTCGGTCCTCCTGGTGAATCTCTAACTAGTCAATGAATCATCAAGAACAAACAAATAAATCATGATAAACATCCTGAAGAATCAAAATCCAGGACTCACAGATTGGGTAAGCTACCCGACGATGGGTAAAGTCAAATCTTCGGAATCAACACATACCCTAAATGAAGCTTATATTTAGAGGTAGTTTCTGACGTAAGTCAACCTAGATAGTAGTTTATTCTAGAATGGGTAACGGCCTATCTCTAGTCTGCATTCAAGTAATAATGTCTGGCGAAAGGTTGTATTAACTATCCAGCATTCTAGGGATATTATTTGGCATTACTTTGCCTAGATAGCACTACATGCTAGGCTTAGTTTATGACCATAGCATACATTTCCTTAATTGTAGCATTATGACTGACATTAGTCTATATAGGGAGTACTAAAACTAGTAAAATTTTTGTTCAAGATATTGGATCTGACCTCAATCATCATATTTAATACTATATTATGTGTATAATGTCTGGCCATTATTTCTTCCTCAACTCAAAAGTAGTTTCCTGGCCTACATTCAAGTATTAGATCATGGACTATGCATGTGTTACCTCAACCCTTCGAGATAAAGTTACCAGCCTAAATAAAGAGGTACAAGTAGGCACTGCAATGTCAACATATCTTTCATATTCAAGCAAAGCTGCAGCTGCAAATTAAAGTAGCAGTGTCATTTTTGAATAGAAAGAAATAACTGATTAACATACAAGAAAGAATATTTTAAAATATATATGATATAACAAAGGATAGAAAGCATTTAAAGATCGAATAATATATGAGAATCATACAGCTTCGAAAGTCTAAATCCAAGCAAGCTAGAATGAAGAAAAATCAAAGATAAGCTATGACATGAAATGAGCTATAGGACCCTGAGTTGCCGAAACCGCCGTATGACCCATCCTTTATCTCATTAGCATGATCGCAAATCTTAAAGGTTTTATTTCTATCAATTCTTCAACTCAAGAATTAGGTAAGTAATATTATATAAAATATTTGTACCGCAATGGCACTGGACTATTTTTGCAAAATCTTGAATTTGACAATGCACATTTTGTGAACGAAAGTCCACAGAATCAAACTTTTTTGATAAAGTAGCATAAACTCCTTCACAGATAAGCTAGAATATTTTTAAAACATTATAGATGTAGGTATGAATGTCTTGTTTACACAAACATAAACCGATTGCTGAAATATGATTTGTTGGACAAAATGTCTTTTCCACATTTTTCGTATTTAAGCATTATATTTATATATGTGTAATCTAAACATAAATACCTACATTCAGCATTTTTTGAAAATATTCTAGCTTATCTGTGAAGGAGTTTATGCTAATTTATCAAAAAAGTTTGATTTTGTGGACTTTCGTTTTCAAAACATGCATTGTCAAATTCAAGTTTTTGCAATAATAGTCCAGTGCCATTGCAGGACAATAATTTTATATCCCATGAGGTATGAGTGCAATTGTACTGTATTTATTATTGCGTATAATATGCCCGTAAGAACTGGTAATTTTGAACTATGGTATATGCTCTCTTAAGCTTTAACAAATGCAGGACAATTTTGATCATATTAATAAAAATGAATTACTATATTAGTACTATGAACCAGCATTTCAGCATGTTTACCATTATCTATATGCAGTTTAAGCTGTACTAGGTCAAGCGAAACTGCAGCTGTAAATGTAAGTGTCATTGTCATATTGTACTAAGTATAGAAGTTTTGTAGAAAGTAATAAACTGACTAACAAGAATAGAAAGATAAATTTAAGTACATATAATAATGCTCTTGCCAAGTACATTCAAGTAATGGAAAGCGTATAAAGATCGAACAAAAAAGAGGAAAGATTTATCTTCAATAAAGTCTACAATGGACTAAAATTGCAAAAAAAAAAAAAAAAAAATAAATATCACTTTTTTAAAGTTACGTCACTTGATTTTCTGAAGCCCCCAGAGAGGTGCTATTTTGTCAGTCAATCCAATTAACATGTCCCTTTGGATCCCAAAAGAGTTCAAACATTCATTTCAAAAATTTGAGTGTTGGTCCCAATTTAAACATGAAGATCCTGTACTGGAGTTTAAAAATTACTTGACTCTACTTTCTTAATCTTGTCAAATCATCATTTTCTTCTTTGGCAAGATATGAATATTCTAAGCATCGCACATTGAAGAACACCCAATGACAAGCTATAAAATAAAACATGAGCTCTCATACTCAAGTATTAGGTGAGTAATGGGATCTAAAATATTGAAACCGCAATGACATTGGACTATTTTAGCAAAAACACGGACTCTAATTTTCTATGTTTCCATGAGTTTTAACGACTGTAAATGCCTAATTAGCTTCATTCATGGTCTAATGAATGGTGTAGACATGATTTCCAAAATAAGTTAAGTTTTTTGAGTTGTTGTAGAGAGCTGAAATAATGCATAAAAATTCGCATTTTTTACTGTTTAAGATTATCTAGTACACGCAAGACTACAACTGTATATTTAATAGTTATGGTCATTTTAAGCAAAAATTCGATATTTATAAAGTAACATAAAATCCTTCACAGAAGAGCTAGAATATATTTAAAATATGCTATGTGTAGGTATGTATGTCTAGTTTACTAAGACATAAACAGATTTCTAAAAATACGTTTTCTTGACCAAAAGTTTTTCAAAAGAACATTTCAAAATTGGTCGTAGGAACTTGCAATTTTGAAGACAAACTAAGGGTCATATTTCACAACAGCTGCAAAACTCTGGTTGGCATTTCGAGCTTAAATTATATCAACTTATCATTTTCCGTCTTTGCCAAAATAGGCTAAATCTCAGCAGCATACATTGAAGAAAACCCAGTGACAAGCTAGAACATAAAAAATGAGCGTTCCAACTCAAGTTTTAAAGTGTCATAGAGTTTAAAAAATACTTTACTTTTCCTATGTTAAACTATCAAACCATCATTTTGTTTCTGTGGCGAGATAGGCTAACTCTGAGCAGCCTACATTAAATAAAACCCAATGACAAGCTATGTCATTAAAAATGAGCTATTCAACTCATGTATTAAGTGAGTGATGTTATGTAAAATATTTGTACCGCAATGACACTGGACTATTTCTGCAAAAACACGCACTTGGCAATGGACTTTTTTGCGAACGAAAGTCCACAGAATCAAACTTTTTGATAAAGTATAATAAAATCCCTTACAGAAGAGCTAGAATATTTGTAAAACATACTAGATGTTGGTATCAATGTCTTTTTCACAAAGCCATGAACAGATTGCTGAAATATGGTTTCTTGGACAAAATGAATTTTCATATTTTTCGCATTTTAAGCATTCTTTTTATATATGTGTAAACAAGATATTAATACCTACATTCAGCAAGTTTTGAAAATATTCTAGCTTATCTGTGAAGGAGTTTATACTACTATATCAAAAAAGTTAGATTTTGTGGACTTTCGTTCACAAAACATGCATTGTCAAATTCAAGTTTTTGCAATAATAGTCCAGTGCCATTGCGGGACAATAATTCTATATCCCATGAGGTATGAATGCTATTGAATTGTATTTATTATTGCATAAAATATGGTCGTAGGAACTGGTAATTTTGAATACTAACTATGGTTCTTTCTCTCTTAAGCATAAACAAATGCACGACAATTTTGATCATATTGATAAAAATGAATTGCTATATAAGTACTTTGAACCACCATTTCAGCATTTTAACCACTAACTATATGCAGTTTAAGTTATACTAGGTCAAGCAAAGCTGCAGCAGTAAGTTTAAGGGTCATTGTTATGTTGAACTAAGTATAGAAGTTTTATAGAAAGTAATAAACTGACTAACAAAAATAGAAAGAAACAATTAAGTACATATTATAAAGCTCTTGCAAAGTGATTTCAAGTAATGGAAAGCGTATAAAGATCGAACAAAAATAGGAAATATATAGCTTCAATAATGTCTACAATGGACTAAAATTGCAAAAATAAATATCATTTTTTAAAAGTGACGTCACTTGATTTTCTGAAGCCCCAGAGAGGTACTATTTTGTCAGTCAATCCAATTTACTTGTCCCTTTAGATCCCAAAAGAGTTCAAACATTCATTTAAAAAAATTGAGTATTGGTCCCAATTTAAACATAAAGATCCTGTACTGGAGTTTAAAAATTACTTGACTCTACTTTCTAAATCTTGTCAAATCATCATTTTCTTCTTTGGCAATATATGAATATTCTAAGCATCGCACATTGAAGAACACCCAATGACAAGCTATAAAATAAAAAATGAGCTTTCATACTCAAGTATTAGGTGAGTAATGGGATGTAAAATATTGAAACTGCAATGACATTGGACTATTTTAGCAAAAACACGGACTCTAATTTTCTATGTTTCCATGAGTTTTAACGACTGTAAATGCCTAATTAGCTTCATTCATGGTCTAATGAATGGTGTAGACATGATTTCCAAAATAAGTTAAGTTTTTTGAGTTGTTGTAGAGAGCTGAAATAATGCATAAAAATCCGCATTTTTTTACTGTTTAAGATTATCTAGTACACGCAAGACTACAACTGTATATTTAATAGTTATGGTCATTTTAAGCAAAAATTCGATATTTATAAAGTAACATAAAATCCTTCACAGAAGAGCTAGAATATATTTAAAATATGCTATGTGTAGGTATGTATGTCTAGTTTACTAAGACATAAACAGATTTCTAAAAATACGTTTTCTTGACCAAAAGTTTTTCAAAAGAACAGTTTCAAAATTGGTCGTAGGAACTTGCAATTTTGAAGACAAACTAAGGGTCATATTTCACAACAGCTGCAAAACTGTAGTTGGCATTTCGAGCTTAAATTATATCAACTTATCATTTTCCGTCTTTGCCAAAATAGGCTAAATCTCAGCAGCATACATTGAAGAAAACCCAGTGACAAGCTAGAACATAAAAAATGAGCGTTCCAACTCAAGTTTTAAAGTGTCATAGAGTTTAAAAAATACTTTACTTTTCCTATGTTAAACTATCAAACCATCATTTTGTTTCTGTGGCGAGATAGGCTAACTCTGAGCAGCCTACATTAAATAAAACCCAATGACAAGCTATGCCATTAAAAATGAGCTATTCAACTCATGTATTAAGTGAGTGATGTTATGTAAAATATTTGTACCGCAATGACACTGGACTATTTCTGCAAAAACACGCACTTGGCAATGGACTTTTTTGCGAACGAAAGTCCACAGAATCAAACTTTTTGATAAAGTATAATAAAATCCCTTACAGAAGAGCTAGAATATTTGTAAAACATACTAGATGTTGGTATCCATGTCTTTTTCACAAAGCCATGAACAGATTGCTGAAATATGATTTCTTGGACAAAATGAATTTTCATATTTTTCGCATTTTAAGCATTTTTTTTATATATGTGTAAACAAGATATTAATACCTACATTCAGCAAGTTTTGAAAATATTCTAGCTTATCTGTGAAGGAGTTTATGCTACTTTATCAAAAAAGTTAGATTTTGTGGACTTTCGTTCACAAAACATGCATTGTCAAATTCAAGATTTTGCAATAATAGTCCAGTGCCATTGCGGGACAATAATTTTATATCCCATGAGGTATGAATGCTATTGAATTGTATTTATTATTGCATAAAATATGGTCGTAGGAACTGGTAATTTTGAACACTAACTATGGTTCTTTCTCTCTTAAGCATAAACAAATGCACGACAATTTTGATCATATTGATAAAAATGAATTGCTATATAAGTACTTTGAACCAGCATTTCAGCATTTTAACCACTAACTATATGCAGTTTAAGTTATACTAGGTCAAGCAAAGCTGCAGCAGTAAGTTTAAGTGTCATTGTTATGTTGAACTAAGTATAGAAGTTTTATAGAAAGTAATAAACTGACTAACAAAAATAGAAAGAAACAATTAAGTACATATTATAAAGCTCTTGCAAAGTGATTTCAAGTAATGGAAAGCGTATAAAGATCGAACAAAAAATAGGAAATATATAGCTTCAATAATGTCTACAATGGACTAAAATTGCAAAAATAAATATCATTTTTTAAAAGTGACGTCACTTGATTTTCTGAAGCCCCAGAGAGGTACTATTTTGTCAGTCAACCCAATTTACTTGTCCCTTTAGATCCCAAAAGAGTTCAAACATTCATTTAAAAAAATTGAGTATTGGTCCCAATTTAAACATGAAGATCCTGTACTGGAGTTTAAAAATTACTTGACTCTACTTTCTAAATCTTGTCAAATCATCATTTTCTTCTTTGGCAATATATGAATATTCTAAGCATCGCACATTGAAGAACACCCAATGACAAGCTATAAAATAAAAAATGAGCTCTCATACTCAAGTATTAGGTGAGTAATGGGATGTAAAATATTGAAACCGCAATGACATTGGACTATTTTAGCAAAAACACGGACTCTAATTTTCTATGTTTCCATGAGTTTTAACGACTGTAAATGCCTAATTAGCTTCATTCATGGTCTAATGAATGGTGTAGACATGATTTCCAAAATAAGTTAAGTTTTTTGAGTTGTTGTAGAGAGCTGAAATAATGCATAAAAATCCGCATTTTTTTACTGTTTAAGATTATCTAGTACACGCAAGACTACAACTGTATATTTAATAGTTATGGTCATTTTAAGCAAAAATTCGATATTTATAAAGTAACATAAAATCGTTCACAGAAGAGCTAGAATATATTTAAAATATGCTATGTGTAGGTATGTATGTCTAGTTTACTAAGACATAAACAGATTTCTAAAAATACGTTTTCTTGACCAAAAGTTTTTCAAAAGAACAGTTTCAAAATTGGTCGTAGGAACTTGCAATTTTGAAGACAAACTAAGGGTCATATTTCACAACAGCTGCAAAACTCTGGTTGGCATTTCGAGCTTAAATTATATCAACTTATCATTTTCCGTCTTTGCCAAAATAGGCTAAATCTCAGCAGCATACATTGAAGAAAACCCAGTGACAAGCTAGAACATAAAAAATGAGCGTTCCAACTCAAGTTTTAAAGTGTCATAGAGTTTAAAAAATACTTTACTTTTCCTATGTTAAACTATCAAACCATCATTTTGTTTCTGTGGCGAGATAGGCTAACTCTGAGCAGCCTACATTAAATAAAACCCAATGGCAAGCTATGCCATTAAAAATGAGCTATTCAACTCATGTATTAAGTGAGTGATGTTATGTAAAATATTTGTACCGCAATGACACTGGACTATTTCTGCAAAAACACGCACTTGGCAATGGACTTTTTTGCGAACGAAAGTCCACAGAATCAAACTTTTTGATAAAGTATAATAAAATCCCTTACAGAAGAGCTAGAATATTTGTAAAACATACTAGATGTTGGTATCAATGTCTTTTTCACAAAGCCATGAACAGATTGCTGAAATATGGTTTCTTGGACAAAATGAATTTTCATATTTTTCGCATTTTAAGCATTCTTTTTATATATGTGTAAACAAGATATTAATACCTACATTCAGCAAGTTTTGAAAATATTCTAGCTTATCTGTGAAGGAGTTTATGCTACTATATCAAAAAAGTTTGATTTTTGTGGACTTTCGTTCACAAAACATGCATTGTCAAATTCAAGTTTTTGCAATAATAGTCCAGTGCCATTGCGGGACAATAATTTTATATCCCATGAGGTATGAATGCTATTGAATTGTATTTATTATTGTATAAAATATGGTCGTAGGAACTGGTAATTTTGAATACTAACTATGGTTCTTTCTCTCTTAAGCATAAACAAATGCACGACAATTTTGATCATATTGATAAAAATGAATTGCTATATAAGTACTTTGAACCAGCATTTCAGCATTTTAACCACTAACTATATGCAGTTTAAGTTATACTAGGTCAAGCAAAGCTGCAGCAGTAAGTTTAAGGGTCATTGTTATGTTGAACTAAGTATAGAAGTTTTATAGAAAGTAATAAACTGACTAACAAAAATAGAAAGAAACAATTAAGTACATATTATAAAGCTCTTGCAAAGTGATTTCAAGTAATGGAAAGCGTATAAAGATCGAACAAAAATAGGAAATATATAGCTTCAATAATGTCTACAATGGACTAAAATTGCAAAAATAAATATCATTTTTTAAAAGTGACGTCACTTGATTTTCTGAAGCCCCAGAGAGGTACTATTTTGTCAGTCAATCCAATTTACTTGTCCCTTTAGATCCCAAAAGAGTTCGAACATTCATTTCAAAAAATTGAGTATTGGTCCCAATTTAAACATGAAGATCCTGTACTGGAGTTTAAAAATTACTTGACTCTACTTTCTAAATCTTGTCAAATCATCATTTTCTTCTTTGGCAATATATGAATATTCTAAGCATCGCACATTGAAGAACACCCAATGACAAGCTATAAAATAAAAAATGAGCTCTCATACTCAAGTATTAGGTGAGTAATGGGATGTAAAATATTGAAACTGCAATGACATTGGACTATTTTAGCAAAAACACGGACTCTAATTTTCTATGTTTCCATGAGTTTTAACGACTGTAAATGCCTAATTAGCTTCATTCATGGTCTAATGAATGGTGTAGACATGATTTCCAAAATAAGTTAAGTTTTTTGAGTTGTTGTAGAGAGCTGAAATAATGCATAAAAATCCGCATTTTTTTACTGTTTAAGATTATCTAGTACACGCAAGACTACAACTGTATATTTAATAGTTATGGTCATTTTAAGCAAAAATTCGATATTTATAAAGTAACATAAAATCCTTCACAGAAGAGCTAGAATATATTTAAAATATGCTATGTGTAGGTATGTATGTCTAGTTTACTAAGACATAAACAGATTTCTAAAAATACGTTTTCTTGACCAAAAGTTTTTCAAAAGAACAGTTTCAAAATTGGTCGTAGGAACTTGCAATTTTGAAGACAAACTAAGGGTCATATTTCACAACAGCTGCAAAACTGTAGTTGGCATTTCGAGCTTAAATTATATCAACTTATCATTTTCCGTCTTTGCCAAAATAGGCTAAATCTCAGCAGCATACATTGAAGAAAACCCAGTGACAAGCTAGAACATAAAAAATGAGCGTTCCAACTCAAGTTTTAAAGTGTCATAGAGTTTAAAAAATACTTTACTTTTCCTATGTTAAACTATCAAACCATCATTTTGTTTCTGTGGCGAGATAGGCTAACTCTGAGCAGCCTACATTAAATAAAACCCAATGACAAGCTATGCCATTAAAAATGAGCAATTCAACTCATGTATTAAGTGAGTGATGTTATGTAAAATATTTGTACCGCAATGACACTGGACTATTTCTGCAAAAACACGCACTTGGCAATGGACTTTTTTGCGAACGAAAGTCCACAGAATCAAACTTTTTGATAAAGTATAATAAAATCCCTTACAGAAGAGCTAGAATATTTGTAAAACATACTAGATGTTGGTATCCATGTCTTTTTCACAAAGCCATGAACAGATTGCTGAAATATGGTTTCTTGGACAAAATGAATTTTCATATTTTTCACATTTTAAGCATTTTTTTATATATGTGTAAACAACATATTAATACCTACATTCAGCAAGTTTTGAAAGTATTCTAGCTTATCTGTGAAGGAGTTTATGCTACTTTATCAAAAAAGTTTGATTTTGAGGACTTTCGTTCACAAAACATGTATTGTCAAATTCAAGTTTTTGCAATAATAGTCCAGTGCCATTGCGAGACAATAATTTTATATCCCATGAGGTATGAATGCTATTGAATTGTATTTATTATTGCATAAAATATGGTCGTAGGAACTGGTAATTTTGAATACTAACTATGGTTCTTTCTCTCTTAAGCATAAACAAATGCACGAAAATTTTGATCATATTGATAAAAATGAATTGCTATATAAGTACTTTGAACCAGCATTTCAGCATTTTAACCACTAACTATATGCAGTTTAAGTTATACTAGGTCAAGCAAAGCTGCAGCAGTAAGTTTAAGGGTCATTGTTATGTTGAACTAAGTATAGAAGAAGTTTTATAGAAAGTAATAAACTGACTAACAAAAATAGAAAGAAACAATTAAGTACATATTATAAAGCTCTTGCAAATTGATTTCAAGTAATGGAAAGCGTATAAAGATCGAACAAAAAATAGGAAATATATAGCTTCAATAATGTCTACAATGGACTAAAATTGCAAAAATAAATATCATTTTTTAAAAGTGACGTCACTTGATTTTCTGAAGCCCCAGAGAGGTACTATTTTGTCAGTCAATCCAATTTACTTGTCCCTTTAGATCCCAAAGGAGTTCAAACATTCATTTCAAAAAATTGAGTATTGGTCCCAATTTAAACATGAAGATCCTGTACTGGAGTTTAAAAATTACTTGACTCTACTTTCTAAATCTTGTCAAATCATCATTTTCTTCTTTGGCAATATATGAATATTCTAAGCATCGCACATTGAAGAACACCCAATGACAAGCTATAAAATAAAAAATGAGCTCTCATACTCAAGTATTAGGTGAGTAATGGGATGTAAAATATTGAAACCGCAATGACATTGGACTATTTTAGCAAAAACACGGACACTAATTTTCTATGTTTCCATGAGTTTTAACGACTGTAAATGCCTAATTAGTTTCATTCATGGTCTAATGAATGGTGTAGACATGATTTCCAAAATAAGTTAAGTTTTTTGAGTTGTTGTAGAGAGCTGAAATAATGCATAAAAATCCGCATTTTTTTACTGTTTAAGATTATCTAGTACACGCAAGACTACAACTGTATATTTAATAGTTATGGTCATTTTAAGCAAAAATTCGATATTTATAAAGTAACATAAAATCCTTCACAGAAGAGCTAGAATATATTTAAAATATGCTATGTGTAGGTATGTATGTCTAGTTTACTAAGACATAAACAGATTTCTAAAAATACGTTTTCTTGACCAAAAGTTTTTCAAAAGAACAGTTTCAAAATTGGTCGTAGGAAATTGCAATTTTGAAGACAAACTAAGGGTCATATTTCACAACAGCTGCAAAACTGTAGTTGGCATTTCGAGCTTAAATTATATCAACTTATCATTTTCCGTCTTTGCCAAAATAGGCTAAATCTCAGCAGCATACATTGAAGAAAACCCAGTGACAAGCTAGAACATAAAAAATGAGCGTTCCAACTCAAGTTTTAAAGTGTCATAGAGTTTAAAAAATACTTTATTTTTCCTATGTTAAACTATCAAACCATCATTTTGTTTCTGTGGCGAGATAGGCTAACTCTGAGCAGCCTACATTAAATAAAACCCAATGACAAGCTATGCCATTAAAAATGAGCTATTCAACTCATGTATTAAGTGAGTGATGTTATGTAAAATATATGTACCGCAATGACACTGGACTATTTCTGCAAAAACACGCACTTGGCAATGGACTTTTTTGCGAACGAAAGTCCACAGAATCAAACTTTTTGATAAAGTATAATAAAATCCCTTACAGAAGAGCTAGAATATTTGTAAAACATACTAGATGTTGGTATCCATGTCTTTTTCACAAAGCCATGAACAGATTGCTGAAATATGGTTTCTTGGACAAAATGAATTTTCACATTTTTCGCATTTTAAGCATTCTTTTTATATATGTGTAAACAAGACATTAATACCTACATTCAGCAAGTTTTGAAAATATTCTAGCTTATCTGTGAAGGAGTTTATGCTACTTTATCAAAAAAGTTTGATTTTGTGGACTTTCGTTCTCAAAACATGCATTGTCAAATTCAAGTTTTTGCAATAATAGTCCAGTGCCATTGCGGGACAATAATTTTATATCCCATGAGGTATGAATGCTATTGAATTGTATTTATTATTGCATAAAATATGGACGTAGGAACTGGTAATTTTGAATACTAACTATGGTTCTTTCTCTCTTAAGCATAAACAAATGCACGACAATTTTGATCATATTGATAAAAATGAATTGCTATATAAGTACTTAGAACCAGCATTTCAGCATTTTAACCACTAACTATATGCAGTTTAAGTTATACTAGGTCAAGCAAAGCTGCAGCAGTAAGTTTAAGGGTCATTGTTATGTTGAACTAAGTATAGAAGTTTTATAGAAAGTAATTAACTGACTAACAAGAATAGAAAGAAACAATTAAGTACATATTATAAAGCTCTTGCAAAGTGATTTCAAGTAATGGAAAGCGTATAAAGATCGAACAAAAAATAGGAAATATATAGCTTCAATAATGTCTACAATGGACTAAAATTGCAAAAATAAATATCATTTTTTAAAAGTGACGTCACTTGATTTTCTGAAGCCCCAGAGAGGTACTTTTTTGTCAGTCAATCCAATTTACACGTCCCTTTGGATCCCAAAAGAATTCAAACATTCATTTCAAAAATTTGAGTATTGGTCCCAATTTAAACATGAAGATCCTGTACTGGAGTTTAAAAATTACTTGACTCTACTTTCTAAATCTTGTCAAATCATCATTTTCTTCTTTGGCAATATATGAATATTCTAAGCATAGCACATTGAAGAACACCCAATGACAAGCTATAAAATAAAAAATGAGCTCTCATACTCAAGTATTAGGTGAGTAATGGGATGTAAAATATTGAAACCGCAATGACATTGGACTATTTTAGCAAAAACAGGGACTCTAATTTTCTATGTTTCCATGAGTTTTATCGACTGTAAATGCCTAATTAGTTTCATTCATGGTCTAATGAATGGTGTAGACATGATTTCCAAAATAAGTTAAGTTTTTTGAGTTGTTGTAGAGAGCTGAAATAATGCATAAAAATTCGCATTTTTTTACTGTTTAAGATTATCTAGTACACGCAAGACTACAACTGTATATTTAATAGTTATGGTCATTTTAAGCAAAAATTCGATATTAATAAAGTAACATAAAATCCTTCACAGAAGTGCTAGAATACATTTAAAATATGCTATGTGTAGGTATGTATGTCTAGTTTACTAAGACATAAACAGATTTCTAAAAATACGTTTTCTTGACCAAAAGTTTTTCAAAAGAACAGTTTCAAAATTGGTCGTAGGAACTTGCAATTTTAAAGACAAACTAAGGGTCATTTTTCACAACAGCTGCAAAACTAGTTGGCATTTCGAACTTAAATTATATCAACTTATCATTTTCCGTCTTTGCCAAAATAGGCTAAATCTCAGCAGCATACATTGAAGAAAACCCAGTGACAAGCTAGAACATAAAAATGAGCGTTCCAACTCAAGTTTTAAAGTGTCATAGAGTTTAAAAAATACTTTACTTTTCCTATGTTAAACTATCAAACCATCATTTCGTTTCTATGGCAAGATAGGCTAACTCTGAGCAGCCTACATTAAATAAAACCCAATGACAAGCTATGCCATTAAAAATGAGCTATTCAACTCATGTATTAAGTGAGTAATGTTATGTAAAATATTTGTACCGCAATGACACTGGACTATTTCTGCAAAAACACGCACTTGGCAATGGACTTTTTTGCGAACGAAAGTCCACAGAATCAAACTTTTTGATAAAGTATAATAAAATCCCTTACAGAAGAGCTAGAATATTTGTAAAACATACTAGATGTTGGTATCCATGTCTTTTTCACAAAGCTATGAACAGATTGCTGAAATATGATTTCTTGGACAAAATGAATTTTCATATTTGTCACATTTTTAGCATTTTTTTATATATATGTGTATACAAGACATAAATACCTACATTTAGCAAGTTTTGAAAATATTCTAGCTTATCTGTGAAGGAGTTTATGCTAATTTATCAAAAACGTTTGATTTTGTGGACTTTCGTTCTCAAAACATGCATTGTCAAATTCAAGTTTTTGCAATAATATTCCAGTGCCATTGCGGGACAATAATTTTATATCCCATGAGGTATGAGTGCAATTAAATTGTATTTATTATTGCGTAAAATATGGTCGTAGGAACTGGTAATTTTGAATACAAACTATATTCTAACTTCATTCTCTCTTAAGTATAAACAAATGCACGACAATTTTGATCATATTAATACAAATGAATTGCTATATTAGTACTATGAACCAGCATTTCAGCATTTTAACCACTAACTATATGCAGTTTAAGTTATACTAGGTCAAGCAAAGCTGCAGCAGTAAATTTAAGGGTCATTGTTATGTTGAACTAAGTATAGAAGTTTTATAGAAAGTAATAAACTGACTAACAAGAATAGACAAATAATAATAATAAATAAAAATAAAAATAAGACAAATTTAAGTATATATTATAAAACTCTTGCAAAGTGCTTTCAAGTAATGGAAAGTGCATAAAGATCGAACAATAAATAGGAAAGATTAAGTTTAAATAATGTCTACAATGGACTAAAATTGCAAAAATAAAAATCATTTTTTAAAGTGACGTCACTTGATTTTCTGAAGCCCCAGAGAGGTACTATTTTGTCAGTCAATCCAATTTACATGTCCCTTGGGCCCCCAAAAAAGATCAAACATTCATTAAAAAAAAATGAGTATTGGTTCCAATTTTAACATGAAGATTCTGTACTGGAGTTTAAAAATTACTTGACTCTTCTTTCTAAATCGTGTCAAATCACCATTTTTCTTCTTTGGCAAGATATGTTTAATTTAAGCATCGCACATTGAAGAACACCCAATGACAAGCTATAAAATAAAAAATGAGCTCTCATACTCAAGTATTAGGTGAGTAATGGGATCTAAAATATTGAAACCGCAATGACATTGGATTATTTTAGCAAAAACACGGACTCTAATTTTCTATGTTTCCATGAGTTTTTAACGACTGTAAATGCCTAATTAACAAACAAACCACTTCGTTTTTGCATATTTTGATATAAATACATCGCTGTCACTTCGCTGTGTTGTTGCAGTTATAGTTAACATAGTTTTTAATAAAGAGCTTCTTTATCAGAGTTCGCAAGCTAAAGAACAGTTTCCTACAACCAATTCTATAACTCACTTTTCAACCACTCTAAACCAAGAAAAATATTTCAAGCAGACCGTTTATGTATGTATAAACTAGACATAAATAGCTAGGCACAGCACATTTTAGAATTATTCTAGCTGGTCAAGGAAGGATGTTATGATACTTTACAAAATTCAAAAAGTTTACCAAAAAAGTCCATAGAACTAAAACGCGCCATGTTAGCTTTGTGTGACCTAGTTTATCTTAATTGACAGAAAAAAACTGGATTTTCATGATTAATTTCAGCTCTCTACGACAACACCAAAAACTCAACATGTTTTGAATTTGTGTCGCAAAACTATCGTTAGACCGTAAATGTCAATAATTAGGCATTGATAGTGGTTAAAAACATTAACACTTTGCAAATTAGAAATTCAAATTCCATTAATTCCACAAGAATTTCGCGTTATAGTCCATAAACTATTGCAAAATAGTCCAAAAGACTGCCATAAGGATATATGTACAGTTATTATGGACTGTATCTGTAAAATACGGCATTTTTATTGGAAAATACCTATATTTTTGGCTGTATTACTATATTGTTCTTTTATTGAATCCAACATAATATATTAATTATTTTTCATTTCTATTTGGTAATTTCTGGTACATAAAACTATATTGTTCTGTAAAGCAGTTTTGTGATAACTCTACCAGTTCTCGGATTTCCTTATTAAAGATATAGCCATTCCTTGGTTTTCATAAATGCGCATCACATCTCCTGCAAATAGAAATGGAAAATCGCTCATTGATAATTGAATTGTTTGTGTTTTAATTGTCGTCTTCCCATTAGCCCAAAATAAACAAATAAAATAAGTAATATTCAAGCCAGAATACTACATATTTTATTCAAATATTTCAGTTACTCCCCCCGGGCACGCAGAGCCTGGAAGACAGCGGAGGGCCTCATCCCGCCCAGTGTCATGACTAACCAGATCGAATGCAAACAGTCATTGACGGGATGAGGAGAGACAGTGTCGTGCAGGGTATACGAGGATGATCCAATGAAGAATGAAAATTTCAAATAATTTTCATGTGAACAAAGTTGGTTAGGACAGTTTTCAAACAACCAGAGCAACCGAGCTTATTTAATATGTTCTGTAGAGAGCCTGGATATGTGTTCTGGACAAATAAGCATGTGCAGCAGAAAAGCAGTCGAATAAAGCAGCAAACATAAAGATGAAACATAGCAGAACCGGCTTTGAAGTTTCAATAAACAATTTACTAGGGTCTTGAATAGATTTTACTGGCGCCAAACCCCACCCTTTATTTTCTGCGAATAAAATTCTAAAAGTGAGTTCCCTTAAGAGCAATGAAAAAAATCAAAAGAAAGAGGTTGGGCCAGACAGATCTGTCTCGAATTATCAATTCTCTTTAGTGACCCTGAATGAACTGGCAATGAACGCCAGATAAAAGAAGCACAGTAATTTCGAGTTTCAGCAACGCAGTCAATCAAAAGACTGATGTAAATCAAATGTTATCCGAATAGTAAAGCCTGTTTAGAATACATGAATCTAAACATTTAACATCTGAAAATCTACATTGATCCCAAAGGAACAAAAGTAAAATCGTACATGTAAGTTTCTAAACACGAGTCTTAGAGTTGTGTTCATGAAATCTGTAAATAAATTTTCATTTTTTATCGGATCATCCACGCACTATACGTATAGAGTATATTAATAAAAAAATAGTAAAAACATGAATATATGCAATTGCCCTGTACACGTCTTACTTAATCACTTGATCTAAATGAAACAATGAATATACAAATCAATAGTAAAATGGGCACAAGACAATAACAATAATGCAATTTAGATGAACCCTGATGGATAATACACATTAAATAGCACTGACTAAAAACTTGCAATGACGTACCCCGCTAAATAGTTAGGCAGTGCTATTGATGGTGCATTCGATAAATAGATATGCATACCAAACCAAAAAGTGGGTTGATCCTAACACAGGAAAAAAGAAAGTCATTCAAGAAGTTTCATACTGTATTACTGTGGCAGCCCTGACCCACAGTAATACACTATGAAACCTCTTGAAGACCAGTCTGATCAGTCTACAAATAATAAACCAATATTACATACATTTAATTTTACAGCAATAATAGGAATAGTTGCACTAATAATCGGGTAGGTTACAAAGTTTAGATCCTTTGAGAGCAGTGAAAGTGGGGGATAGGACATAGTACTTACCTGGATTTAAGTACAAACTACTTACCTGTGCCCTGTTGCATAAAATTCTATTAACTCTTAATTGCAGCTTAAAGTCCCAATTAACTTAATGGCAGCTTTCTTCCTGCATTTTTGTCTATGAAAATCAACACTAGTGTATTTTTAAAGCTGTCATTAGCTAATGTAGCTCCGGAGGTACTTTAAAATTGTTTTATCCAACAGAAAATTCGTGCCATTTCTACTAAGAGAGTTCTTGAACTTAAAGTTATAATGAATTTTCATTTTAAAATCGGTCTGGACAAGCTTAGCTAAATAAAGAATGATATTCTTAACCCGAAGAAAAAGACCCCGTCAAAAAATTCAATACCGATGTGAAGTTATTGCCGGATAAAGTTACGTGATTTACCGGTATTAGCGCACCTGTTGAAAACGAAAGTAGAATTTTTTCTATTGGCCGATAACCGGAAGTGACGTCAGTTGAGCAATTAAAAATCCGAAGAAAATGGCGAGTGAACGTGAATTACAAAACTTAGAAGAAAATGACGACGATCTCCTCAACCTTCAGGCTCAGATGCGAGTCGAAGGGTACCGGTTCGAACCCCGGCGACCTCAGTCTCCAATTCTGTCGGATGATTCATCCACAGAAGACGAGAGCAGCGGAGAATCCGACGGGGAAATGCCGGATCAGAGGCTTGGAAACACCGATTGGTAAAATAACTTTTCATTTTGTGTGCATTTATTCGGTATTTTATTTTTTGGAGGGATATTTACGTGATTATATTAATATACTGAACTTATTGAGCGCAATTCTGGCTAGATCTAATTACCGAAATAATAATAGAATGGAAATATTTCACGCATGTTGGTGTCGACAGGCTGAGACTGGATTTTCTTTTTTCTATAAAATTCTTTTATACTGATCATTGCCATTAGGACTGTGTAAATGTTGCTTGCTCAAAGTCAGAACATTTGGAGACTAAGCTAAGCCTCGAACCAGGCACCCCTGGAAATGGAGTCCCTGATTTTTTCACTGATCCAGTCCGCCTCGCTTCAAGGTTTATGAATGGCGGTTTCGGGGGGCAGGCAAACCAAACAAAATTTTGGGCCTATGGTTTACATTTTTTTATGCTCATCTCCATAGACCTTGTCCCGAGGTTATACAAATTTCCATGCTAAACTTAGCTGAGCATAAAATTTAAACTGCTACCAAATACCAAAATACAGTAATTTACCCTGCTTATTAAATGTTAAAATGCACCGGCATTTCAACATTTATGAGCAGGATAAATTTTAGCCTCAGCTGAGCTTAGCATGAAAAGAGCTTTATAACCTTGGGAATTTGTCCATTAATGTGAACATGTTGGTCAATGCATAGATTAATATGTACTCAGATTCTGTGCTATATATATTGGTTACCTTTCAGGTGAAATCCACAAACCAGGCCGAGTACATAAAATTTTCATGCTCAACCATAATACAGCGCTTGGAAACTTTTTTTTTTTTGTTAATTTCTGTTGTACTGCTTTTTTGCGGACATTCGATGTTTATAACATTGCTATATAGCAATTATATAATTCAAGGCTTTGTGTGTGGTTGTGTTTTCAGGTGTTCCTGTGGAGAATGTGTTCCTCTAGAGAATGTGAGCATGTGTCAATGCTGTCACGAGACAGATCTGATAGATGAGAAGCGACGGGAGAAGAACCTGAGATGCATCACAAAACATCCCGGTTTCGAGGGGAACTGCCTCAACGAAGATGTTGTAGAGACGTCCTTCTACGACTTTTTGGCAAACTACGGACACATTGGGGATGATGAACCAGTCCATGAGTAAGTTTGGTATTTGTTATATACAACAAAACATTTTCATTTTCATATATGTAACTGTGTAATAGTCACAGTGATATGTTTATTTCTATCGTAACACAGACAAATTGATGAAAATATATACATGTACATAACAAATAAGCCATCTCGTGAGATAACCAACAATGTGGTTTTTGAACAGGTCTGAAACAAACAGAGCTGTACAAGAACAGAAAATTACTAGAGGCTGGAACTTTTGGATTTAAAAAATAGAGGAAATGTTCTATTCGTGTAGCGAAAGCAAAGGCCCTGATCAGCTTCCCAGTTACTGCGAAGCTGGTCTGCGCCTTTGTTTTCGCATATGCAGACTGTTGGTTTTCTCGTGAGGTGGCTCAAATGGTAGAACTTGATTTTGTATAATTGAGTGACTGTAGCTTTTTGTTTTACAATGATGTCAGTGCTAATGATATTTACATAAATTCACATGTACAAGCAAATAGCACCAATTTATTCAAAAACATTTATTTTACAGGATGTACAGACATGTGGCCTACCGCAGATTTACGAGATGGATCTATCAACTTCTGGGAAAAGGAGTGAGGAAACCGATCCCTGCATGTGCCACTCGTGCAATTAGAGACAAATGGCCATCTCAGGAATATACTGGATTCCAATACAGAAGAACATAGACAGTTTTACAAAATAGTGACATCAGTTTGTGACAGGTCATGAAATAAAACTGTTTTGAATGAATGCAGGTCTAATACAAACACCTGGCCATTGCTATATGATTTAAAATATGATCTTCATCTTGGTGGTTGCTGGTCTGACAGTATTTTTCCAAATTTATATATACAGTATGTATGTGGTGAAGCTATCTAGAACTAAACAAACATAAATGTTTCAATAAGATTTTATCCAATATACATTAATATATATATATTTATGTACATGAGCATGTCAAGTTTACATGAAGCTAGCTAGTTATTCATCAAGTGTGTACATATATATCAAAGTTTACATTAAATGGTTTGAATTGCAGCCTTACATCCTAGACAACATAGCAGGTCAAAAAGAGCTAACACTCGAGTCTGCTTCCAGAGTCTACCACTATGCCACCTTGCTCGCCATTTTTGAATACTTGTGCAGCTCATAAATATCAGGCCAGATTAAAAAAAGTTATCAATTTTATATCAGCCTTCGCACGAGAAAAACAACAATTTGGCGATCAAACCAGGTCGGACATAAAACTAATCTGTACAGTCAGAAAAAATGCTAGACGCTTGAAGATTTGGATATAAGTAGAAGAGAAATTGTCCTATCAGTGTAGTGAAAATAAAGGCACTGATCGGCATTTTTGTTTTAGCCTATGCATGTTGTTGGTTTTCTTATGCGGCTTATATATATTTTTTTCCATGTTGATAAAACTACATGTATTTTACTTAATACAATGTACAATTAAAACCTGAACAAAGAAACTAAGTTGTTGTTACATGCAAAAGTTATTTCCAAAAATCCTTTGATGTTCAGCTGCATCCATGGCAATCTTGAGCAGAAGCAGTTTACAGATCAACATTACAAAATTTGCTAAACCCCCAACAACAAATAAAGAAGCCTCTGTAGTGTAGTGGTAAAACCAGGGGTAGCAGATTTGATCCCAGGATTCTCCATTTTATTTTTAATTAAAAAATATCAAATACTGAAGTCCCATGATAACTCCACTTTCAATGGACCTTGGTTGTTGAGTGGGACATATAAAACAAAATCAACCCACTTATAACAGAACAGGGCTGTATCAATTTAAACAGACTGTTTTGATATTCATGCTAGTCTTCATCTGAGTATATGGTCTTAGGTCTTGTCACGACTTCAATAAAGATGCTAATGAGCATATACCGTATTTGTTTTAATTAGCGAACATGCTCCAATAAGTGCACACCCCGGTCGTTTCCGAAAAACAAGTGCATAAGCGCACACTACTCGAATAGTATAATGTTATTTTACACCAAAAATACCTCATTTGTCACATTAAAAATTAACCGTAAATGATCAAAAACTATTTTGCAACAATTGGAAGACTAAATGACATCAAAATTGATAGATTTTACATGGTTATTTCAGCATTTTGATGTTATTTTTGTTCGAAGTGTGCGCTAATTAGAATATTTTGTTACCATAACTTATTGTTATTTTGAAAAGTTAAGCACACTGTGCGCTAATTAGAACGAATATGGTATATAAAACACGTTTAGATGGATTGACTTTACGTCAACTTGATTCAGAACAATATTTTTTTATATGTAGTAAGGAACTGACTGTGTTTCTATGTCCACTATCGTTACAATGGACAAAAACAGAAATACTGAAGGGCTAACACACAAATGGTTCTAACTTTTGTTTCCTTTTAATAATTCAGTTAAACACTTCATACTAATATCACAGATGTGGTTCCTTTTCACAATTCTAATTTCAGTTCAAACACTTCATAGACACAGTTCAAAGTCAGGCTTGGGTCGTCTACCGACACCAACACATATTTAGTCCAGATGCTTAAATCTTGACTTGTGGGCCGACACAACTTCTGTCTTGTTGTACTGTCCATACTTGGAGCAAACCGGCTTGGGTGTCTTGGCAAGCACAGGCTGAAGCTCGGCTCGGCTCTCCTTGTAGGTGGGCAGCACTTCTCTTCTCACTATCACTTCTTTCATCAGCTTGGCGACGTAGTCTGAAATGTAACAAACATCCTGATCATACATTTATAACGTGTATAGACAATAAATTTACTTTAAGACCGGAAAATTATGATGAAAAAATAAACAACTCTTAATATATTAAAAGGAAGGGCAATGTGTCAATCTAAAAAAAGAGCTATACTTTAACTAGCAGTTCCTGTTTTTCAAGTGGAGATTTGGGTCTTCTTGCGCTGGTTTTATGCCAATGCCTACAAAAAACTTTTTGGCACAAATGCAAATTTCTACTAACATGGGTATTATATACATTAAACCAAGTATATATGATGGTTATGTTTTAGTTGCTTAGACAATTATTTGCATGAATAATATTTATTTCCACCAACTTACCATATGTAGCTGCTACTTTCACTGCTTTTGCTACCGGCTGGCCTTTCTTAAACTTTGGAACTGCAACCTGCCACATTGGTTCACCCGACTTGGTCATGTTCTGTGCTCTGTTGGCATTCTCATTGTAATGGAGACATGCTAGCTTCAGTCTGCAAAATAAGAGACAAAATGTCAAAAATTTTAAGACACAAATTAACATATATAGAAAAAATAAAGCTAATTTAATCAAGCCAAACAGTACAAGACTTCTTACATGGCTGTGTAAGCACATTTCTGTCTAATTTTTTATTATTAAAAAAAAATGTTTTGGGATTTACCGTCCCAGAAACAGTTTTTCAAGGTTGGGGGTTATCGTCCCAGAAACAATTTTTCATGTTTGGGGTTTACCGTCCCAGAAACAATTTTTCAAGTTTGGGGTTTACTGTCCCAGAAACAATTTTTCATGTTTGGGGTTTACTGTCCCAGAAACAATTTTTCAAGTTTGGGGTTTACTGTCCCAGAAACAATTTTTCATGTTTGGGGTTTACCGTCCCAGAAACAATTTTTCAAGTTTGGGGTTTACCGTCCCAGAAACAATTTTTCAAGTTTGGGGTTTACTGTCCCAGAAACAATTTTTCATGTTTGGGGTTTACTGTCCCAGAAACAATTTTTCATGTTTGGGGTTTACTGTCCCAGAAACAATTTTTCATGTTTGGGGTTTACCATCCAAGAAACAATTTTTCATTGTTTGGGCTCAACATCCCAGAAACAATTTTTCAATCATGTCAAGATGGAACAATAATTAGCATAAATCATTGAAAACTCACCTGCATTCCATGCTGTGGTAGAAAAAGTGGACAAATTTTGTTGCGAAGTGGCAACAAACTTTCTGGAAGGCCTCCAACCCATACGTCTGCTCGGCATGGGACAGCTTCTGGATGTCTTTCAGCAGGTGTTTTCTGTTGATGACATCACGCAGCTCTTTATGTGGCTTGGATTCTGAAAGACAATATATTATGTCAGGCAAAATAGTTAAAGTTCTCCTATTCTAGCATTTACAGATTTTTGATCTCTACCTTTTTGACAGCTTAAAGCATTAATAAATACATACATGTATAAACTTGTAGGAAATGGGAGTTGCACTAAAGGGCAAAGTCACCTTTGTTGAAGAACAAATTTAGTAACCAATCACGCTATATCGCCATTAAAAACAAACTGGGGCTGACATCTGTACTAAAGAAACAATTACATATGTACAAAGGTTACTGATCAAATTATACCTTTCTTTATCCATGCTCTGTCATCCAGCTCATCATGGGCACACTTCTGGAAGAGGGTCCCATGCCCCTCATGGATGTTGACCACATGGTTTGAGATGGAACACCACATCTGTTTCAGCAGCTCTCCATTACCCTGGCTCTCTGCTGCGCAGTAGTACATATGGTTGGATATACTCTGCGACCAGTCAGCTAACATCTGGCACCCCTTTCTCTTGCTGACAGCATCTATCTTCTTCTTCACACCTGGAACAATTTACATCATAAATTAATCTTCATTATAAACATGTACACCGACGACAAAAATAAAGATAAGCCTCTGACAAAAATAAAGATAAGCCACTTAATATAAAGACATATATAGCTGGCTGTCAATAGCGAACTTTTGCTCTTGACAGCCGGCTGTCAGTAGCAAACTTTCGCTATTAACAGCCGGCTGTCAGTAGCCACTTCCTTTAAACAAATTCTATTCTGCCAAAAAGACATTAGTCAGCGTAGTACAGTTAAATTGACAGCAATAAACACATAGGTAATTTCAGGTATGACAGAGCTTGACATAGGTGCTGCATAGGACTAGTTTTTTCTTTGTTTTGTTTTTTATCAACGATATGCTGTCCGAAGTGCAAGCTTACAACTGAGAGTCTCAAACCATAAGGCTAATTTTTTACACCTTCCAAAATACCAATTCTATTTCAAACATACCTTTAGCTACATGCCACACATCAAACCAATGACGAACTTCTGGGTGCTTCTCCCTGATGAATTTTTTCACCTGGGGGTGTCTGTCCGTGGTTATGTCGGAGACTGTGATGTCGTCGTCTGATAGGTTCTGTAGACACCGCTTCAGGCCCTCCAATTCCATGGCATTAGAATTGGCCACCTCGTTACTCTGAAACATTCACATAATTATGAGAAAACAAGTCATAGCTGTTTCAGCATATTTTCGGCAGTGGTTTTGGGCCTGAAAATCATATGAAATGTGTGATTATGTTTCTTATTTTGATGTCACTAATGACTCATTGTACCCTCACATTAAAATGAATACACAAGCCGTGTCATGAGAAAACCAGAATGTTGACTATATGAGAAAACAAAGGCGCAGATAAGTTGTGCAGATACACAGCTGGTCAGCAACTTCGAAGTACAATGTAACTTTGAAGTAAAAATTTGCAAAGTCAATGGATCTCAAAATATAGGTCAAGGGCACTGGGTCAAGGTGCCTGCTTGAAGGGTATGTCAAGGACAATTACTATGCAAGGTTTCACACACTCAGCTATCAATGATGTGGAGAAAACCAAACTTCTACGTAAAAATTAATAAAGTCAATGGACCATGAAATATAGGTCAAGGGCACTGGGTCAAGGTGCGTGCTTGAAGGGTATGTCAAGGACAATTACTATGCAAGGTTTCACACTCATGGCGTAAATGATGCTAAGAAAACCAAACTTCAACTTAATTAACAGTCAATGAACCGTGAAATATATGTCAAGGGCACTGGGTCAAGGTGCCTGCTTGAAGTGTATGTCAAGGACAATTACTATGCAAAGTTTCACAGTCACAGCTATCACAAGCGCAGAGAAAACAAAAACTTTGACGTAAATGTCAGACTTCGACGTAAATGTTGACTGACTGACAGACGGACAGACGAACGAATGGATGGAAGGAAATTTGGACTCCTATATCGCACCCTGCTATAAGCAGGTGCGATAAAAAACAAAACAAAAAAAACGTGTATCACTGATAAATATGCATTACCTGGATAAGTTGCATGTCCAAGATCTTGTTGGTTGACAGGTCCATTAGGGTGTAGCTCCCATACTTCGCTGTGTGGCCGGGGGAACAACAACGGGCATCACCACCAACACTCACTGGTCCACTGATACTGTCCAGAACCTCTTCTCTCTCTTTGGACCAAACGTAATCCACAGCGGGAATAAGATAACATGTCTGTATCTGGAAAAATGTTCTAAGGCAAAATATCTGGACTTTCAAGAATTTTAGAGTGTTTATCACTTTCACCGGACTAGATCCACTGAATAGAATGGCTGCAGAAAGGAGCAGATTCCCCAGAGGCAGTCTTTGATGGGATGGCTGGTTTCTCCATGTTCTCCTGTGGGAATTGTCACTATTACACACACTTTCTATCTCCACTAATGTCCCCTTTGTGAACTTTCTATACACATATCTTGAAGAGTTCCTTCAATGAAGACTCAAACACGATGTACTTGTTCTCAGTCTCTGGATCACCACTATCTTGTAGTTCTGTTCTGTTGGTACTGAAAAATTAGAATAAAATCAAACTGTAAATGTGGTGCCCATGAAATTAAAGTTTTATTTAACTGTAAGAAAAAAAGTGCCCATCGGCATTGTATTATCTATGTTGGTAGTGTTGTTACATACTTTTAAATGAAGATCATGTTGCCATGTTTTGTGGACTGAGAAAATAAAGTGCTTTGTATTGTAATGTGTATTTAACTAAACCACCTGCCTGGAGTTAAAACATGTATGTCAAAACCCAGGATTGTGACTCTGACATTGATGTTTATGTCTTATTATTCAGATCATGCTAATGGTCTACATAATATCTGCCTTAGTATTGTCAGATCACTCATATTCCAAGATAAGCACTGAGATGATATCTATATATATACTAAGCAGAACTCCAAAGATCAAATTTAACAAAGTTAAACACAATCCATCCTCAACATTGTGCACTGGGTCACAAACAGCAGTATTTATTATTGCAAGTACAAACAATAATTTATGTACAGGTGAGCCGCAAGATTTTGTCGCAAACAATTCTTTGTTTATTTACAATGTTACTTATTCAAGCAGGATATCTAAATGGATTAATCGGTCAAAATGTAAAAAAAACAATGCCAGGATTGTTTTGTGCCACTAAAGTCTGCGCTAGCTTTACACGAGTGCATTTGGTTTGTCCAATGAACTTACAGAAAAAAATACTAACCTTTCTTCACTATCAGATACTTCCATATCATAGTCTGACTCGTAGTCTGGGTCATCTTCATCGTCATCTACCTCCATAGAGCTGTCTGACAGGAAACTCTGGTCCAGATTCTGGTCGTCATCAACCCGAGGCTTCATAGGCTTTGGTGTTGCTGGGACTGGCTGAGGCTCCCCGGTGTCTGATAGGTCATACTGAGTACCCTGGTCTACCATAGTTGGCTTGGCTTCCACCGCAAAACTTCTTACTCTCACCGGCTGCTTTGGTGCCCATCGCTGAGGAGTTTGAATCTTCTTCTGTACATACTAGGAAAGGAAAGAAGTTTGACTTGAGAATAATTAAAGGACAACATTTTACCTTGAATTGAAATTAATTTAATTATAATATTTGAACTTTCTCTTTCAAGGTAAGAATACATGTACATGTAATCTTGTCAAGATTATCTTGAAGACCCATAGTACTATCAAATTGAAAATCCCACACCAGACATCAAGTGAGAAAGAAAAAAAAACACATAAAACAGATAATAAAGTACAACAGATGACCTGCTCTTTCCCAACAAGGTAGCCATCAGGCTGCACCTGAAACATGTACATGTACCTGTATATACGTACACATACAAAAGTATTACCTGTACTAGTCAAATCAAGACTGTAAGAAATGTGTAACCTAATTTCAGTTTCCCTTAATATTCACAAATTTTATTTAACATGTCTGGTATACCTTCTGGGGTCTGGCATTGGTAATATCGCTTAGAACATCTACTGGAATGGCTGGAACTTCCACCGGCTCATGACTGACTTCTAGAGTTGCGGTACAACCAATATCATCTCTACTGGAATCGTCTTCAGGCGCAACAGTTTCAACAACCCCGATGCTGGCTTCAACATGTTCTTCCAGAAGTTCTTTGATTGCCTGTAATATACATACATAAAAAAGACAATACAAGCTTTCCTATTTTACTTTAGTCTCACAGGGGTAAAATATCTAGGGCTATGCCAACCGTAAAGGGGCGGGGGTCAGACCACATTCTTTACCTGCCCTTATGACAATTGGTGGCTCAGTGTGGATTCATGCTCGGTCTAAAATCGGACTGTATCTTCCGTTCCCAGCAGACTTGGGGACTGGCCGCATGGCACAGTGGTAGAATGTAGGACTCTAGTCCCTGGAGGTTCGATCCTCACCCGGGGCACCATTTGATTTTGCACTGAGCGAAGCTTCTCTAGTATGCCTAGTGGTCAGAAATTGATAAACTCAGTACACATTTGAAAAAAAATATCTAACACATGATTAAGCTTGGGGGAAATTAGCTGTGACCTCTCACAATGCTATATTACACGTTTTCTACATGTATTACACATGTTTTCTACATGTGTATATCACTTCATTTGTAGCAAAAAAACAACAAAAAACAACAACTAGCATTCGGAATGCCATGGTCTGACAAATTACACATGGAGATTGTAAACAATAGCCGAGTGTACGAGATCAAGGGAAACTGTAACTAAGCACCCATGGTAGCTCAGTTGGCAGAGTGCTCTCACGATAAACAAGAAACCATTGTTTTGAGTCCTAGATGTACCATACATGTCCTGAGATGATGATCAGAAATTGATCAACTAAGTATATGAAGATAGATACATGTACATGTAATTGGGCTACTGTGATCTATATGTCATGATCTGATGAACAAAATGTTTGTTTGTTTGTTTGTATTGAGGTTTAACATCCCAGTCAACAATTTTTCAGTCATGTCAAAATGGAGGCAGAGCTTCCTGGGTTATAACCACTACTCTGGGGAGTAAATGTGTCTAACTAGTGCAGCCTTTTTTTTTCTTTCTTTAATACTGTCATAGTCACAAGCCTTTGCAGTCATTCTAGACAGGTGTGCGCTGCCAGTGTACCTGTAGGGATCAAACCCAAGACCCCTAAATTTGGAGTTTAGCTCTATTCTACCACTACGACCTAACAAAAAATGCGAAACTGAGTACAACATAGCCTGTTATGATGTTATCATGCCAGTTTCTTTTTCTGCCCCCGTGACATAGTTAACAAATCGATTGGGTTCGAGCCCCGCACTGGCCACATGTGAGATAAGCCAAGTGCTGCTTATGGGTATGTGCCAGGTGTTTTTCTCAAGTTCTTCCGTTTTCACTCATTAGCTGAAATAATCTTGAAAGGGACATAAAACTGAATTTAAAAAAAAAAAACTATTAAGGGAAGTAAAACGGAATTTAAAAAAAATTATTTAACAAACTCTCATACTGCGGAATGGACTGGTGCAGGGGTTGAGTGGTTGACTCCGGTCCCAGAGGTCCGGGACCGTCCCGGGTTCAATCTCCAGCCAAGGCACCTTTGCTGAATGGCAATGGCATCATTGTGTGAGCAATGGCATCATTGTGTGAGCAAGTCACATTTCCACAGCTCCTGAGGTCAGAAATCGATCGAAGTAAAAAAAAAAAAAAGACAACAAATACTGCAGGGACTGAGCAAAACTATAATCCTGCATTCAGGGCTAAAGGTTCCTGTCATATCAACAGGATCAAGGACACTATCGAGTGAGTGTCATATCCAGGGCTAGCCCTGGGGGTCCATTAATTTTTCGAAGGCTATGATCACAGAAGAATGAAAACACACTCAAAGAATGTTGAATGAGCTGTAATATACAAAGAAAGTGGGGAGTATACTAAATATTTTACCTCTTTCCTTCGTCGTTTCTCAAAAGCTCCCCTTGGCTTGGCACTGGGCTTCTCCCGGTTCGGCGTCGAAGGCTTCTCAAAGATCGTCGGTATCGCATCTTTCTTCAGGTTGTATGACTTCGGAACGAACCCGATGGACCTGGCGAAGGCTGGGGAGGGTGGCACAAAACACTCGTCGGTAAAATGGGCCCCGCACAAACGACTACTGCTGGAATTCGTCCACAGCTTCCATGGCTCCTTCACTGAAACAGCGCGTCGCATGTTTGTCCTCCACTTTAAGTTCAAACACGAATCCTTAGGGAATGTAAACATGCCCAGATGCGCAGCGTCCGTATTCCGGCATCCTGGGGCAACACAGCGAGGCATTTTTCACACTTATTCTACACTATTACTATATTTATTTACAATTTTACGCTCGGTTAATTCCTTTGTTCAATAGATCAAATATGGCGACTGAGGTATTGAATTACTCAACTGACGTCACAGCTTGACCTGTCACGTGACCTAAGAAATCAATTTCCAATTTTGACAGGTCTAAAAATAAATGGCCTTCAAATATATAATTTCGAAATATTTTTTTTTCTTTTGCGCGAAATAACCGCAAATACACCAAGGATGATGTTTTAGCCGCAAAATAACAATTTAAATGAAGATTCATTATAACTTTAATGGCAGCTTAGGGTTTAATGACAGCATAAGTTCATGCAATAGGGCCCTGGTTTTAGGGGTTTAAACCAAATTACAAGATTAAGAATTGAGAACATGAGCTAAGAATTTATATAATCTATATTAGTGCAACTATTAGTGCAACTACTACCACTGCAATTGCTACAATCTAGGATCAACCCACGCACGACACTGCCTCTATAAAATGTGCATGACACTAATTAGATTAGTTTATAAATTATTGCTTAAAACTATGCGAGCAGATTCTTAGTATACAATTTATGAAAACACCGAAATTTAAAAAAAAAAATGTTATTTAATCTTACGAAATAGTAGGGTACAAAAACATTGTGTCATATATCAGAGTTACGCCATTGTAAATGCGCAAAACAGTTTAGGTTCTATTTTGAAAAACAAAAGATAGATGCAGCAGTAAATATAGATTGAAATATAAGTTTTTTGCGATTATACATTTCCATGTTTTTGCAGAAACTGTCCATAATAACTGTTTATATACTGAACCAAACATATAATGCCACACGGTTATGGCATGCTTTTCACATTTTAATGTAACGGAAGACGGTCTAACCGACCTATGAAGATCAGCAATCGCCAGTGAATAAATTGGGTACAAAGGGTTTGGTTTTCTGGGTCACTGGGCTCAAATCTTTTTGATCAAATCGGTTACTTTTATAAATTCCTAGTGAATTTCGCTTTATAGTCCATACATTATTGCAAAATAGTCGATAAGACTGCCTATAGGATATATATACAGTTATTATGGACTGTTTCTGCAAAAATACGGCAATGTCATTGCAAAATACTTATATTTTTGGCTAAATTTCTATATTTTTCTTTTATTGAATCAAACATAACATATTAACTATCTTGCATTTCTATCTGGCGCATTCTAATACCGGTTAAAGTTTTGGTTTCATTATCATTACACACATGCATGTAACCACTCAGACAAAGAGAGTACAAAAATACAAAAAACAATCTGGAATAGATCAGCTTGTCTGATGCATTTTCGGCCTTATACATAAAATCAACAGCACTGATCTAGCTTAGATTTATTTGACAGACCAGTGACTTTGCCATATACGTACATTCAGCCGTTTTCTATTCACCTTGGTCCCTCAGCTGTCTCTGAAAGCTGCTCCTCTTTTAATTGTCTTTCCATCTGATGTTAACATTTCAGTAGATTAACATAGACGGTATATTTCCTTCGGTATTCCGTTTAACCTCTACATACCGACGGAAATTGGATATATTCAGCCCTTGGTCGAAAATGAAAATTCAGTAAAACTGCAAAACAGTGTTATTCTAACTTATGCTAGATCTTTTCTTGTATATATGGCATAAATTATAAATATTCTAGTTGTTTAAGTATGCAGAATCATAAAATTCTTCATTTTTCTATGGAAACTTTAAAATATGTCTATAAATAGATCAGGGGAGACTACTGTAGAATTAGCGACTAAAAGTCGAAAATCGTTTGTTTTTCTACATTAATTTAAACGTTTTAGACAATTTTATCTGTTTACTAGAAGATCTTTGGCACTGGTACAAATACGTAGCAAAAAATAAGATCAATAGCAAAATAACATAGCTACAAGTCGCTTACGAAATCCGCAATCAGTTCGACATTGGTTTAAATGCAACCTATGTTAAGCTGTTAGGGAAGTGGAACGAGGTACCGAAGTGGAGCGGAGTGACAGTTAGCCAGCTAATCTAGATTAACAAGGCAGTGGCCTTAGAAAAATGACCAAAATAATAAAAGATACTACCCCTTTCGAGTCGAACTTGCACGTTTTTTAGCCCTCGAAAGGCTGTAGTAGGACCAAGCAAAAGTAATCATTCAGTACGACGATCGGTAGTAGCGATGGACGGTGTGGACAAAGGGAAGAAAAGTAATCAACGCGAGCTGATTTTGGATTTTTGTTGTACTGTTGTATTTTATTAACGTCTTCCCAATTGGTTTAGAAGAATTGAATACAGATTCTTGAAACTGTATTCAATTATCCCAGTTTACCCTCCGGCGACGTTGACGCTGGAAGACTTGCGGAGGGACCCCAATCCGCACTCGCACTCTTCCACGGGTCAACTCGCATTCGCACCGGGTCAACTCGCACTCGCACCCTGGTCAACTTCTCTCCCTCCAGGGCAACTCGCACTCGAGTCAACTCGTCCCAAGATGAACTCGCCCTCGCAACCGGTTCAAATCGTCCCCGGATCAACTAGCATTCGCATACGCGGCATATGTGTGTATGGAGTACACACAAATTAGTCTTGATAATCCCACGCTCTCCTAATATAGTGATTTTATTGCTCATTTTTACTTCTATTCCTATCTAAACTGTTACGGAGCGTTTTCCTTACCCAAGTGGTGTATGTCTGAAGCTGTTTGATAGTTATTGAAAGGTCACCATTCATAATCGAATATACTATATCAACATCAAAGCCTCAAAGCCATCGCGTTTATCATCAATTTTAGAAGAAACAAATCTGTTTGCAATAGAAAGATGTAAATCCAAAAAGGGGGCTTATGTATATGTGGTGCTGGCTTTATTCATCTGTAGTTCATGTGGATAAATTTGATTGAACATGCAAAATAAGGATTGCCAATGTTCAAAAGGTCATCGAGGTACCTAGAAGTCGAATTAAATGCTTCGATAAAATCAGCTTGACTGTCTTGGTTACGATAATATATAATATCTCTTTCGTAACAGTATAAAAATAAATCAGTTATGAGAGGGGCGCAATTTGTACCCATCGGAATTCAAACAATTTGTCTGGTTTCGAATCAAATATAATTGGTCGTTCGTCATTCACTAATAAGAAGCATCGTTATTATTTCTACAATAAGTTCGCGTGTTTTGGTGAGTTATTTGATGGCTGATGAGGCCAATTCTAGCTCTAAACTGTCGATTGCAAGTAGAACAAGTCAATGTCATGGTATCAGCTGGTAGTCAATTGGTATTGGCTTTGCGTTCCTTGCGCTTTAACTCAGCTAAAATAAACATTATCCAAGAGATAAGATTATGCTACACATACATTCTGACATGACCAAAGTGTATATCGACTTTGGTCAGAGGAAGTTAAAAAGCTTTTCTGTCATTACAGACCAAAAAAGTGAACCAGGTTTTAATGCTCTTTCGAAGGTGAAGGTCCATCCTATCAAATCCAAAGTTATTCTTTAATAAGATTATGTGGCAATGTATTTTACAGAGTAGAAAAAACGTATGTGGCTCGTCGCAAGAAACCCTCCACACTTCAGTTTACTGAGCATCTCGCTAGAATGTTGACCAAAACCTTTTTTTTTGAAGTTCCAAACACCGTCTCACAGTATTGTATGGCATGAGATTTGATATCAGTAAGATAGAAAGTTAATAACTCAGAAAGTTCAGTGGTAGTACAAGAACTTGAATTTGCAATTTATCTAGCTTTATGCGGTCGTTTAGGAGGCTTAGAAAACCGATACATCGTAGAAATAAAAATTAAAACTGAGATTGTTTAAGAGCAGTGAACACATTAATGAGAAAGGGGATGGGCCATACCGCGGTTTCGACTATTGAAGTCTCGTCAGTGACCCTTAAGTCTTGGCCATATGGAGCCAAAGAGAATTAATTAAATTTTGCAACTTTAAACAGGGCAGTCAATACAAAGACTTGTATTATCTAAATAGGGCCAAATATATTAAACATTGGTTAGAAAATGAATCTTAACCGATAATAAATTTCTGAGTTCTCGGAATATCCTTGCTGATCTCAAAGGACCAAAAAGAAAATATAACCTGCACTATGGATGATGTACGGGGAGACCTTTTAGGGCCGCCACACGGCACAACACCAGCTGCAGTAATAGCAAACAAAAATTTAAACTAGGATCCTTTAAGAGAAGTGAACACATTAATGAGAAAGGGGATGGGCCATACCGCGGTTTCGACTAGTTTCGAAAGTTTGATTTGGTTTCATTGGCACAAACAGAAAGCATAACATGCAATTCGTTTAAGTGAGCATTAACTACAAACATTTCATCACTTTACGTCTCCTGATATGCCCTTATACCATTAAAGCTCCAAAAACAATATTATATGCGGCCTTGTCTTCTGGAACCAGGACATACTTTCTATGAAATTCTCGGATACCCTGTTTCAAATGCCTAAAGGACGATTAGTATTTTGTGAATAAAACTTCATAGGTTTATCCACAATGGTGAAGACATTTCTTGTCCATGTTGTAAGAGCATCATCAACTCTCCTTTGAATTTGTTCATGTATGAAACTCTTTACCTTTATGTGTCTTGATCCACTATACATAAGGGCCATAATCCGAGTGACATATTTTTAAAAGTGATCTTTTATATTTTGAAGCCAAATCCATACACACAATCTATAAACAAATCCATTAAATGTTTAAAGCCAAACGGATACACAATATATGCATATAAAAAAACTCTTACCTTTGGATTCCGGCTTAAAATTAAGCACTGGGAACGAACCAACCATTCTTTGCATCTATGTATGTCTATATACCTTAACGTTTGGTTCTTGGCTGTATCTAGTTACGGGAATCAACCGACCCTAGTCTGCATCTACGTATAGATATAAACGTTACTTTTGGTTCCAAGCTTCATTTAGCGCAAGGAACCAACCAATCCTCCTTTGTGTTTTGTTTTGATGCGATTGATTATTGCAAATTAGTGTCAATAGATAATCAATTAAAGTAATCAATCAATTATAGTGTCAGACTGCAGCGGCTCGGACTATATTTGTAACTACTGTATAGATGGTGTGATAAGCTTTAATGGTATGTTAAGATATGATCGTATGGAAGGCTACCATGGAAATGTAAATTTGAATGTATTAGTCCATTTTTTCAAGAATTGTTAAAAATCTACTTGGACATTTTGTAACAAAATAATTCCTTCATTCCTCAATGGACTATTTTATTATCAAAATATACTTTCGATCAATTACCAAGGAAGACAGTTACAAGCAGCTGCCTATTTCACAGAGCAAGCTGCAAAATAGAAAAACTCAAACTAGCAAAAAAATCAAAGACCTAGAGTGACTTTAAATGGATGAAAAAGGTGGGCAAAATAAAGTGGACTACACTTTTTAAACGCTGAAATAGCATTATTTTGATGTCTTCTTTCAGGTACAGATTGATGAAAAAAGTCGAAAGTACGTCACAAAGAGTCATACGAAACCCCAATCAGATCTTCGAGAAATTGAATTCTAAAAGTTGATAAAATCCGGACTTTTCCGGGTACTTTAGTCCACGCAATGCATTTTTTCACCCTAAAAATCCATAATTTATCACGAAAAAGTCCATTGTGGACTATTTTGACATTTTTTTGTAAAAATAGTCCAAAAAATACTATGGGGTAGTCCATACCGTCCTAACCCTAACCCTAACCCTAACCCTAACCCTAACCCTAACCCTAACTCTAACCTCCTAACCCTAACCCTAACCCTAACCCTAACCCCTAACCCTAACCCTAACCCTAACCCTAACCCTAACCCCCTAACCCTAACCCTAACCCTAACCCTAACCCTAACCCTAACCCTACCC
>OZ024871.1:80755649-80784494 GCA_964017185.1 Rugalucina vietnamica | reverse complement strand
AAAGTGAATAACACTTAGTTATATACAGCTTATAATCTTCGATGTATAAACCGAAAGATGGAAATCATTTTTATCAGCTAATATAAATAAATAGAGAGGCATAGAGCAAAACAATTGGGTGCGGTCAATAAAAACAATCTGCACAATTACCACTGCCATCGTTTGAATGGAGGCGGTTCTAACGTGTACACACAATTTATGTTTTGAGCAAACATATTAAAAATATCAAAAGTTTTCCAATGAAATTTTCAATTTTTGCTACTGAAAAAATTCCCCGTATATTGCATGGGCCGGTTTACATAATGGTGATTGGAATAAAATTTAGCACTAGTTAATGTTTATTTAGCAAGCGCACAACGGGTTATCTTGACAAAATGGCATACTGTAGCAAAACTGAATCAAATGTCAAATGAGTGTTTTAAACATGGCAACTTCAAAATTGTCTTATTTTAAGAACTCTCTGACTGCTGAGAACAAATTAATTATTTTTTTCAACTTCAGCTTGAGGAGATAAAATCATAATTTCTAAGTCGATATCATGCCTATGATCTGCCCGAGTCATCTCCGTGTAATCTTAACCCATATTTGACGAATGGATTCTCCCATCGTTATCAATTGGGTGAGTCTAATGTCATTTTAAGAGGTGTTAGGAGTGATTTTTAGTTTTTATCTCATTTTTCGATGAAATTTCTCTGTGCAAACAGTATAGCCACACATGGGACGCCGCGTTCTGCGGCGTCACATCTGGGGCTATACTGTTTGCCCGTCCCCCACAAAGGGACACCAGGCTTATATGTGTTAAGAGCTGAGGTTGACTTAAAACGATATCAAATTAACTACAATATACAAGTTAGAATTTTCAAAGAATACGACTTGCTTCCATGGCTTATATTGAAAAACAAGAAAAATAACAATATGTCAAAGACCTTGTCAAAGAAATGTCTTTGACACAGATAAATGCATACCGTACGTGTTAAATCAAAATACTGCGACCATAATACAATGAAGAGTTAGAAGAAATAAGGTTCGGAAACCAAATTTCTCACACACAGGCTCGTACGTCTGTCTTTGTCCTTGTCGACTCGCCCGGTGAACAGGTTAGAATCTCATACCTAACTGGAATAATTCCTGGACACTCAAACCTTAATTTACATGGCTAAGAACGGTATAAGCTCGAAGAGCTTTCTGTATAAAGTTGATTGTGTTTGGTCCGTGTTAAACTTGTTGACCTGAAAGGCCTAGATGGACTGTAAAAAGGCAAAATTAGGTAGCTTATCTCAGTATTTGTCTGGACACCAAAGGATTAAAACATCTCCAGCAGCTCCTAAAAATCCAATAATCAATTTGATTGGATGTGGCTTCTGCCTGTGGAATAACTCATTTATGCTCGCTTGTATAATAGATAATCATAAATACCCATACCTGTGACTAATTTTACTGCACAGGTAGTGCCTTAGAGATTATCAATAAGACAATAAATATGACAGTAGCTGCACAGCAGCATACTTACTATCTTTACCTGGAATTACCTGTCTTAAAGGTATTAATCTCTGCCAACCCGCGGCTGACTTAGGCCTTTAAGAAAGCTACCATTGCATAAGAATTATTTGTTGCCTTAAGTTTGTACGTGTTTCTGACGGATTGTGTTCTACGTGATAGCGCGGTAGCGTAGTGGTACAGCGTTGGGCTCCGAATCGAGAGGTCCTGGGTTCGAGCGTCACCGTGTTGAGCAAAACACATTAACTGCCTAGAATACTGGTTAAACCCAGGAAGCGTTGGCTCCGTCTCGAGATGACTGAAAAATTTAATAGGAGATATTGAATATTTTGATCGTTAGTTGATTTTGTTATAAAATGTCGTGAAGCCATGAGCACTGTAGTTAATTAATAAGTTCTTGTAGGTGTTGCATTGTAAGCCCCTGTTTTCTTTCTAGGGTACAAATATCTCCACCTAAAGAGCCACTTTGGCTAGGCGGTTATAAAAATTATATAATGTACAACACCAATTAGTCGTTGAAGCGTTGTCGGAGTGTTGCCGGGACCGAATAGCATTCTACTGAACGTGTTTATGCTAATTGTTTTGAAATACGGGCTAACCATTATTTCCGGTTTTGATATAGCCACTATAAAAAGAGTTGTTAAGTAATATACCTTGTTTGTAAACACCTTGGCAAACATTAAGTCGAGTCGACTGATTCAACAGTTCAATTTTATTTCCTGACCACACTACTGTAGGAAGCCACGAGGTATAAAATGGACCTTGTAAACCACAGCGGACTGAGTGTGATGTTTTGAACCACGTCATGTCGATTTAAGCCCTTTAGTAATGATATGTGCTTATTCTGTGTTAATTCTGTGTATATCTCTGTTTTTTTTATATCTTTGTTTTTTGTTTAACTCCAGACAGATGACTACCTTGTCGGAAAAAGCTATCTTGCTCTCCATGCGTGTTGTTAATATAGGGATCAACCATGGTTTTCAGTGTTCAAACATTCGATGGATCACGAGGAAGGTGTTTGAACACAAGGCCGCAGGCCGCGTGTTCAAACACCTTCCGAGTGATCCAGCTAATGTTTGAACACTGAAACAAACCATGGTTGATCGCTATTCTTGCATTTTCACTCTAATTCACTTAACATCTCTTGAAAATAACACTAACAACGTAAAAACTCACCGAAAACCGCGGAGCTTCTTCAATGTCGGCCATTTTGTTTCTACGAAACACATGACGTCACGTCGCATTGACCAATGACGTCGGCCAAAACCAATGTTCAAACGGCACGTGAATTTCATGCTTTGAACATTGGTTTTGCTGTTTGAACACGGCTTTCGAACAATTAAAAACGGCTTCAAACAGCTATGCGCATAGATATCTATGCAAGAATACTTTTATGATGGTTATGTAGTCCTGTCTTTCCCTACTGATTTCTACATTCAGTGTTATCAATGCTTGGCCCTTCATTTCTTACTTGATATTTATAATGTATTCTTTAATAATCCAAACTTGTGAATCCAAAATAGCCATGTATATAATAATAATAATAATAACTCTGGTTGGGTGTTCTAGCATGGTTTGATTTGTATGTCAGAATATACAGCTGTAAATGCAAAGAAAGCAAGAAGTTGTTTTACTGTGGTTCCATACCGTCTCAGCTTTCCCCAAATGAGCCTCTGGAAACTTATCAGAATAAAATATAAACGTTTGATCCTTTGGAAGCAGTGAAAAAGTTCAAAGGGAGGTAGTATTGACAATACTGCCCAATTTCGGGTTCTGAACCCTCATCAGTGGCCCTTTATAAACCGGCGACGATAGCTAGATACTTGTAAATAGACTGCAATTTCAAAAGTTTACACAAGGGATGTCTATATCAAAGACATATGCCTAAACGGGGTCGAATACTTGAAACATTGTTTAGAAAATGGCTCTAAACGTAAAATTTTTTTATACTCTGAATATTCTCACTTATCTCAAAGGACCGAAATAAATGATATAATCTGCACTATGGATGATGTACGGGGAGACTTTTTAGGGCCGCCACACGGCACAACGCCAGCTGCAGTAATAGCAAATAAAATATAAAAGTTTGATCCTTCATTTAAAATATAAGTTTGATCCTGCATAGTTTGATCCTGCAGAATAGTACATAGACCTAATGGCATTGTACTTAACGCTGATTGTCCCTAACGTCCTTTGTGATCGTCAAATGTAGTAAAGTAATATACTTCAGGAAGAGTATGTGGTCCTATTTATCCAACCTAAGTGATTAATGATTTTCGAATAGTTAAGAGGTCAGTAAATGGGTCCCCAGCCAATTAGAACCTAATGTCTCCACTTAGATAAGACAATTCTTTGATCTGGGGCTGTTTACTGAGGGTGGGGCGACCATGACATACCATTTATCTATAGAAGAAAAAGATGTATCTTTTAGTGTGTAACTGACTTGAAATCATTTTTGATGTTTTGATCCCTGTCATCTTCCGGAAATTCCTTTTTGTCAGTATGAAGTTTATGCTTTTCCATGTTAATTATGACATTTGAGACTGTGCCTGAGAAACAAAATATTTGGGGTCCGACCAGGTCTGACACAAACCAGGCTGTACAGTCACAGAAACAGGCTAGAAGCTTAAAATTTCCGATTCACATGTAAGAAGAAGAGAGATTGTACTATTCCTGTAGTGAAAACAAAGTCGCTATCATCTGTGCTGATCTGCGTCATTGTTTTCTTGTATGCAAATTGTTGGTTTTCCGATGCGGCGAATCATTTGTTTTTGTCTTGGTTTAACAATTGATCTATCTTTTGCGGCAGTAACATTTTGCAAAATGTTGGATATGCATGATCTACACGAGCGTAAAAATAATACACTCTATTGTCCATAAATGAGCCGCCTCATGGGAAAACCAACAATCTGCATAGGCGAAAACAAAGACGCAGATCAGCTTCGCGGTAACCGCGAAGCTGATCAGCGCCTTTGTTTTCGCTACTCGGATAGTACAATTCCTCTTCTACTTAAATCTGAAATTTCAAGCTTCTAGCTCTTTTTAGTGCGTGTACAGGCCGGTTTGTGTAGGACCTGCTCGGAAACCACATTGTTGGTTTTCCCACGAGGCGGCTCAAATGCTTTACATTTTAAGGTTCTTGTGAAACTAATACAGGGAGTCTGATATAGAATACTGGCCTAGTTTTATCCTAGATTATACATCAAAGCCTTGTGAATTAAACGTCAATGTCATAAATAAAACAGTTGAAAAGCATCTTATTAAACGATTTGAACGATAAAACGTTCACTTAAAAGATGCATTACTTGTGATGTTTGTTAAAGGGTCGTTACAAATGTAGTCATTATTATATGGAGACATTGTCGCAGACAATCTTGTTGTTTGTACAGGCTTCTGTATTCCTCTCATTTTGAAAATCGAAAGGGTCACTGAAGAGGCTTACGTTGCCGAAACCGCAGTATGGCCCATCTCTTTTCTCATTAATATGCTCATTGCTCTTAAATAGGTACAAGTAGGCAACGATCAGGAAAAGGCGCAATCATAAAGAAATTCCCACTCCAAAAACTGAGGTGGAAAAATCTAACTTGAAAATTAGGTACTTATTCATAGAAAACATATCGTAAGCCGAGTGAGCAGCTATACCCCAGTAGGCAGCCACTCAGTTACCCGAACTTAACTAAAATATGAAAACATACATAAGACTCAAACAGCACAAAAATTCGACTCCAAAACACAAAACAATTAAAACCACAGCAGAAGTGTCACTTTTGAACGATCAGTTCAAAAAGTAACTGGGGGGGGGGGGGGTTAAACCGGTTTTACAGGCGCCTAACCTCACCCTCATCTTCTGCAGTGGTTCATACTTAGTTGTTCGGTCCTCGTGGTGAATCTCTAAGTAATCAATGAATCATCAAGGATAAACGAATAAATCATGAGGATGCAGCAGATTCAGTAAGCTGCCCGATGATGGCGATCAGGCTTGGGCAGCATTAGTTAGCAAAGTAATGCATTGTCATTAGCATTAAAACTCATTTGGAGCATTGGCACTAGAATTGGCGTTAGCTAGTTTATAAAAACAATGCATTGACATTAGCAGCATTTGACAAAATAATGAATTGGCATTGGCATTAGGTTTCATGCTATTTTGCGATAAGAAATTGACCCAGTGCAATGATGGGTTGTACATATATGATCTTTATTGAACATTTAATCAACTATCATACATTGCCGACTCTGGTACTTCAAAATAATTTAATATGCACATTCATGATAAAGATGATGAATTCAGTGGCAGATCAAGAACTTATGTATCAAATTATGAATCCATCACTGTTCAACTTCAAACCTAGTTTCCATGCTGAAACATATTATACTCTTATGGCTGTTACAGTACAGTTATAATCTTATATTCTGTTATTGTGAAATGGTGCTATTCAACAGCATGCCTCAATGAATGTATTCACAGGTCTGACAAAAAACTTCATAAAAGATCACATGTAACTGCAGATTATTGTAACACACACACTGCTGCTAGGTGATAGCCAAAGGCACAAGTAACAATATGTATTCAAGTGATAATATATTGCACCTTTGGAAATAGTTTGTAAACAGGATCCTAATTAATGAATTTAGGCAAAGTATGTAAATCACAGAAAAACATGTTTTGTTACTAATGCCCAATCTAATGTTAATGCATTAGCAAAATTTGCAACAGTAATGCACTAGAATTAGCATTGTTCTAATTCCAAAATTAATATTAGCATTGACATTAGCATTAGTTGAGAAATAGCTAATGCATTGACATTAGATTAATGCATTGCCCAAGCCTGATGGAGATCACTGGGCGCCGAATAACTTACTGAAACCCGGAGCAAAACAAAAACTCCAGTTGAACCCCTGTGGGCCAAGCAACAGACAAGAAGCTCCGGCCCCAGCCAACTTAAATGCATAGCTTTATGTCGGGGCCATCATACAGTCTGACGCCCAACCCACCGGCGTGCAATTGAAGAAGGCAGCATAGTTATCAACCATGATTGGGTTAAAAACTATGCATGCAGACTGTCGCATAACATTCAAGTTATTACATAGATATGTCTAACGTGTTATGATTTTTCTGAAATGAAAAGATCGAAGCTTTTTATTCGACTACCAGATACCCCGATGACCTTTTGAACATTTACAAACCTTATTTTGAAAGCATGGTCAACCTTTACCCACCTAAACTAAAGTTGAACACCACAGATACCGAAGCCGTCTTTTTAGATTTGCATCTTTCTATTCTTCTAAAATTTATGATAAACGCGACGGCTTTGAATTTGATCATGGTAAATTTTCCGTTTTTGGATAGTGACGTTCCTCGCCGTGCTTCTATTTCGCAACTTATTAGGTTTCCTAGACCCTGTAATCATGTTGCGGACTTCAATGCGCGAAATAAAATTTTAGCAGCCAAACTGTTTCAGCAGGGCTATCGGTATCATAAATTCGAAAAAACATTTTCTAAATTTTATCGCAGACACTATGAATTGATTTCCAAATTTAAATACGCTTTTACGTGAGGGCATTTCGGAACCAGAATTTTATTGCGGCTTGGTTTACAAATTTAAAAAAGTTATAGGAAGGAATGATTTTTCTTTTCAGTTCATAAAAAATCATTACATGTTACAGACGTATAGGATATAAATGTAATGCGACAGCCTGCATGATTAGTTTTAACCTAATCATGGTTGATAACTACGTTGCCTTATTTAATTACACGCCAGTGGGTCGGTCGTCAGACTCTATGATGGTCCCGACTTAAACCTATTCATTTTAGTTTGTTGGGACCGGAGCTTCTTGTCTGTTGCTTGGCCCACCGAGGTTCAACTGGGGTTTGATTTTCAATAAGTCTTTGGCGTCCATGGATCTCCATCTTCGGGCAGCTATCTAAATTTGTGAGTCCTCGTTTTTGATTCATCATGGTGGTTATCATGATTTATTTGATTGTCCTTGATGGTTCATTGACGAGTTAGAGATTCGCCACGAGGACCGAACAATAAACTAAATGTTGTGAACCACTGCAGAAGCTGAGGTTGAGGTTAGGCCCCGGTAAAACCAGTTTAAGCCCTCAATTGATTTTATGTTGCTGATCGTTTCAAGGCGATACTTCTGTCGTGGTTCTGTTTTGTGCTGTTTGAAGCTTATTTACGTTTTCATATTTTAGTATAGTTCGGGTAACTGAGTGGCCGCATATTGGGAAATAGCTGGTAACTCGGCTTACGATATGTTTTCTTAGTATAAGTACCTAATTGTCAATTTAGTTTTTTTCCCACCTCGGTATTTGGAGTGGAAATTTATCTCTGATTGTCCTTTTTCCTGATTGTTGGCTGTTTGTACCTTATTAAAGTTGTCATTCAAGCTTTCAATCATCTTTTTTTTTTCTTCAAAAACAGTACATTCCCGTCATGTTTGGCTAGAAATGGATCGAATTCCAACATGCGAACAAAGAGGACATAGATCAGCCCGAGATAAGCACAACTGAACAGTGTGTATAATTTCCAGTGTTTCAAATATAAAGATAATTTGTACCATGATTATATTCATAAGCAAGGTGGCCTTATTTTTTTGTCTGGCGATTTTATGTTGACACGTGGTTATTTGCGATTTGTGATGTGATACTGCACATACGTGGAAACATACATCAGGCGACAGGCAAGGCGTTGTTATAATTAGAACCACCTGTACTTTAGTAATGCATCATTCCACTCCCGTCATAAATATTAAAATAACTTGTTATTAACACATTACGAAAACATGCCCATATAGTATACTGTGTTTTCTTAAGTTGTACAAATTGAAAAATTTCACAAGATTTTTTTTTATATATTTTTATTTTTGCTCAAAACATAGATTGTGGGTACAAGTTAGAACCGCCTTGCCGAGGCGGTTCTAACGAGTACCCACAATCTATGTTTAGGAGCAAAAATAAGAAAAAATATGTATATCCCTGCATACCCCAGTTTGGCTATATAAAAGTGGGGTTCAAGGGGGTATACATTACACGGACATGTTTTCCTGATGGTAATGCACAATAACGCCTATGGGTTCATTGTGGATTTGTAACTTTATAGTTTATAGTTCTACTGGTAAGTTGCTCTGAGTTTTCTTTGCCATGAGCAATGGAATGTTAAAACAATTTTAATATGTTGCAATCTCATCTACATATTAATTCCTATATGTAACAGATTGGGATCTGTATTTTGCTCAAAGCAACAAAAAGGGTTGCTGAATAAATAATTGAAATATTTTCTTCAAAACTTTACAACTAACTCTTATGATATAAACTTTAGACGAAAGTGATAGTAGGAAAGACAAGAAACATCTTTAAAAAGATAATAGTCGAAGATTAATATTTTTTCTGCAATAGGGTACAGGATGCAGGAGACAGACAGACAGACAGACAGACAGACAGACAGGCGACACCGACAGACAGACAGACAGACAGACAGACAGACAGACAGTATCACTCTTGCAGAGCCAACTCCAGACACGACTGAGAGGAAATGCTTTTCAAATGTCCTTACGGCGAGGGTCCTTAAATGTCGCTGGACAGAAACGACTCGTTCTGTTGAGCAGAGCCTTTGATCCGAACACGCCTATATTTAACGGAGAAAATCCGAAAACATCTTATCTACGATGGCCTGCATGGATCATAAAATTTCAAAATCCACAGATTTTAGATTTTATTTTTTCTTTGCAAAAGCTTTCGTCACACAAAAAGCGATTAAAATGAATAACAATAAGAACCAATGATGGCTTGTATCATGAGTTAAAAAACATCATCTTAAGGTACTTTTTAAAGAGATGCAGTTTGTTGCCTTTTTCATCTTCCATATGGAAAAAAAAACCCGGATGCAGGTCAAAAGTGATCTGAGATGTATTCGACAAAAAGATGAGTTAGATACATGAAAGATAGAAATAATACATTATTTACACCAAATATGTAAGCAAATTTAAAGTATTCAATTATAATCAAATATCTCAAATTAATTCAAACTATTACTTCAATAATTGCATCTCTAAGAATGCCTTCTTCATGTGAGTGTATAAATCAATTATATCTAAAAAATAGTCTGTTCAACTATCATAAACCTATGAGGAGTTCTATACCTTTATTTATCATACATTTTTATCAGTATATCTGAAATGGCTTCAAAATTTTAACATCAAACGAAAGACAGCACTCAAGGGTAACAGTTCACACTTTATCAACACATGTGCCAAGTTACCACAATTCTAGAACTGTCATTGTGGCCCATAGTATATATCTAGCAACTCGCACATCCACATCCACGCGGCTCTTCAAAGGGTTCTCCACAATTGTTCGACCTCTCTACTATTGTTCATCCTCAGAACGACCTCCTGAATGGAAACTCTACAAAGAGGCCATCGTGGAAGAAAAACGCCATTTCGTTGGGAAGCCTAACAAGAAAGATTTTTCGGACAATAATAAAAATACGTAGCTATCAAATCCGTCAGTATTGGCCTACGCATTATAAGTTACAAAATCAAGTCCATGCGGATGCCCCAACAAATGATCTCCGAGCTGCAGTTTACCAGCTGCAGCATGATGGCGTGGACAGAGTCATTGAATATGAAATCTCCAGAGCGGAACTGTCCGGTCCACAATTTAGAATAGTCTAGCTTGAAAGTGGGTAGTCACGGATAAGTTCATGATTATCAATTGTATGGTGCAAACTTCGAAGTGGTTCCTGACAATAACCCTCTTAATATTGATATCTACTAAACTCAATGCTTCAAGACATCGCTGTGTTGCAGCCATGTCAAATTACAACTTTTCCTCTGCTTTCAGAAGTGAGAAGATTAACGTGAACGCCGATGGATTATCTTGTCTGCATTATGGTAGTTTGTCAGAATGCGTAATATGTGAAGTATACGTAGTGCTACATGCCTTGAAGCTGAAGACAAAGTTGTCACTTACAGCATATGTTGCACCTCAAGTTGTTGTACCATACAAGAAAACGTCCCATATGATGCAGTAAATGCATCTGCACTTTGCAAGTACAGCCTTGACAAAAGGACAAGGCGATGATGCTCTTATAACCAGGTTAAAAACTTTGGTCATGACCCGAAGGCAGCTTAAAAGAAGGGTTGAAACTTATGCGCATCCAGACGTTCGACAGTTCTTTGCAGGCTGAAACAAGCTATACAGTCAGACATAAGTTAAGCATCACCTGAACATTTTGTGTCATAACTTTTTTAATAGGTGACATTTCTTCACCATGTATGTTTTGAAACTGAGCGTGATTATTTAGGAGTAAATGGGTATTTAACAACCGTCAATGCCGTTGGTTTACTCTACATCAGTGATAGCTAGGAGTGTGAAACCTTGCATAGTAATTGTCCTTGACATACCCTTTAAGCACGCACCTTTACCCGGTGCTCTTGACCTATATTTCACGGTCCATTGACTTTGTTAATTTTTACGTCGAAGTTTCGTTTTCTCTGTATCAGTGATAGCTGTGAGTGTGAAACCTTGCATAGTAATTGTCCTTGACATACCCTTTAAGCACGCACCTTGACCCGGTGCCCTTGACTTATATTTCACGGTCCATTGACTTTGTTAATTTTTACGTCGAAGTTTGGTTTTCTCTGCATCAGTGATAGCTGCGAGTGTGAAACCTTGCATAGTAATTGTCCCTGACATATCCTTTAAGCACGCACCTTGACCCGGTGCCCTTGACTTATATTTCACGGTCCATTGACTTTGTTAATTTTTTACGTCGAAGTTTCGTTTTCTCTGTATCACTGATAGCTGTGAGTGTGAAACCTTGCATAGTAATTGTCCTTGACATACCCTTCAAGCACGCACCTTGACCTGCTGACCTTGACCTATGTTTCACGGTCCATTGACTTTGTTAATTTTTACGTCGAAGTTTGGTTTTCTCTGCATCAGTGATAGCTGCGCGTGTGAAACCTTGCATAGTAATTGTCTTTGACATACCCTTCAAGCACGCACCTTGACCCGCTGACCTTGACCTATATTTCATGGTCCATTGACTTTGTTAATTTTTACGTCAAAGTGTTTTTTTTTCTGCATCAGCGATAGCTGAAAGTGTGAAACCTTGCATAGTAAATGTCCTTCATATACCCTTTTAGTACACACCTTAACCTGGTGCCCTTGACCTATATTTTACGTTTTAGTTATTTTGTCCGATGCGGGTGCGATATCGACCTCCGCGGAGTTCTTGTTGATGAATTATACATTTTCTAAGGGAATACCCCCAAATTAGGGGTAAATGTATAAATGGCCGCATAGAATCGAAGTGATTGGGGCAAATGTAATTCTGACAGTTCTAACAGATCAAGGAAGGACACTGGTAAAATGTCGTCACAGAAAAATTGTTGTTATATAGCAATTGTTACCTCAAAACCGTCTCCAGAATTATGTTTGGGTGATGCTTAACTTATGTCTGACTGTAGCTATTTATCAAAGATAGCGTTCTTTACGGAAAGACAAACATTAATGCCCTGGACTTTAACCGGCTGGTGGCCTCCAAAGCTTTACAGGACACCATATTCTATGCTCTGGTCGCCGGGCAGCTTATTGTATCTATGAGTCCTCTTTTTTATTTTTGTTTGTCATGTCGTTTATCATAATTTATTTGTTTCTCCTTGATGATTCATTGACTAGTCAGAGATTTTCCAGGCGTACCGAACAACTAAATAATGTGTATGTACCACTGCAGAAGCTGAGGGTAGGGTTAGGCGCCTGTAAAACTGGCTTTAGCCCCTAGTAGTTCTATATTACTGGTCGTTCAAAGGCGATAATTATGTTGTGGTTCTAATGGTTTTATCTTTTGGTGTAGAATGTTTGCGCTTATGGCACCTTATGTACGATTTCATATATTTTCAGTTTGGATTACTGAAGCCTTGAGAAGGCTCACGATGTGTTTTCTTAGTATATGTACCTAATTGTTAATTTAGTTTTTTCCACCTTGGTTTTTCGTCACTCTACTTTTCGCGGTGAGTACTAGTATATAATTTTATCTCTGTGCGAACCTGATGCAAAATACGAATGACCATTAATAATGTTCATTCGAAATTGAATCTTTATATTTTACCAATGGCAACGGAAACACTGACTTTCTGTACATGTACAAACCACAGTCTATACGTATCTAATTGTTGTAGTAAATACGGCCTACTTAAATCTTCAAGACATTTTTTATTGTTTTAGCTATTGTCAAAGCCATATTTAAACCGACATCTCACGTCATTCTAACATTAAAGATATTTTATAGTATGTCAACTGAATACGTCATAACATAAAAATATCTTTTATATTGTACTCAAAATCAGAACTGAATCTCAATTAAGGCGGCCCCCGTGGCCGAGCGGTTAAGAGCGCTGTTTCTAAATCACTCGATCATTTCACCGCCGTGTCTGGTGTGGGTTCGAGCCCCGCTCTGGCCACATGTGAGACAAGCCAAGTTCTGCTTGCGGGTGTGCCAGGTGGTTTTTCTCGGGGTTCTCCCGTTTTCGCCCCACCTACCGATTGGCCCGTCTCATATGAGCTAAAATAATCTTGAAAGGGACGTAAAACTGAATAAAAAATCTCAATTAATGTTTGTTTGTATTGAAGCTTAACGTCCCAGTCAACAATTTTTCAGTCATGTCGGGACGGAGCCAACGCTTCATGTGTTTAACCAGTGCTGTAGGTAGTTAATGTTTCTTGCTCAAGGACACAACACGGTGCCGCTTGTGGGGATCGAACCCAGGACCTCTCGATTCGGAGTCCGACGCCCTACCACTACGCAACCGCGCTCCTTATTAATGATTTCATAAACAAGTGACATGCATGTGTTGGCCTAATTCGTCCACTTCATTTTCCCGTCTGCTGCAGTTTGCAACATTTCTGTACTTGCATGTTTTGATTACAATTAAGTTTTGTAATATTGATGTCATGCTGTCTTGTTATAATCATCGAGTCAGCTATTTGCAAGCACTACGTCCTTTCATTAAGGTGTTAACTCTAGACAAGAAAAGTTAAAAGCTTTATGGTTCCTTACCTGATTTTTCAATCTTCCATGTAATGTCTGGTTCAGTATACACTTTATTCTTGCACACCAGACAGAAATTGCCACACTTTTTGCCTGGGTGATAAAATTGCATCTCACCCAGGTGTTCTCACCCAGGCTAAAAAAACACGCAAAACCTTGAAATACACCAGATTTTGGGGGTTGTTGTGCAAGAAAAAGAATCTAATATGGTGTTCTGTTCTAGATGGAAGTTTCCAACCCTCGGGATGACCGTGCTGAGCGGAACATCGGCGGAGCCTCGGTTCCACTCAGCACAGTCATCCCTTGGGTTGGAAACTTACATCTAGAACAGAACCCCATATAAGATTCTTATAATCTAAGAATGCATTGTCATCATGTTTAAGTATATAATTTGTTGTGCAATCGAGAATCCCGATTTTAAAGTTTTTGAAAATACTATGCGCTTAAAATGGAATGATCCATGTTGACATGCTGAGGCTATATAATTTAAAGTATTGTTGTTTCCGAGTTAGAACATCAGGAAAACATGTCTGTGAAATGTATACCCCCTTAAAAAGGTACAAGTAGGCAAAGATCAGGAAAAGGCGCAATCAGAAAAAGATTCCCACTCCAAAAACCGAGGTGGGAAAAAACAACAACAACAAAACTAACAATCAGGTACTTATACCACGAAAACATATCTAAAGCCGAATGAGCAGCTATTTTCCCAATAGGTGGCCACTCAGTTACCTAGTAAACTTAACTAAAAATATGAAAACATACATAAGGCGCCAACAGCACAAAAATTTTAAACACCAAGACATAAAACAAAAAGAACCACCAAAGAAGTATCGCCTTGGAACGATCAGTAACACAAAGTTACTGGCGGGCTTAAACCGGTTTTACATGGCCAAAACCTCACCCTCCTCTTCTGCAGTGGCTCTGATATACATAATATAAACAAGTAATAAGGAAATCATGTTAAGAGATATAAAATATAGGTACCATCGTATAACATGTATAACGGAAAGCAGGCTGAGCAGCTATTGAAGGTAAGGTGGTCACAGTGCTAGCTTGGACTCAACAAATAAAATGCAGAGGGCTAAGTGAATTTACACTGAAAAAAAGTTATAAGAGGCCACTTTTCGAACTCATTTTTAATTTATAAGCCATGTGCAAATTGAATGAGTTTTGGCCTAAAGACGTGTCTTTTAAGTAAGTAAAGTTGCAAAGTGTTCAGAAATATTTTTTTTTTCACTAAACGCGTTTTTCGTGTAAAAGTGCAAAAATCAATGTTTTTGAATAAATATTGGTTAAAGCGCAAAATTTATTGAAATAAGGAACGGGTGTCATCAAAGGGGCCATTCCAGGTTGAAAAAACATCAAACATTCGAATTTTCTCAACTTATAAATTTTTTACGTATTTTTAAAAAAATCGCTTTTTTCGAGATTTTTGGAAAACTCAACAATGTACCTCTTAAACATAGTAATCCCTGTAAAATTTACTTTGTGTGAAAAGTATCACACAGTTTGGAATGCAGAAACTCACAGAGCCACTGTTAGACATTGGTTTATTCATATAATTATGAATTTTAATTGATCGTATATTACTTTCTGAACTAGAATGAAAAATATAAGGCTGCGTCTTATAACATTTTTCAGTGTATATAGTTTATATAGAAAAACTGGGGTTTGCAGGGGTATACCTATTTTTCTTATTTTTGCTCCAAAACATAGATTGTGGGTACTCGTTAGAACCGCCCCGGCTCACTTGGTTCGTAGACAGGTCGTAGGTAGCATCGCACGTAGACCCTGCGATGATCGTGACTAAATATTTTACGGCGATAGTAGGAAGACCGCAAGGGCTCAGTCAGAAATCGTAGGAACTCCTCACGGTCATCGCACAGGCTCCGTACGATTTCGATGTAAACTATGCGGAGACCCCTACGATTTCCGTACGATCTCTCTGCGATCTCCGTTAGTAATGTTGATAACTATGCTGCCTTCTTTACTTGCACGCCGGTGGGTTGGGCGTCAGACTCTATGATGGCCCCGACATAAAGCTATTCAGTTTGGTTGGTTGGGGCCGGCCGGAGCTTCCGGTCTGTTGCTTGGCCCACCGGGGTTCAACTGGTGTTTTTTCCTTTGCTCCGGAGTAAGTAAGTTATTGGGCGCCCAGGGATCTTCACTGTCGGGCAGCTTACTCAATCTGTGAGTCCTCGTTTTTGATTCATCATGGTATTTATCATGATTTATTTGTTTGTCTATGATGATTCATTGACTAGCTAGAGATTCACCACGAGGACCGAAGAACTAACTAAATGTTATGAACCACTGCAGAAGCTGTGGGTGAGGTTAGGTACCTGTAAAATCGATTTTAAGCCCGCCAGAAATTTTATATTACTGATCGTTCCAAGGCAATACATCTGTGGTGCTTCTTATTGTTTTATATCTTGGTGTTTAAAATTTTGTGCCGTTGGCGCCTTATGTGTTTTATCATATTTTTAGTTAAGTTAAGGTAACTGAGTGGCCACCTATTGGGAAAATAGCTGCTCATTCGGCTTACGATATGTTTCATGGTATAAAGTACCTGATTGTTAGTTTGGTTTTTTCCCACCTCGGTTTTTGGAGTGGGAATCTTTCTTTTTCTGATTGCGCCTTTTCCTGATCGTTGCCTACTTGTGCCTCCTTACGGTTTTGATTCGGACAGTCGTCGAAAGCCAGAGCAAGAAATCGAACGATGCCCGTATGAATTATTGTAAACACATACGACGTAACCCACGATCACCTACGATATCTAAAAATCTTATGGAAAATTGCAGTCCAAAAATCGCATGATTATCGGGGCAAATATAACCTAGGCATTATGGATAAGACTCTGACCAAGTGGTAGTATCTGTATCAACTTAATCGTTAATGGGACTGCAAACGTTAACAATGAAAAACTGTATTCATTCGTACGTCCCTTTCAAGTTTATTTCAGCTCATATCGGACTGGTCAATCAAAAGGTGGGACGAAAACCGGAAAACCCCGGAAAAAGCCACATGGCACACCCGCAAGCAGAACTGGCTTGTCTGATATGTGCCCCGTGTGGGACAAACCCACACCAGACACAACGATGAAATGATCGAATGATTAATAAGCGTGGTAATTAGATCAGTAGTCTTAACCACTTGGCCACGGGGGTTTTTAACGATAAAGACAGTATTTAACGAGAAAGACAGACATGTAAGAAAGACGAAGTGTACTTGGTTCACCAAAACTTCCTGGTGATGTGTTGATTATCATTACGAAATAGTTTACAGACTTGTATTCTATATAAACATTATTTCATCGTCTTCCTGATTCAACTATTTAAATCATTCTATTTATTGTATAGCATTTTATTTCAGCAAGGTTTCGTTAAATGACGACTAGTTTATCAGGAAGAGTTTTTGTTTCCGAAGAGGCGTGTGATAGTTTTGCTAATGTCGAGGAAACAACTATTGCAGTAACCAATGTTTGACTTTGTGTTACTGATTAGTGATTGTTTTATGTGATGTTTCTATACCTTATGTCTTTGTAGTTTGATTCGTGCAATGTAATAAAGCTGAATTGTTTAAATGTAGTAATTCATTGAATCATCGGCACGTCCAGTTCCCAGAGTTTCTGAAAACATATATAGACATACAAACACAACTTTATGGGAGTGCGGTGTCATAGTAGAATAACATTGGGCACCGAATCGAGTTAACCTTTGTCCTCTTTTGTGTTTTTAGCTTTCGATATCAAAACAAATGTATGAGCTGTTTCAATTAAAATTAAAGTCCCATCTCAGAGAAAATGTAAGTAAAAAATGCGTGTATGTTTCCACCTTTGTAATATCATATTATGTAATCGCTGCTTTCGTATGGCTTATTCTTAGCTCCCATATTTCTACGGATATAATAACTTAAGAGGAACTACAAAAAATAACGAAAAAAAAAAAGAATGAAAAGAAAAAGGACAACAACAACAAAAAAAAAAAGAGTCTAGCTTAGGCAAAAAAAAAGAGAATGTTTCCGGTAACATGCCAGAAAAAAATGGGTGTTTCCGGTAACATGCCAGAAAAAAATGGGTCGAAAGGTAGGGTTTTAGAGGGAAGCCTTACCATGTAAAATACCTGAACATAGATATACAGTTTAATCAGAATTGAACTGTTTTTCTCCTCCAGTGCACATGCACAGCTTCTTAGTTAAAACTTAAATTCAACGTTTTTTTTTATTCTTTTGCCGGTCCGGTACTTGAAAAACACAATGTTTTTTCGATTTGCGAGTTTTTATTTTCAGAAAACAGGAAAAAATATTAGAGTCGGGGAGTTTTAGACAGGGTCGGTCGGGTTACCGGAAACATTTTTTTTTTTTTTTTTTTTTGCCTTATGGAAAAACTAAGTACACATATACAGTGGACTCGATAATGGCGAATCACTAAACGGTCAAACGCTATTATTTTAAACACGACCATGAGAATGGTCATAATCAAATGCTTAGAAACGAGGTGAGAAACACATTTTATCTCAACGTCACTTTTGTCGAAACGATAAACTAGGAATCTTAGTTAAAGGGTCAGCAACCCTGATTTTATTGTCCGATGGAGGTATGACTCCATTTTATTACAAAACCTCAAGACACAGATGAAAGTAAATGACTGAGTTATATAATAGATAATATTTTGTCTAAGTTTCAAGAAATTCTGCGATATCTTTACGAGTGGTTCTCCATTGTCGAGTTAATTGTACACATTCTTTTTGTAAAAGGCTCACTTATAAAATAATTCTAGAAACACTAGGAATGGCAAACCGAGATAGCAGTTGTTTCCAAAAGTATCATTTATCGTATGGTGGTATAGTAAATCGAAACAACAGCTATTTACAGAAGGTGGTCACTCGGCCCAAAATTTATCGATACCTTCAGTCACGTAGTATTTGAGTCCATGTCTTTAAGAATGGTGTCCAGAGTGATCTGACGTTTCGTCAGATGTTTCAAAAGAATAAAATCCTTTATTTTCTCTGGACATACTGTGATGCTCAAAAATATATTTAGGCTTCGACCCTTGTAAAATCGCCTTAATGAGTCTCTGGATAAAGCCGTCAGTCTTTTGGGATTTTCCATATACTCCTTAATATATCTACAAATGTTTTCTGCACGTTTGATTTCGTATGAACTCAATTCGCCGAGAAACTTCGTTAGAATACGTTTCGACACACTGAAACCAGATTCAAGCATAAGAGGACCAAAGAAGTTCGTCACCAAATCATACTCGTCATGTGTTAAAACATCGCGTTCTTTAATATCAGCAAGATAAACACCCTCATTGCTGCCTCCTTTTCTTGAACCTCCCGGCCATCGAATACGAGTCAAATCTCTTCTGAGTCCTGCTTCCACGGTGTCGTTGCTGTAATGCGTTTCTAGGTTGGCATCTATCAAGACATGAAGTGTTGCTCTGGCATTAGCAGATTTCCAGAACAGCATTTTAGCAAATTCTTGATCAAAAGTTTCTGGACCAAGTTCTAGAACTGTTTTCACTACAGAGGGCCTTAAAGGAATCATGTGGTGACTTTTCGTAAGTATGTTGGACATCCGGAATGCCATTAAGCGTTAAGACTATTTCATTCCTAAAATGTTCGTAGAAATGAGCCGCCTCATGGGAAAACCAACAATCTGCATAGGCGAAAACAAAGACGCAGATCAGCTTCGCGGTAACCGCGAAGCTGATCAGCGCCTTTGTTTTCGCTACTCGGATAGTACAATTCCTCTTCTACTTAAATCCAAAATTTCAAGCTTCTAGCTCTTTTCTATGCTTGTACAGGCCGGTTTGTGTTGGACCTGCTCGGAAACCACATTGTTGGTTTTCCCACGAGAGGGCTCATATAGTCAGCACTTAGCAATCTGAGGAGAGCGTCAGTCGTATCGTCTGTTGATATATAAGGCTGAATATGTATGCCATAAGATTATAAGAATCTTACATGAGTGTCAGGTATGGATAGACAAATCTGTCCCCAGGGTCACATTTTGGCATCACGAGGCTCGCCGAGTGATGCCAAATTATAACCCGATGGACAGATTTGTCTATCCATACCTGACACGAATGATGGATTCTTCTTCTTGCTCACCTTAATGCAGCGAAGATTGATTTTTATACTATTTACCTAGAAAAATGATAAAATCGCGGCGTCCGCCATTTTGATTTAAAACGTTTTGACGTCATTGTGACGTGTGCGCTTAGCGACGAAATTACGTGACGTCCTATACAACCAGTGTTAAAAAAGAATATTTGAACGCAATGTGCGACCGGGTGAGATAACGAGGGTGAGATAAGAATTTCTCACATGGGGTAAAATGTAGGATTTCTCTATCTGGTGTGCAAGAAATAAATGTCTGTGCACAATCGTCCCTTCTCAACGCTTTGCATATTATACCAAGCATCCTGGGGCGTAGTTTTTCTTTCTGTATTTCTATTTCTAATTCAAAGAGCCGCTTCATAACATCCGGTCGATTATTCACAATGGATGCTACAAGGAAGGGTCCCATCGGTTCTCTGTCAGGAAATTTGGTGTATCTTATCAACAGAGACATTATATCTTCCAGTCGATGTATAAGTGTGAATTCATATGCTTTCAAAAGACCTTTATAGAATATGTTGTGCATATATCCAGATCCTGCCATTGAGGTGATTACCCCCTGGACCACACTAGTATCTCTAGTCTGGACCAAAGCTTCAATAAGTGTGATCATTTTTACACCAAATATCATTTGATTATCGTCCGGTTTATTACAGACGTAAACATAAGCATTATCCCTAAATTCCAATGGGCCCGTACCCGAAAAATTAAAATACAACCAGATGTACCATTGCAGATTTTCGTATTTTTTTCTCCTCAGCGCGATGTTATGCATGCTCAATTGGAATACTCCTTGTTCTTTTCTAAGAACTGCGATTCGCCAATTACTCATGTTATCTTGTTCTGCTTCGTCAGTCCCGACCACTAAAGCTATTTGATAGCCATATACACTTGTCTCCGTTACCCACTCATCCGGGACCTCTTGTCCAACATGTTTACATCTTCCAAACACTATATAACTCATGATATCTTCATAAACAGCCTCGTCAATAGTCCCGTCTTCTGATATGTATGTAAAGAACTCGTGTTGAAATGCGCATGGGCAACATGCATAAGAGAACACGGTCTTGTAAAACACAGTTTCAAACGGGAAATTACCTCTGTAGTTAAAATCCGGCATGAATTTGTTAGTAACTAGGTTTCGGAATGCATACGTCATTTCCATTGTGTTAGACTTTCTGGCATACAAAACTATTAGATGTACTAATCCGTGTGTCAATCCATGTTTTCATTCATTAATAAGTAGGTATTTGTCAAACATTGTTAAAATAGTTGATCGAGGGCCAATAGTGTATTGATATTCGGTTTTCATTAGATATAAATTTTGAACACAATCGATTGAAAATGTGGTAGATCTATATAATATACAGTCATCCGTAATAAGTTTATCCAGAAAAATTATGTTATATTAGTTATATTTGACTTATGGGTGATAATTTTAAGCAAACCCTGATTTAATTAACCTTAAGGTAAACAACGAGGCTTTGTGTATGCAGGTATAACCCTGTTTTGTTGACCAAATGTGAGCATCCTTTGCATTGCATTAAGCTAACGGAATTTTGAACAACTCAGCATTGGTAATCGCCATTTTGATCCCTTAAAATATCTTTCAAAATTTGGGTTTCGTTTTGTACTAAATGAACAAACAAAGCATTATTGTAATAGCTATGTGCAATGGGTTATCGTGCATGTTTAGAGAAAATCAATGAGTGTTCATGATCTGATTGATCCACTATTAGCTTAAAATTGTAAAATCAGACTGGTCAAATAATAAGGCCAGGAATTATTTTTTAATAGTCTCGATGTACCCTTAAGACAAAAATAATGATGGGTAAATAAGCATATTTTATTTCATCTTATTTATTTATTATCATTATTATATTTTTTTTGTGTTTATCAACTGTGGTTTCGGCGCGGCTCAACCTCCCTATATGAATAAATATTTTCTTTTAATTCAGGACAAAGTGGTTTTGTTAATTTAGATATTATGAGTCCTGCATGAGTAAACCAACAATCTGCATTCGCGAAAACACAAGATCAGCTGAGCAGTTACTGCACTCTGAGCAGCGTCTTTGTTTTAGCAACACATATAATATAATCCCTCTTCTTCTTAAATCCAAAATTTCAAGCTTCTTGCCTGCTTCTTGCCAGCCTGGTATGTGTCGGACCTGGTAGGAACCCCAAAGAGTTGGGCTTCTCATGCACAGGCTCATATTTTAATAATGCGTTCAGGTAACTTGAGATTGAACACAAGGTTGATTTGGAATAATTGTCAACAATGACCCTCATCAGGAAAACATATCCGTGGAATATTTACCCCCTTGAACCCCAGCAAAAACTCTTAGGGGTTTACATTGATGAAACTCTTACTTGGAATCCACAAATAGACCATTTATGTTCTACAATATCATCAAAAATTTCACTCTTAAGGCAGCTGGCCACATATATACCGACACAAGCACAAAAACTTTACTACCAAGGCTATATACTTCCTTTACTTGATTACGGTTCTATTACATGGGGAGCAACCTCAGATGCAAACCTCGAACGTCTGGAAAAACTGCAAAAACGTGCTGCACGAATAATCCTGCATGCCGATTTCACTACTTCGTCTTCTCTCATGTTTGAAAAACTGGGATGGCTTTCAGTATTTGACAGACTTAAATATAATAAAGCAATTTTGACTTACAAGGCACTTAATAATCAAACGCCCGAATATATATCCGATCTTTTAAAACCAATGTCCGAAGTCCACGGTTTGAATTTGCGTTCATCCGAAAACGGATCATTATTTGTTCCAAGATCAAAATCATCGTTGTGTGATGGCTCATTTTCTTGTTCTGCACCTCGATTGTGGAACTCTCTTCCTCAAACAGTCAAAAATGCGGAATCTTTAAAAGTTTTTAAGAAATCTCTTAAATCAAGTTTTTAACTGTAAGATTTTGTTGCTTTTAAAACATAAATCATGGCGTTAAATTGAGCGATTTCCCATTTGGGATACATCAGTTGGAACAGGAGGGTGCTGTCTGGACATTGGTCTCCGCCACAATCCTCCTGTTTCCTCTGGGTATCCTACTACCACGGTAAATGCTCTTGTTGGTACTCAAACATGTTTAACATTTTAATTATCTTAACGACACCACATGCTACAATGTTTCTTAATCTGGTTAAATGTACTAAGGTTTTATGTGCTCTCCATTTTAGTCACATATTCGTTGTACAATAATGGTGCATTCATTTTACTTTTATAATTTTAAGTGACAACATTGAAATTAGAATCTGTTTTTAAAATATGATTGCTAGACACATGTTTATTATTCAATGTTGTTGTTTTTGTACATATGTATATACTAGTGTTATGTTTCGAGGGCCACAAGGTAGAAAAGTTATTTATAGCTAATTGTGCCACCCTCATAAAACATTGTATAAATAAATAAATAAATAAAATTTGATATAGAAAAACTGGGGTTTGCAGGGATATACATGTTTTTCTTATTTTTGCTCCAAAACATACATTGAGGTTCTAACGAGTGATCACAATCTATGTTTTTGAGCAACAATAACTAAGCAAAATATCTTCTTTTTTCAGCTGAAAATTTTCAATGTTTAAAGCTCAAAAATCTCTGTTTATTGCATGGACAAATTTTCGTAATGCCTTTTGGAAGTCATGCAATTATGTGACAGATAAAGGAGAACATTTGAAAATGTTGTGTGTGTGTTGATCTATGCTATATTCCTATCCATGCAAAACATGGATAGAACGGATGCATTTCGGAACTTGGTGACTAACAAATTCGTGCCGGAGTTTGACTACAGAGATAATATCACATTTGAAACTGTGTTTCACAAGACTGAATATTCATATGCATGTTGTCCATGTTCATTTCAACACGAGTTCTTCACGTACATATCAGATGATGGGACTATTGACGAGGAGGTTTATGGTGATATCGTGAGTTCTATTATAGCTGGAAGATGTAGGCATGTTGAGCAAGGTGTCCTGGATGAGTGGGTGTGATAGTTCGTCTCTCACTAATGAGAAAGACCATCATTATTTCTTGAATAGTGCTGATGTGTGTTGGTGAGTTCTTTGATGGCTGACTAGGCCAATTCTGGCTCTAAACTGTCGGTTGCAAGTAGAGCAAGTCAATGTCATAGAGTCTGCTGGTGGCACATTTGTTTTGGCTTTGCGCTCTCTTCGCTTTCTTTCAGCTTCACAGATTCTCTTCTTTTCATAGAGAGCTGCTCCTTTGTTGATGAGCCCTCGCCACTTTGATCGCTCCTGTGCAGTCTGTTCCCAGGACCCCATTGATATTTCGAAATCCTTCAGAGAGGCTTTGAGGGTGTCTTTGTAGCGTTTCTTCTGGCCACCTTGAGAGCGCTTTCCCTCCTGTAGTTCTCCATAGAAAACTTTCTTTGGAAGTCGCGCATCAGGCATTCTTATAACATGGCCAGTCCATCTTAGCTGTGCTAGCTTTAAGACTGTATGCATGCTTTGCATCCCTGCTTTCCTCAGGACCTCTGTGTCTGGAATCTTGTCCTGCCACTTGATTTTTAACAACTTTCTCAAACAGCTTAAGTGGAAATGGTTAAGTCTCTTTGCATGGCGTTGGTATACTGTCCAGGTCTCACATGCATACAAGAGGGTTGGCAGTACCACAGCCTTGTAGACTTTCAGCTTGGTGTCAAGCTTGATTCCATTTCGCTCCCAGACATTTGCACGGAGTCTTCCGAATGCCACACTAGCTTTTGCAATTCTGGCAGTGATCTCATCATCAATATGCACTGCTCTGGAGAGAGTGCTTCCCAGGTAGGTGAACTTGTCAACAACTTTCAGTTTTTGCCCATTCACAGTGATGGTTGGTTCATTATATGGTTTTCCGGGGGCTGGTTGGTGTACAACCTCTGTCTTTTTTGTGCTGATTGTGAGATCATAGTTATCACATGACTGTGAGACTTGATCCATGGCTCTTTGCAATTTTGCCTCTGTGTTGGCATTCTTATCCATATCATCTGCATAGAGGAGCTCATCTAGCACATCAGTCTGGACCTTAGTTTTGGCTTGCAACCTTCTGAGGTTGAATATGTTGCCATCAAAACGGTACCTGATTGGAAAACCAGTGTCACTGTCCTGAAAAGCATCCATAAGCATGGCAGAAAACATCATGCTGAACAGTGTTGGTGCCAGAACACAGCCTTGTTTGACCCCATTTGTTACTTCAAATGGTTCAGAGAACTCTCCATTATTCTGCACACGTGCCTGCATGCCATCATGAAACTGCCGCACCATAGCTATGAATCTGGGTGGACAGCCAAACTTGGCCATGATTTTCCAGAGTCCATCACGACTAACAGTGTCAAAAGCTTTGGTGAGGTCAACAAACGTCATGTATAGATCTACATTCTGTTCTTGGCATTTCTCCTGAAGCTGTCTTGCTGTGAAGATCATGTCTATTGTCCCTCTGTCTTTTCTGAATCCACATTGACTTTCTGGGATAAGTCCCGTCTGACCAAGATGAGCATTCAGACGATTCAACAGAATTTTTGCAAGTATCTTCCCAGCAATTGATAGGAGGGAGATGCCTCTGTGATTGTCACAGACTTGAGGATTTCCTTTCCGCTTGTATAGGTGGATTATGGATGCATCCTTAAATTCTTGTGGGATAGCCTCCTTCCTCCACATACAGTGAAACAACTCTGTCAGTTTCTCTGCCATGGGTAGCCCCCCAGCCTTGTAAACTTCGGCAGGAATTGCATCTGCACCTGGGGCTTTGCCAGATGATAGTTGTTGAACTGCTTTTCTTGTTTCCGTAGCGGTAGGAAATTCATCTAACAGAACATTGCACTCTATCTGTGGAAGTCTGTCGATTGCATCCTGATTGATTCTTGATGGTCGATTAAGCACACTATTGAAGTGTTCTGCCCACCTTTCCAAGATAGCTTCTTTATCTGTGAGAAGAGTGTTTCCATCTGCACTGAGCAATGTGGTGGCTCCAGAACTCTTTGGACCATAAATGGTTTTCAGTGCATCATGAAATTTCTTCATGTCCTTTCTATCCGCAAAAGACTGAATTTCTTCTGTTTTCTTCCTCAGCCAGGAATCTTGCATGTCCCTAAGCTTGGTCTGAACTGTCTTACAAATGTTGCTGTAGGCTGCTTTCTTTGATACTGAGCTAGTATCATCTTGATGTGCCTTGAGCAAACGGTGCTTTTCTTCAAGAAGCCTCTGAATTTCATCATCATTCTCATCAAACCAGTCTTGATGTTTGCGAGATGGATGGCCTAAGGTGCTTGCAGCTGAAGAAAGAACTGTTTTATGGAAAACTGTCCAGTTTTCTTCGGGGTCCTCTGAACTGAGATTCATTGCATCAAGTTGGTTGCAAATGTCTGTTAAGAAATCTTGTCTCATGCTGTCTTTATTCAGCTTTGAGACATCCAGTCTCTTAGGAGCTTTCTTGCCTTGAGGTCGCCTCGCAGGCTGTATTCTTAGGTTGAGTTTGCTGACAACCAGTCTATGATCTGTCCAGCAGTCTGCACCACACATAGTCTTTGTCACTTTAACATCCTGCCTGTCTGTTCTCCGCACTATGACATAGTCTATGAGATGCCAGAGTTTGGAACGGGGATGCATCCAGGATGTTTTGTTCCTATTAGGTAGACAGAAGACTGTGTTGGTGATTAGAAGATCATGTTCAGCACACTTCCTGAGAAGCAAGAGACCATTGCTGTTGCACTTTCCAACCCCTTCTGGACCTATAACTCCTTCCCAGGTCTGGTGGTCTGTACCCACTCTGGCATTAAAGTCGCCAAGAAGGATAAGCTTGTCTGTGCGGGGTGTTGCAGAAATAACATTGTCTAGGTCATCATAGAACTTGTCCTTGACCTCATCTGGATTGGTCATTGTAGGTGCATAAGCACTGACAATAGTTGCATGTTTATTGCCTGACAGAGGAAGTCTCAATGTCATTAGACGGTCATTAATGCCTTTTGGCAATCCTGACAGCTTACCAACAAGTTCTGTTTTGATGGCAAAGCCAACTCCTGCTTCACGCCTCTCTTCACTTTTGCGTCCACTCCAGAAGAAGGTGTATCCAGCACCAACTTCTTTGATCTCCCCAACATCTGCGAACCGAGTCTCACTCAATGCAGCTATCTGTATATCATACCTCCCAAGTTCTCTGCCCACAAGGGCCGTTCTACGCTGTGGTCTATCTGACCCAGCACTATCCATTAAAGTGCGCACATTCCATGCGCCAATCCGTAAGGGGATTACTCTAGCTTTTTCTTTGTATTTCGACCGCTTAAGGGGATCCCCGCTGATCGCGGTTAACCAGCCAGGGGGTTTGAAGCAGGCAATTGTTTAGGGCACCTTTTCTAGCCCCTTCCCCATGCTACGGGGGTGAGCAGTGCGGTCCTAAATAGGTCTGCTCAGTCACTCAGCCGACTGCCGAATTCTGCTTACTGCTTCTCCTCACAGAAAACGACCATTAGAACTGAGCCGCCTGTGTGCAGGTCTGCAACTACAGCTCCCAGTGTGTCCTACACCTGCTGCTTCGCCACTCGCCCATCGCCACAGGACTTTGTAGGTATGTGGGTGCAAGTGTGATGAAATTGTTGTGTATGCAAGTGCTTGTGTGTTGAGAAATAAGATGACATGCGCTATGAAATTGGATTATAGTGAGGAAGAGGTGCGCAACGTCAACCTCACTCTCTAGTCCTCGCCCAGCTGCGCCCAGAGGCAAGACACAGGTCAAGACGTCTGGAGTTGGGTTTGGATGCAGTGGATGACCGTAACATCTTTAGTGCCTTGTCACGCTCTGCATGTTCCACAACATGTTGCTGTATCGCTTTCTGAACCGTTGAATCAGATGATTTCTTCCGCTCCATCTACCGAAACAGTCTTTGCATATCTGTACTAGGCATATCCAGACACACAGGTTTGATTTTGGAGTTTCCTTCTCCTAGATGAATTGCTGGCCACAGCTGAAGAGCTCCATCTACCCTTTCTTAGGTTTTCTTTAGAGACCTGTAAACTCCTAGGAGGGCTGTCAACCAAGACTAATGAGTTCCCCCTGCCCAGCTAGATTTTGTGTAGAGAACTAGCTTAACTCCTAGATGAGTTGCCTTCCAAGGCTAACGAGCCCCATCTGCACCGCATGACAACAGGTAGTACTGATTACATGTTACAGTAGCAGTTAAGCTGACCTGACTCAGGTCAGCTTAACTGCTACTGTACTGAGTGGGTGTATATGGCTATCAAATAGCTGTAGTGGTTGGGACTGAGATAGCTGAACAAGATAACATGAGTAAGGCCAGAAGTTGTTCTTTTATTTTATTTTCTGGTAACGGATCCCCTTACCCCAAACTTTCAAAATTGAAAAAAGACAAAATGACAATTTGTTATTTTTATTTATTTCTCCGTATGATAATCCCATAACTATAACTTTTAACTTGCATTTTAAATAAAAAAAAACAAAAACAACAACAACATTGTATGTATGTAGGTCTAATCACATTTTTAACCCGAATTGTTATAACGAACGCCTGACGTTTGTTATAGTTTCTTGTCATTTTCTTCAGGCGTAAACAAATTAGCTGTGTTTTCGCTAACATACCGTAAAAAATCAGGGTCGGTAGGTGGGCAAATCTTTTTTATTTTTTCTCTAATTTTTATTTGTTGAAAGTCAGTAAAATTGTTAATATGCTATTTTATTATCACTAAATTATCGTCTTAGATGCATTCATTTTCTAACCTACATGTACGTTACATATATTTGGCCCCTTTTTATTATAATAGTCTTCATATCGACAATCCTGTTGATAGTTGCAAAATTACAGTAATTCTCTTTGACTCCATGTTGCCAAATCTATAGGGTCACTGAAGAGGCTTAAGTAGCAGAAATCGCGGTATGACCATTCCCTTTGTCATTAATATACTCACTGCTCTTAAAGGATTTGTTTTATTTTTATTTATTCATCTCAAATACAAAAACCTGACAGACATTGAAGTTATAAACATAAATGGAGTTAATAAAGTGATTTTATATATTATTTTTTGCAGTTTTGACTTATTTTAAGTCCTATGCCCATTTACCTGAAAAGTTCAAGGGTTGGTAACGGATGAAAATCTTTTATATTTTCTTTCAAAATGGCGATTACAACTGCAGGGT
>OZ024871.1:80296744-80755449 GCA_964017185.1 Rugalucina vietnamica | reverse complement strand
ATTTTTTAATATATAATAATTTAAACATTGTTGTTACGGACGTCGTCAATGACGTTACGTATTCCCGCAAAAGTGTTATTACATGTGTGTTCATACGATTTTTATGACATGACGTTATCCACTGGAAAACAGCGACGTCATATGATAAAATTGCTTTTGTAGCACCCCGATGCAACGTAACTGCAGTCGAATTAATGTATATATATAGATTGCCCTTTTATATCGTTTCAATTTTGATAACTGCAAATCAACTAGTATTGCCTGAATGAGAAACTATAGCTAAATATATTTGGGCTCTGGGTTTGGGCTTTAGAGAATTGTTCCGGCCCTTTCACAAAGAACAAACACGCCAGTTTAATATATTATGCAAAACATGATTTCACATACACATGCAAAAAGCTGTTGTTGGTTAACGGGGGGGGGGGGGGGGGGGGGGGGGGGGGGGGGGGGGGGGGGGTGCTATACACTACAAAACGTTTCCTTTGTACATTTCGTATAAAAATGTTCTATACCTAAATATTTTGTAGCAGTTAAAGCCCCGTTCTCACTGTCCCGAATGTACCCTGGTTCGCCCCGGTGAAGATATGCTGGCATACCTTGGTTTCCACCAAATTGATCGTGTACTCACATTCACGGTGTAGCCCCGGTCTTGTTCCCAATTCTATCACGGAGTCGTCACGGTGGATACCGGTGTGCCCCGGTTTTACTACGTTCACCCTATTGGCGTCCCGGATCGCCCGGTGCCGTCCCGGATATGACCCGGTGTTTGTCGGTATTGAAAATAATAGGGACTGGGGTGAATCGAGACGGCATCGGGACAAACCGTGTAACACTATGGTCAAATCATTTAAGTCGATATGCCCCTGTGGCGTGCCGGTTCACCCCTGTGAAGTCCCGGAGAAGCCCCGGTTTGTACCGAAACAGCGGCCGGTGTCCACATTGCCTACGGTTTGCGCCGGGTCGTCCCGGTTTATCACGGTCGAGTCCCGATGCTATCACGGTTTCTCATATTGTTGCACCGGTTTTACCCGGTTTTGACATCTCTCACGGTTCACCCTGGTTCGCCCCGGTTGTATTAAACATTTTATGCCACCGTGAAGGCTCCCCGGTTTACCCCGATTTTTCCTGGTTTGCTACGGTTCTATCCCGTTTCGTCACGGTTCGTCCCGGTTTACCCTTGTTTATCAAACCGGGGCGAAACGGTGAGCTAAACCGGGACAGTGAGGACATATCTTAACCTGAAAAACAAAATCTCCTATCCTATAATGCATAAAGCTTTGTTCTCGCTGTCCCGGTTTAGCTCCCAGGTTCGCCCTGGTATGCCACGGTTTAATTAACCGGGATAAACTGGGATGAACAGGGATAGAATCGTAGCGCTACCGTGGCAAACCGGGGCGAACAGGGATAAACCAAGGAGACTTCACGGTTGTATTAAAAAGTTTAATAGAGCCGGGGCGAACCGGGAGAGATGTAAAAAACCGGTTAAACTATGGCGACACCATGACAAACGGTGATAGCACCAGGACTCGATAAACCGGGACGCAACCGGGCTTTATACAGCTGCCACACTATTGCTTATCGACACACGTATCAACGGCGTATCTAGATACGAAAGGTACGTCACGTCGCGTACGTCGAGTAACGTGAGCATGCGTAACTCATACCTCTCGATACGTAGCTCATACGCCGAGGCGCTAGGATTTTTATGTGTGCACTTAAAAATTTGTATCACGTATGTGGCAGGTTCGATACAATGTACATACGTCACACGTACAGAAGGTGAACAAAAGTATTCGTCACTTTTTAAAACTCCATAGACTTCAATGTATTTTCATGTTTACAAGAAAAATTATCCTACCTCTTCTGGTCAACATATTTCTACAATTTGGTGTCATTTGAAAGTTGAATAAATAAAGCACTAAACAAAGGTTATTTGACAAAGTTAGGACATTGCATTTTTCAAAAACAACAGTTTAAAGTTTAAGAAAATTTTGAAAAGTCATTACCCCATTGACGTCAATGGTGACGTCGCCCAAAATTGTCAAAATATATTTCACAACTTTTTAAAAATTGGTAGCTTGAAAAACGCATGCATGGAATTAAATGAAAATATCTTGTTTATTGCTTTAATTAATTACCTTTCAAATGACAGCAAAAACATTAAAATACGTTAACTAGGAGAAGCGGCATATTTTTTTTTTCGCAAACATGAAAATACATTGAAGTCAATGGGTTTTTACAAACGCGACGAATACTTTTGTCCACCTTCTGTATTTCGTACTTGCGAAAACAACGTGGCAGGTACGCCTTAGATTCTAGCTCATACTCCTGACACGCCACACGTACGTGGCGTTAGATGCCACATAACCGTGACCTATGTACAGCGTACCTTTCGTCTCTGCTACGTATGTGTGGCGTATGTGCGACATACTTGACTCTACGGCATATCGCAACGAACGTGTGGAGTATCTTGCGTATCAGTGCGCTAGGTATGTTTTGCTGTTGTGGAGTATGTGTGACGAATTATGAGTAATAGGAATATTTGATGGCGTTCCAAGAAAATATTAATGTCTCTATAAAATTATAAAGACCCGTTTACACATTCACGATTTTCTCTACGATTTACCAATATTCACCTAGATTCCTCATGGTCGTGGTGTGAAAGATACCACGAATGGCTACGATCTCTAACGAATAGACGTGAATATAGCTACGTCGTCAGTACCAATAAACACGTTTACGCTACGTTTTCCCTACGCATTAGGCCACGCCCAATTACCACCACGATTCGCCGCGAATGTTTTAATAAGTTTAAAACTTCCGTAGCGCTACCGTGGAGTTTCCCGAATCATCAAGATTGAACAAGATTCACCACGATTCACCACGGTTCTACTATGAATCACCAATGTACACGACGCTTTTACAAACCGTGGCGAATCGTAGCGGCACCGTTGCCAAAAATCGTGAATGTGTAAACAGGCCTTAAGAAAATGTATTCGCTATACTGAGGTTCACAGCCAACGCAACTCGTCATTAAATTTTAAATAACTTTTTTTTTGGTTTCAGTCGATTTACACGAAATACTGAATTTATGTTAACCATTTTCAAAGACGACCTGTGAAAATCAGCCATCAGACTTTTTTCGATCGACTACCATAACGTAAAAACTGGTTGAAAAATGATTTTGATGAATTTCTTGCTTAACTGTGCAAACCAACATAATCTAAAGCATGGATGCAATACACTTTATTAGCTCACCCACCTGAGCCGAAGGCTCACAGGTGAGCTTATAGTATACCCATGCTCCGTCGTCCGTCGTCGTCGTTGTTGTCGTCGTTCACACTTTTCAATCAACTTCTCACTTGGCCAATCAAATTTAAATTTCATGTGGAGCATCCTTTGGAAGGGGGAACGAAAGTTTGTATAAATGGTCCAGGTCACATGACCAAGATGGCCGCCATGGCTATAAATAGCAAAAACCTTTAAAAATCTTCTTCTCCAGAACCAGAAGGCCTATGACTTTGAAGCTTGGCATGAAGCATCAGGAAATGGAGCTTTACAAAGTGTGTACAAATCATGACCCTGGGATGACCTTGACTTTTTTACGGCAAGGTCAACTTGGGTCGCCTATGCATTTGAATGGGAAAAATAGGAAAATGTCATTTAATGGCAGAAAACTTGCTAGGAATGAGCGAATGGACAGAATACGGTACATGTATTTATATTTTTGAAAATATTTTGGGCCCAGCGGGTTGTCTGCCCCTGCCCTGGGGCTATATACATGTTTTTGACCAAAATATTCAAATATCTTCTTCTCTGAAACTTCTTGGCCAATCAAAGCCAAACTTTATGTGGAACATCCTAGGACGAGGGAATGAAAGTTTAGATAAATGGTCAAGGTCACATGACCAAGATGGTCGCCAGGGCTATAAATAGCAAAACACCTTTAAAAATCTTCTTCTTCAGAAACAGAAGGCCTATGAGTTTGAAACTCGGCATGAAGCATCAGGAAATGGAGCTCTACATAGTTTATATACATGAAAAACATGACCCTGGGATGACCTTGTCCTTTCTTACGGCAAGGTCAATTTAGGTGGCCCATGTATATATCTCAGGTCTCAGGTGAGCGTTTATAGGACCGTTTGTCCTCTTGTTTAATAGGGCTAGGTTGCTATACACTCATCGGACGACCTTCCAAGATTTGAAATGTATGAATTGTTTTCAAGAATTTCGAGTCCATGCGCGTGCGGTACGGAAAATGCATTTTTGTACCATTGGGCGTGATCCCGCGCATGCGCACTGAAATCTCTTATTTGGATAACACACGAAAATTTTCGAGCCATTTTAATGATGAAGTTTTCACATAATTGACCAATTTAAAAGATGAGAGGAAAGGCTGTGGAACTCAATATATAAAATGATTAATGTTTTCGTTTTTCCGAAGTCATGGATCAGATTTTCTCATGGTCCTGGGTGCTGTGCAGGCTCTTCAGGGCTACGCTCGATGGTTCTCACGTCCAGGATGGGGAGCTTGGGAATGTTTTCTTCGGTGTTAATCTTAATTTCGGTGGCATCCTCGACCGCTGATAATTGATAACTGTATATATATGCGAATTGCATGAACAAAGTGAACACAACCGTTTGTTCTCATAGGTATTAAAACCACTTGTTACAGAACAGATACGCCGCAGATAAGAATAGAACGTAGCACATACGCCGTAGATACCTCATGCGTACACTTCATGTGCCATACATACATCACACGTACGTAGCACATACGCCTTGATAAGCCGTACATACGAAAGTGAAATTCCATACGAATACAGATTTATACGTCACTGACACGCCACGGGAACGTAGCAGTAACGTCACACGTATGTGGTACATACGTCGCTTGAACAAAATACGCCTCAGACCTCGGCGTATCAAAATTATCATAGATACGTGAGCGATACGCCGCTGGTACGTGAATGTGTGACAGAGCTATTACCGTAGTAAAACGGGGCACACCGGCATGCACCGTGACAACACCGCGGTAGAACCAGGAACAAGACCTGGGGTACACCGTGGTAACACCGTGACTGTGAGAACATGATCAATTTTGGTAAGAACAGTTCCCCGGCTTATCACGGTATATCGGCTTTTCTTCGCCGGGGTAGAATCGGGACAGTGAGGAAAGGGCTTTATTAGGAAAGTAAGCCTGTAGATAAGAAAACAGATGACCAGCATCTAGTTTTTCCAAAATAGAAATGGTCAACACTCCTTTATTTTTCCACCGTGTGAGCCAATTCTGTAGTTAGAGATTGATGTTGAGGACCGAAAGACTAACTAAATGTTTTCATCAAATGCAGAAGATCAAGACGAACTTGGTTTGGTAAAATAGGTCTAAGCCCCCGTAATTTTATACTACTGATCTTGAACTGAGCCTCATGACCTTTCGGCGATTACATTACTCTCCGTTTCTCTCCACTTTCGACATTAGGAGAAATGGGTTCGTTCATCGAGACAACTACTGATCGTTCCGAGGCGGGATGTCCACCTGTTGTGGTCTTATTCAGTCATTCTCGGGGCACTGAAGTGTGCACGGAGCAAACGTTTACTCAGTGATGCTCGGAGCATCGAAGCATAAACGGAGCAACCATTTACTTAGTCGTGCTCGGAGCATGGAAGTATGCACGGAGCAACCATTTACTCAGTCGTGCTCGGAGCATCGAGAGTATGATGGATAAACCATTTTATCCGGCCGAACTTTGGTCAACAGCTACAAGAATGCGCATTAGTGTCATTTTATGGTATTCCGAGCATGCTTGGAACATTTTTTTTCATCGATACGGAGTATGCTTAGAAGCAAATGCGAGGATGCGCACTGACGCATGGACTGGCTCATCCGAGCATGCTCGGAACTGCCTTTTTATCAACAGGGAGCATGGCCGCTCCTCACATATAGTTTTTTGCAACTGCGAGCATGCACACTAATGCCATTTGAGTCTGTGCATGAAAAAACAAAACAAAACAAAACAAAACAAAACAAAAACAAAAAAATGGGTCCCGACCAGGTCCGACACAAACCAGGCTGAACAGTGACAGTATAGCGCTAGAAGCTTGAAACGTTGGATATAAGTAGAAGAGTATTAGTCAAATTATCCTTGTGGCGAAAACAAAGGCGCTGATCAGCTGGGCAGTTACACAGGCGCCTGTGTCGTCATTGTTAAGGTTAAAAAATGACGATACAGGCCCCTGTGTGCAGTAACTACACAGCTGATCTTCGTCTTTGTTTTTCGCATATGCAAATCGTTATTTTTCTCCTGCGAAGGCTCATTTAAGATAAATCCGAACGACCAAAAACGGAATATTCCATACATAACTATAGCCACAACTGTAACGTGGATATAGCAACAACAGCATAGAACGCTATTCCGAGTCATTTCGGTATATAAATAGCTTAATCCTACAACCTCGCTCCATCCCTTTTCATAGCGTTTTAGAGCATTATAAAAGTACCCCCTTTCCACAAAAAAGCATTTTTATTACCTAAATGATGACAGCGCTTTGCACAGCCCTGCTTGAAAACAGTACCCTTTCTCATCGGTACAGCGCTAACCAGGGGGTGCCCCTTGGGATATTCTGTGCAAATCAATAATTACATTCGTTTAGATTACATATACAGCCACATTTTACTGGCCCACACAGTTTTGATGTGGCAAGCGAGGCGTACAGTTTTCTTTGCGACATGTGCAGCTAATGATTGGGTACAGTTGAAGCGAGGTGTACAGTCGGCGATATCACATGCCTCATGAAAAGTAGGTAATATTTCGGGAACAGAAAAGTATATCTCATGAACATGTGTTGTGATATATTTGTCGATAGTTGGTCTTTCGTTGGGCTATTTCAGAAAATGTCTAAATTGCACACAAAAACTACAATTTGCTACAAATTAGCGATTTTTCTCGTGAGATTGAAAAAAATCACTGATGCACCATCAAAATTACTGTACCGAACCAAGCAGAGCATCTTATGACTACAAATCTAAGTAAATTTAAAGAGAAAATATGCTTACCTTTCGATTCATATGTCCTACGAGATGTGTAACTGACAAAAAGTATTGATTTTTCGATTATTTATAAAATTTGTGTAAAGCAGCTAACGAGTTTTGTGCGTACAGTTCAAACGGCTTCCGATGCAAAAATCTGTACAATTCTCAACAGTGAAAATAGCACCTTGAGTTTCTTGAAGAAGCCATAATCTTGAACAGCAGTAAACAACTTAGTCGTTTTTAATAAAGAAAAAAAAAATACATAAATAAATAAAAAAAAATAATAATAAATAAGAAAATAAAAAAATTCAAGGTTCTAGCTGCTAAAATTTTTCAGAAATAATTTTAAAGAAAGGGGTGTTTCTCTTTGACAATTTCTTTTTTCTTTCTTTTTTTGTTTTACATGTTTTAGGTAAAATATTTTTCTGCTTTTTTCAAAGTTTTTTTTTAACTTGTCATATTCTTATTTTTTAATTCTTCATGTTTTAACAAGGGGTAGCATAAATAATTTAAATCTGATCAAAACGTGTATGCAGTCTGTTATTTAATTTTGAGCAAACACCAGGTTCAATATACAGGTCTGTCACTGAACTAAACTAGCAAATATAAACTGAATGAGGCCTATCTTCTCACCTTGCCATCCTAAGAGATTGTGAGGTTGGCCAAATGGCAGATAAGCATTATATAGGTAAGAGAAAGTCCATTACAAGGTAGTACTGGTGAAGCCAGAAAAATAATTTAAGACTGAAAATTACGCAAAAGTCACATAAAATAATGAAAATTAATTCCACAAACTATATACAAAGAACTTTAAAATTAAATAAAGCAGCAGACAGATGTAAAACAGACCAAACAAAATGACACAATGAAGTATTTTCGCCCTCAGTAAAATAGACTGACCCAACAGCTGCAGCCAATCAGAAAGTGTGAAAGGTAAACAAAATCTACCGCGGTTGAAGAGATGCCGTCAAATAGGTCGTGCGTGGTTCAATTACATTATTTAATTGCCTTTTAATTAGATAGCAAGTGGATCGCTATTTCCTACCTAAGATCGCCGAGTTTGGGCTTCTTATGATCGGGCTGATCACCATTTACAAGAACGGTGTCATTTTTCCTGCCAGAATCCGCCATGCTTGCCAAAAAGAGAGTTTGACAGGGGCGATAAGTGGTAAATTCGTGGAGTACCTAAAAGTAGTACATAAAAAACAAGAGTACCAATGGTTATGAGCATGCTCACCTGAGCTTTGGTCTTCACTGAACTTGACCAAAAGTCCTTCTGTCAATAATATTCTGGCCAAGGTCAAACATGACATTGACTTGAATACTCACACAAATTCATTACTTGAGTAAACTATCTGTAGATCTACCAGTTTCAGGTCATATGTTAACGCATAGGACCGTTATGTTGCGGATAATGTGACACTCAGTAATAACTTAACACCATTTACCTATATACATGTAATTTAATGCTGAAAGTTGTGTACTTTTGGCTGCCTTTTGACAACCTGATTTGCCAATATAGCCATTTGCTGCTCCAAGGACGCTGAAAACTTAAATTTAGCATTGCTAACCTCGCGACTACTTCCTCTACTGCTTCCAAAGTTGTTGTGTTCTCTTGCGTCTGAGCATAATCTCGCGCTTTTGTTTACTTTCTTTACTATAACAACAGATTCTGCTGGTTCTGAAACTTATTCGGCTCTAGTCGGCTTAGGTCATTTTTTCACATTGTTTTTCATTGCGAACAGATTTTTCCTTGGCGGATACATACTACTGGTTTAGCATCTTTTTCTAGGTGGATCATATACTCAGTTGTCTAGCACCCTAAACCTTCAAAAACGTCACTGAAATTTTCAAAAATTTCTTGCTGTTTGCTGATTTATTCAAACTTTAAATTGATTTTAGTCTTGAAATTAAATTTAGTTCCAAACAAGTTTTTAATCCAAAAATAAGTGTTGCTCTGTTCTTAACAATCTCAAATTCCACTGGAACGTATTTATCTTTTGTTGATACCAACAGAGTCACTTTACCAACAGTTTCTAACCTATAATATGAGTAGGACACTAACCCTGAGTTGATCTCTGAAGTGGCTCTTTTCTCGTGATCTGTTTGTACACATGCACGCGATTGTAACTTGATACATTGCACAGAGCTCTTGTATCAAGTTTCACATTGGTATTCTTCTGCTAGATTTTGACATAAACTGTTCAGTCATTTAGCTGATCTTTTGTTTCTATAGAGTTCTGAGAAATGTCTGAGTCGCTGTCATTATCATGCACTTCTTGCATTTTCTTGTTTTTGTATTTCTCAGCGAAATGGTTTCTTTTGTTGCAATTTTTGCAAACTTTACCAAAAGCTGGGCACTTACGTGGTTCATGTTTAATATCCAAAATTTCCACATATTTGTCCAGTCACTGCTTTTTATTGCACATCTTTGCCTGCTGTGTTCTTTGGTATTTTCTTTCTAACAATGCCAACACTTCCTTTAGATGCTGACCAGGATTGCATTGTTTTCAGTTGTTGCGTCGATTTTCCCTCAGAACGACGAATCTCAATTGCTTTCTGGAGAGTAAGGCTTGTATGTTTCTCGAAGTAATCTGCAACATACAGCATTCTTTATTACTCCACAGACAAGTCTCCGAGAAGCAATTCTGCCAGGTCTCTGTATTCACATGATTTTGACAAAATTCTCAGATCTGTCACAGGAGTAAATGGATTAGCCTTCTTTTTGATTGTTCGTGTTAAATTGTGGCCCTCGTATGTCACATTACACTGCGGACTAGTGCTCTCGATATTTTCCAAGTACTAGTATTGTATCCATTTTCTTGCCATCTCCTGCTTCGTCTCCGAATTCATCCCATTTGAATGTGCTGAAAAAATTCAACAGCATCTAGTCCATTGATATGAAACAATGTCGACATTGAACGTCTCCTGTTTTCCAATTTATTCCACTGAGCTTCAGTGATATAAATTGCAATCTGCTGCTTGAACTTTCTGAAACTTTCCTTTAAATTTCCACTCAACATAAGTTTTTCAGGAGATCGCACGTTTTAGTAGTTAATAAATCCAAATAATTTATTTTGCGGACGATGGGACACTCATTAGTACCTTACCATCATTTAACAGACTAATCTAATATATTGAAGACATCAATTATAGAACTTCCATGTTTGATACTTGTGTGCGCATTATACCAATGAATAAGCTGTAATTTTACTTTGTATTTGAGAACGTCTGAAATCCAAAATGCTACAAGGACCACGCTCACCTGCGTTCTACTATGTACTCGAATCCATGTCATTGTGTATAGCACTGAATCAACATTGGACAGAGAACGTGCAAATAATCTCAACCTATTTTCCCATTTCTGTAATTTATCTCCATAAAATTACATTTTATCATTCCCCATTCAAATGCATAGGTGATCTAAGTTGACATTGTCTTAGATTAGGTAAAAGTCACTCAAGGTAATGATTTATATAAAACTACAGAGGTCAGTTCTCGGACTAATATTGCCAGCTGACAGCATACATACACATCATATGCTACTATGTGGCGGCCCATAATTAGAATTAAATTTTATTCTATTCTACACAATACGCTTTTCCTTCATTCCAAGGGCTGTACGTAATACAATGGAATAAACTCCCATGCTAAATCAGCCTGACAGACTCGCTCGATACCTTCAAGATTCAGATCACGAAGAACGAGCGCCTCTGGTTTAACTAGTTCACAAATGTTTCTCCTATCGCAATCCCTTTCTCCTTCTTTGCTTCCTTCAATTTTCTACTCATTATTTTTCTTACTCATCCTTTTCATCGATTGTACCGGCATGTCCCGCCTCTAATCCCACTGGTGATTATCCCCATAATGGAGGGCATACCAATATATGTAAACCGACTACCATTTTGTTACCGGTCCTATTTCTCATTTTCAATAAACATCATGGCATCAGTTCGATTCTTTGCAGATGACTCTGTATTGTATATGCATAGGAGTATCACTTCACCAATAGATTGTCTCATTTTGCAAGATGGCCTACCAGTCCTTGGTCCGACCCCACCTGGAATATGCTTCATCAGCATGGGACCCCAGTACCAAAGAAAACAAAGGCAAGCTGGAAATGGTCCAAAGACGGGCAGCCCGGTGGACCCTAATTGACTATTAAACTAGTGTCCCATCATTGATGGCTCAGTTGGGCTGGCAGACCCTTGAGCAGAGACGGCCTGTAGCCCGGCTCTGTCTCTTCTATAAGATTGTCAATGGCCTTGTGGCTGAGCCACTCCCCAACTACATTCAGCCCGCACACCGGATTTCCAGATTTTGCCACTCCATGACATTTCGCCAAATTCACACTGGCAAAAATTACTACAAATACTCCTTTTTTCTACTGGCAGTTGTCCAGTGGAATGCCCTCCCAGCTAGTGTTGCAGTTTCTCCAAGTCTTGATGTATTCAAGGCAGCAGTTGGAGAGCTGCAGCACCCCCAAGCCCTAGAGACAGTGCACTGCATGTTTTATCCTGTTTTTAAACTTTTAGACCCATTAATTCTCATCAGTTTCATGTGTTGTCTAAAATGTGATTTGCCGATCAATCATAGCTAGACAGTTGTTTTTATGTCTCCTTCATCATCGATCTAGTTTTAACCTATCATCTTGAAATAGACTCTCTATCATACTTTTAGCTGTTTTTCTTTTCATGGCCCTGACACGAAGTGCCTGCCAAAAATGCTCGTGAGGGCGTAGGCAGTATTCGAAAATAGATAGATTTGTAGATAGTCTAACGTGTAATTATAATGTTAACAACATTGCGTTCCCGGCTGCCAAAACCAACCTTCTCAATTGCCAAAAAGCCATGTTGGCAATAGAGAACGCTCATTTTGTGTTCGACGATATCCAATTTGGTTTGGTCACATTGGTTGTTCGTGCTTACCGCTATTTATTATTATGTTGTGTAAATTGTAAATTATGCCACACAACCCACACCTGAATGGACCTGATTACCGGAATGCATTACGAAAACACGCCCATGCAATATACAGGTATTTTTAAAGTTGTAAAAAATGAAAATTTTCAGTAGAAATTTTTTGATATTTTTCTTATTTTTGCTCAAAACATAGATTGTGGGTACATGTTCTAACGAGTACCCACAATCTATGTTTTGGAGCAAAAATAAGAAAACTAGGTATACCCCTGCATACCCCAGTTTTGCTACATAAAAGTGGGGTTCAAGGGGGTAGACTTTACACGGACACGTTTTCCTGATGGGACTACTGGAATGGACATTTATATGTGTCCTGAAGTACTTTTCATTTGTTTTTTGAGGATAAATTGGCCTATAGTATACACAGACAGTGATAAGTTCGAGAATCCTGGGGTTTAAGTACAGTTTAATTGTGTTTCGCACCAAGGGGTAGCCTATAGCTAGGTCAGAGGCTCATATGCGTATGGGTCACTGTCACTGTGCCAGCACATTTTAGTAATATCTACTTTTGTTCACCTCGTTTTGCTGCAGAACAACCACTGATGAGCTCTATCTACTTTAATCAAAGAAACCCCTGAATCCCGGATCTCACTACTGAGCTACCCTAACAACCATGAGAATTCAATTTTGCTATGCTTGAATGAAATTCATCTTATGCAAACCATTTATATGATTTATGCAGATAGAATATATATAAAACACCCAAATCCACAGCATAATGTCCATTTCGCTAGTCCATTCCGGTAAAGGAACGCACCCCACCTGAAGTGATGATCGAATCATTATCATGAGACAGGTTGTTGTTTGAAGATAAATTAGCCTATAGTATACACAGGCAGTGATTAGTTCGAGAATCATGGGGTTTAAGTACAGTTAAATTGTGTTTCGCACCAAGGGGTAGCCTAGGTCAGAGGCTCATATGCGTATGGGTCACTGTCACTGTGCTAGCACATTTTAGTAATTTCTACTTCTGCTCACCTCGTTTTGCTGCAGAACAACCACTGATGAGCTCTATCTACTTTAATCAAAGAAACCCCTGAATCCCGGATCTCACTACTGAGCTACCCTAACAACCATGAGAATTCAATTTTGCTATGCTTGAATGAAATTCATCTTATGCAAACCATTTATATGATTTATGCAGATAGAAAACATATAAAACACCCAAACCCACAGCATTATGTCCATTCCGGTGGTCCATTCCGGTAAAGGAACGCACCCCACCTGAAGTGATGATCAGAAATGGATCGAATCATTATCAGGAGACATGCTCAACTCACACGGGTGGTAATCAGGGGAACTAGCTCCAAAAAGAGTCAGCGAGATTTTGTTCCCTCGACACACCCGGGAACTCACGAGCTAGTCCTCTCGACGGAAAAACAGTAAACAAAGGTATGTCTCGAAGCATTTTATCAATATTTATTTCTGTCTGCTGCAAAATCCGGCAATGGTAGTCTGTGTAGATATTATTTAACTCCACTCGCTGATAGGATTGGTTCTTGTAATATGCACGGTGCGAATATGATTGTAAAAGAGCGCTGAAGACACGAAATGAAAATATGTCAACACGAAGATTTGGGATCACAATATTTTCATTTTTCGTCAAATATATATCCTTCCAATCGCATGAAACATCATTCCTGATAAAACTAAGCCCCTGAAACCATATAAAAGCAAAATAATCCAGTGGAAACATTCGGTTTTGGGAAGATATTGACTAAATTACCGTCCGAGCTAGTCCTCTCGACATGGAGCTAGGTGCCTCATCAAGGAGATAGCACCCTCGTTGATGATTTAATGTTGGAATTAGACGGAATCCTCGCGTCGGTCATCCATGCGTGGTGCCTCTTTGCAAATGTTGCAGGTATAATAAGTCAGTGTATATTTCATAAAGGGCTGCCTGTCACGACAATGCATGTGTTCGGGGTTCTCCCAATGGTACCATTGGTTGGTAACATTTGTACCACACTGGTACCCTTTTTTTTACTGTTTACTGAGTCGGTCAATTTCTGACCATTACCCCAGGAGCTGTGGAATTGTGACTTGCTCAAGGCCACAACGAAAGGCGCCCCAGCTGAGGATTGAATCCGGGACCTTTGGGACCAGAGTCAACCACTCTACCTCTGCGCCAGTCCGCTCCACCAATGGTATTACCATTTTCATCAATGGTATTACCATTTTTACCATTTGCACCAATTTCTTTACCAATGGTGCCATTGGACATTACATTGGTACAAATGGTAAAAATGTTACCAACCAATGGTACCATTGGAGAACCTCGAACATTCACCATTTTTGCATTATCCGCTGGTTCCCAGCTTTAAAAAAATCAATATTGGAAATATAGGTAACCACGAACCCCCCTGAGGGATTTTTGTCAGCAGAAAACCAGCCGATAATGCAAAAATGGTGAATACGCAATGTTATAGGACTGAAATGACCTTGAGAATAATAAAATGGCCCGGGATAAAACGCAGTAGTTTTACGCAGCAATATATAATATATAGGAAAACGCAGCACATAGGGATATATAGTGTAACGCAGCTATTGGAGATATAGGTATAAAACGCAGTGACATATTGCAGCTAGTATAAAACAATAGTGAGAAGAGACAGGTGCAGCCATCTAGCCATAATACTATGAGTGATGTAGTTTGGTAATGTTCATACAATTATCATGGTTTCCCCTGAACATATAATAATTATTATATTTTGATCATGGATATAAAGCATACATCTATTAGGTACATATACATGCCTATTAAAAACTTGGATATTTATCCTTCTGGTGTTCAATGTATATCAGCACATGCTAGTGAGCGTTAGAAAAGTTAAGAACAAAAAAAACCAAGAAGAAATGCAAACAAACAAATGAATGAGTGAATGAATGAATGAATGAGAAAGGGTGTTCGGTTCAACCTAAATAGCACAAAGGACTATGATTCCTTTTCATCTTACCCTAAAATCAGAAAATGACTGGCGTTTCAAGGAGTTGATATTTGTATTAATGCTTTTCATTTCAAGAGAATGTGTTAACAAATTTAGTGATTAGACTGAGTATTTAGATCTGCCAAGTGGTGCGATGTGTAGTAAGCTAGTGCAAAGTGGCGTAAAGTGCTGAAAAATAGCACTTAAGCGTAGTATTTATCAAATATTTCTTTCTTCCAATACTTCTTAACCTCCGAGGAGGACTTCAGAAGGATGTCTAGATGATACACATTTAGTTATTTACATGTGTGCAATACGCATGTATGGGTGGGGAGACGGGGGAGAGGGGGGTGCGAGGGCGCAACATAGTCGCCGGTCTGACGGACAGGAACATTGACATTGCATTATTTTTGGCAATGTTTTCATTAAAAACAAGTTCTGCAGTCCTAGCTTACAGTTTCCATGTTAGAATTTTCTACACAGAGTGAGAGTGTGGGACTCAGATTTTACGCAGAATATTTACTGAAAGAAACAATGTACAAAATAATGATCTTCAGAAGACTTAAAAACTTGAAGTGCAGATGTGATGGAAGGCAAGAGGGCATTTATTTTATGACGTTTGACTCTTTCTTACTGATCATAATATTGATATGTGGCAATATGCAATATAGGCAATGTCTTTGGTAAAACTACAAAGTGCCAAGCACGTGTTGAAATATGTAATATATTGTTCAGAAATTGGTCGTTATCATTTCTTGCTCTAATAATTCTATAGGTGTATATCATTAAATGGAGAGAAAGAAGAAAGCAACAATTTTGTGTATTGAGAATCGTTTGTCATGTGACTGAGCAATAAAAGGTGTGAACACGTGTGTCAGGTTACCGTGCAGTAATCGAATTATCAGTCACACGTCTGTTTGCGAGGTGTTAAAACAATCAGCTACTGTTCAAGTGTTGAATTAATCTTTATTAGCGCGGGTCATTAATTAGATTATCAAACATTTTAAGTAAGTAAATTCTTTATTTAAAGAGGGTGGCTCAGTTGGTTAGCTCCAATCTTCCTTGGGGCCCTTTTAGTTTATAACAAGTTAAAATATTTACAGCAGCATATAACGCAAAATACTAAGTCTTCTAATCTCGAAAAGGAAACAAGCATGCATGGTGTTACAATTTCTTTTTTGTTTCTGTGCAAAATGTTTTTACAACTAACATGTTTGCGCAATGTTAAATTTCAATAAGTTAAGCAAATTTTACGATTACGCGGCTATGATACGTTCAAGAGCAAACTGTTTTTCAACCAAAGTTAGTGTGCACTAAAACATCATTTTCAGAGATTTTGACTTATCCCGTCATTGACATTTAGAGTAGAATAAATGATTGTGTCAGTTATATTTTCCGGCGTATCTACTCATATACATGAGGAAGCATCATAGACGACGAACAGACTGGTTGTATAGCGCTCAACTGGTTGCATGTTTAGTGCATATTGCAGTTTCAGTTATATTTGCGCTTCTACGGAAAACCTTGCTGGTCATGGTTTCGTTTCAGTTAATATTCGGCCGTGTCTTTACATACATAACTTATTCCTTGTGTATGATAAAGGACGCATTTCAAATGAAAATTGTGCGCAAATGATTTTTATTTATTTATTTATTTATTTATTTATTTTTTAAATGTGCATAAATGTAATAGCACCTGTTAAACAGTGCTTTAAATCGTTTCCAATCCCATTTTAATCAGGCATGGCTGATAATGTTTTAGAATTGTGATTTACGGTTTATAAGGTTGATCTCCAGTATATGCATTCGCTCATCAAAAATTTGTCAGCTGACACTGTATGCAAAGTGAGTGAACAAAGTGCAGAAAAAATGTGTCTGCGTACCTCATTACGAAAACTTGCCCATGCAATAAACAGATAATCTTTGTGTTTTCTTTCAAAATTGAAAATTTTTGGCTGAAAAAAATTGATATTTTTCTTATTTTTGCTCAAAACATAGATTGTGGGTACACGTTAGAACCGCCTCGCCGAGGCGGTTCTAACGAGTACCCACAATCTATGTTTTGAAGGTATACCCCTGCATACCCCAGTTTTACTATACAAAAGTGGGGTATAAGGGGGTATTTATTTCACGGACATGTTTTCCTGATGTCTGGTTAACTGAAAAGATACCAACCGCTCAAGTTATTAACAACGATGCAAAATCTATGCATTGAATCCTGTATGAATTTGCTTCGGCGAATAACATATCTTTGAGAAAAATCTTTATAAAATTGTATCATCATTTGTGACCCTTTTGAAAGAAACATTGAGCACTGCCGGCCAAGAAAAACCAAGATTAACGCGCATCGGCAAATAACTTGACATCTTTTAGAAAAAAAAAATATCTTTATGAAATTGTCTCATAATTGTGACCTTATTGAAAGAATCATTGAGCATGTAAATGTATGGGTGATAGGCATGATATGCATGAAAGAGGTTTTCGTTTATCACCACGAAATATAAAGTTATAACAAATATTAATCCAAGGTTATAAATATAAAAAATAAAAAAAAAATAAAAGATAAATTGTAAAGAAAAACAGCAAGAATTGTCTGTATGTTAGCGTTATTATTTCAAACCCATGTACATGATGAATATGCTTATTCAGACTTCTCAAGATTTAATCTTAATGTAGGTCATTGTGCATGCTGCTCTGTGTCTTTGTTGTTCGTAGATTCTGCAAACTGGATACCCGCCAAAAATGTTGCACTGACAATCGACAATGACCACTGTAAAATGCATTCTGTCCTTATAATGTTACTCATAAGAATCACCGCCCACAATACCTCGCATCATAAAAGTAAACAACGGACACACTTAATTCTGCAATCAGAACAAAACCCATGACCAGTCTGTAGAAACTATCACAAATCTGTAACATGTATTGCATATAGTACATTTTTTAAAAAAAAATGGATCACTCATAAACGTAATTGACAGACATGAATTAAAAACTTTTCCGTCATACCTGTTACCATGGTCTCTATAGAGACCCTGTTGTTGCCAATTATGTAAGGAAATATTAATTTCAGGACTAAAATACATTCTATTTTATATTTACGTCGAATTCATACTTATAATTCCCAGAAATTCAAATCACAGATTATTTCTATTATAATATTATATAGCTGCAATAAACTTCTGCGTTTAATACTCTTTCTTCAATAAGCTGCGTAACCTTCTTTTTCTTTGCAGCTGCGTTTTCCTATATAACTATTACAGCTGCGTGAAACTACTGCGTTTTATACCCACCCTAATAAAATTTTAGGAACACCATTTTGAACACGATGTTTATACCAATAGTATAGGAGGGCCAACTTTCGTTTTCACTTTTTACAGGTATGCCTAATTTCTTCTAAATTAAAACAGGAACTAAGGCCAAATGGAGGACACCCATACTTTATTTGAAACCCACGGTCTGTCACCCGGGTTCAGCATAACTTGGCCCAAAGACAACTCGGCCCTGGACAACTAGAATCACTAAATTTTGGCTATTTACGACTGTTTTATGGTTATCAGGCTCAGGACAAATCAAAATTTAGCTACAGAGCTCGATTTAGCTATAGTAGCTAAAAGGAGCTTTAATAATTGTATGTATTTCAAATATATATCCTTTTAAAAAGATTCATTGAAAAAATTGCAAGTACAGTCGAGTCCCATAACATTGCGCGTCCCGCAACATTGCGCATATGGCATGTCAACCAGATTTCAAACAATATTTGACTACCAGTGCAATTTTCTCAAAGAGTATACAAGATTAATTTAAAGAGAAAAATGATTTTCCTGCCTGTCTGATTGAATAATTTAGCACAACTATGTGATTTTGTTTAATTTTGAAATACTGTGTGGTGACATTTTTGTGCCACCATACACAGCATGAATTTCTTATCTATCTATCTTCTGATACTGAGTCGATCAATTTCTGATCATCACCTCAGGTGTGGGGTGGGTGGCTAAATTTAGAATTTAGTCAAGGGAAAATAAAACATTTGGGGTGGACCATTAAAACTATTTACAAGATATAGATGAGAGGCATACTAAAACGCATGCCTCTGGGCTAATGATTTAAATAGAAGCCTTAAATTCCTCAATGGTCTTAGATAGGACCACTGAAGAAGGGAGACTATTCCAAACCGGAATAGTTCTGGGAAAAAAGGAATTTTTCAGGGCATCACTATAGGCAAATGGTCTTGTGTATTGTGATTCATGTGATGCCCGAGTATGCCTTAGATTGGGTGCCGGGGTCAGGTATTTGTCTTTATCAAGAGACACTGTACCGGAGTGTATCTTGTAGAAGAAGGTTAAGGAGGACCGCTCCCTGCGAGACTCCAGGGATGGCCACTCAAGTTCGTCTAGCATTTCACCGACGCTACTGGTGTTCCTCCATCGCCTGCAGGTCCACCGGGCAGCAGTCCTCTGCACCTTCTCCACCATCTCAATCTGAGTTTCATGATAGGGATGCCAAATAGGAGCTGCATACTCAAGTTGAGGCCGAACCAATGTCTTGTATGCAACTTCCTTAGTATGCCTAGGTGCCAGTGCCAAATTGCGCCGAAGAAAACCCAAAGTCTTAGTTGCCTTGCATGTAATTTCAGAAATGTGTTGACCCCAATCAAGATCATCTGTGATAGTTAAACCGAGGTATTTAGCGGACTGAACCTGTTCTAATGTTTGCTGATGCAGTGTGTAATTGAAATCTATATGCCTGCTTGGATGTAGCCGCGTCACCCTCATTGAATGACATTTGCTAACATTGAATTTCATTTGCCAATCCATTTCCCATTTGGCCAAGCTATTCAGGTCATCTTGTAAAATTTGACAATCCAATGGTGACTTGACATTTCTGTATAAAACACAATCATCAGCAAATAGCCGAACAGATGACCTGATGTTGTCAGGAAGATCATTAATGAAAATAAGAAATAGGACCGGTCCTAAGACCGATCCTTGTGGGACACCAGAAAGAACCGGGACTGGATCTGAGGCACGGCCATCTAATACCACTTTTTGAGAGCGCTCAGAGAGCCACGAGTCGATCCACTTATGTGTAGATCCTCTAATCCCGTAGAAGTCAAGTTTGTATAATAACCTTTTATGTGGGACCTTGTCAAAGGCCTTAGCGAAATCCATGACAATCACATCCGTCTGCCTGTGGCCACGACCCACTGCTCGGTCCAGATTACTAACCAAATCATGATAAAACTGAACTAACTGGGTTTCGCAAGACCTTTGACTTCGGAACCCATGCTGACAGTCAGCAAGAATGTTTTCAAGAGCCAAGTGTTTGTTTATGTTGCTGACTATTATATGCTCTAGAGTTTTGCAACAGATACAAGTAAGCGACACCGGTCGATAATTAGCTGCATCGTATTTCTCACCTTTCTTAAATACCGGGGCTACATTTGCCTGTCGCCAATCGTCTGGTACAGCACCCTGAGCAAGCGACTCATTGAAGATATAGGTCAGTACAGGAGCAATTTCAGAACTACATTCCTTCAACACCCTAGCACTCAGGCCATCTGGCCCAGGCGCCTTATGTATATTCAAATTATTCAACAGTTTAATGACCCCATTGGGGTCAACTGTAATTTCACCCATAGCGGTGAAAGGACTTGTGCCTTTGGAGGGGATTTCATCATCTGATTCGCGAGTGAAGGCTGACTGAAACTGCCTATTACAAATATTAGCCTTATCCAAAGTGTCAGTCTTCAAGATACCATTTTCTCTAAGAGTATTGATCCCAGACGCGTCTTTCTTAAGGGACTTGACAAATGACCAAAACTTTCTTGCCTTTTCATTTTTTCGGGGACAATCGGGATCAGGGTTATCATTTTCAAAGGAGAAGATATTGGTAATATGCTTCCAATATGCATCTCTAATGCTCTTTTGAACATGTGCTCTGAACCGTTTGTAATGGTTCTTAATGTCAGGGCTGCTTGACTTGCGAGCACGAAAGTAAAGTTTATCACGTTTCCTTATCAAGCGTTTGATCGAGCTATCGATCCATGGTAAGCTATATTTTGTCTTGGTCATTTTTGATGGAATAAACCTTTCAATAGCCGAGAGAACCTCCGACTTAAAACTGACCCACATGTCATTGACTGACACCTGACTATGGTCAGTTGAAAGGAACGAATCCCTATAGCGCGCTAGATGGTCATGGAGACCGTCCATATCCGCTCGTTTATATAGGAAAATCTTACGCGGGGCCTGCTGAATCCGTTTAGCCTTTATGTCATATTCAATATAGACAATGTCATGATCTGCTTTGCCGATCGGGGGCATCCCTTTAACACGGTTAATTGGGGATAGCGAGTTAGTGAAGAGTAAATCAAGGGTCTTGTCTTCTCGGGTGTGTATATTTACCATTTGGGAGAGGCAGTGATCCTGTATTATGTCCACAAGTTTAGTCTGAACTGGCCTCTTTTTGACCCCCTCGGGTACCTGCATTGTGCTCCACTCAATATCACCACAATTGAAGTCACCGCCTACAAGAACATGGGCATTTTTATTTGACATAATCCGAGAAAGTGAAGTATTAAAATCCTCAAGATATTTCAGTTCAAGCTCCTGAGTTGGGAACCTAGGGGGACGATAGAATGATCCAAGGTACAAAGTCCTACATCCAATAATGTTCAACTTACACCAAATTATTTCGCACTTGGTGTCCAATTCCGGAGCTTCAGTACAGAGAAGATCACGCCTAAAAGCAATGAAGACACCACCATGCGCATCACTAGCTCTGTCTTTCCGGATAGCATCAAAGGAATCTGGAAAAATCTCTGAGTTTTTAATGTCTGGGGTTAACCATGACTCATTCCCCAATATGATGTCAGGTTTAGCCGATTCTATGACAGTGTGAATTTCAGCCTTTTTATTTTTAATTGACTGACAATTCATGATCAAAATTCTCAAGGGATGGTTCAGGACCGCCCTTTTGGTCCTGGGTTTTGCTTCTTTTGTTTGCACAATAGGCGAAGAAGCTGCATTGGGGGGGCCAATATTGTCTGGTATCGGACTGTCAGGCTCGGACAGGGACGAAAGGGACTCAAATCTGTTGGATATCTCAAGAGAAGCTGTAGTGTCAAACAACGAAGTGGAAAAGTTTGGCATTCCACAACGTATGCATTCCCATGCTATACTTTTGCTAAGTGATTTATTGTAAATCCCATACATAGTTGAAGTCATGCCTTGACAGTCTATATGGTACCAGATGTTGCATGAGTCGCAACAAATCCCGCGGTCATCCCATCCAACACTGACATCACACAGTCCACACGGAAAGTGAGAGTTGTCAATAAGGGATTCTGGACCAGGATTTGTTTCGGTGTCCCAGGAGTTACTTATCAGAAGAGTAAAAATGTATAAATGAATGAGCTTACCAGAGCGGTGATCTTTAAACCTGAGACTAGCCCTTAGAATAGAAACACTGCAAAAGTGTGGTACGTGAGCCATAAGTTGTTGGTCAATTGCTGTTCCCTGTATGCTGGAGTAAACTGGAAACAAGTTAACTGGAAGTCTCCCAATGTCATTGTCCTGTGTATTCCAAAAATGTGTCAATCTGATGGCCAACAGCAAGCCAGCAACAGAAAATAGCATGTCAAATAAGAAGTGCTTCATCTTCTTGCTATTTGTGACCTCTTGCGATATGAGGGGCAATTGACTGGTGTAGATTACTGGGAAATTCTCCTATCTTACTAAATCAACAATGAGTACAATCCTAATTTGGGAGGTTACCTACATTTATTTGTTTTTTTCAATGTTTGTGTTCAGGTTCAATCCTTCCGGAAGTGTTGAAACCGGTGAATGGGCCTAAATTATCCGGTGTAATTTATCCGGGACAATAAAAATTAGAAACTTCTAAATAAACAACAAAAAATTGGGACAGATACTAAAGTTGGAGAGGGTTAACATTGAAAAGAAGGATAAGTAATAAATAGTCCAATGACTCAGCCCAAATGCAGAGAAAAAAGCCAAAATAGGTTCCAGAAAACAGGAAGCGTCACGAACGTGCGCATTTCTTGTTTGTAATTTGTAACATGGGTGTCATATGTATTGACAGAAATACAACTGCTGTGGATATATTGCAGGTTGCTATAAAATATACATTTGATTTAGCAGTGCGCAATGTTAGGGGACAAATTGCCTACAATTTTTTCACGGGGATGCATATGCTTAAGCCACAATATTTCTAATGCTGATAGAATTTGCTTACATTTCATGTCATGATATTTTAATAATTGAATCAATAAAATGTCTCATGGTAAGTGATGTTCGTCAGTGTTTATATTTGACGTCAGACCTGGCATGAAATACCTTAGGTGCGCAATGTTACCGTACTGTAGGGGTGTAACGATATACTGATATATCGGTATACTGCGGTACGGTGCTCGCGGTACGGTGCTTGCGGTACGGTATACCGGTACGCCCATACAAGGATTCCGGTATATCGTAACACAGTCTGGGTTTTATACTAACACCCAAAATAATCCAAACGAGTACAACCACAGACTGTGTATTTACAATCGGTCCTGCTATCGAATTTTTACAGGTAATTAGTGTGAAACCAGTCCAATACATGTGCGTATTTGCCTCCCCTGTTGAGCTGTCAATCATGTGGTTATTTTTGGAACATACATCTATTTCGGCACTTTAAAACAACCTGACGTCGCATAAAAATTTTGCATGTTGTTTACAATAATATCAGTCATAGATGTACTACAAATGTTGTAAAATTGATTCCCATTCTAGTGCAACAAATTTTGGCTTCGATAAGAAATTGAAAATTGACTTTCCTGTTTGTAAGATATATTCAATACGCATTGCGATATGCATTTCCCGTACCGCGATATATCGCGATGCGGTTTTAGTGGGCGATACTCAGCCCTACCGGACTGCACCGTAAATGATAATTAAAAAGTGTTAACTTCCTTGTATGTGTTGTGTAAACATTAAATTTGAGAAAATCCAACCAAGAATTTTTTTGCAAAAACTTCATTTTATAATTGCAGGAAATGAGATGCTATAAAATACCTCATTGTGGAAGTCAGTGCAAAAATGGAAGTCAGTGCAAAAATGGAATGGCGAACACAGAGCACAATTTATGCAGCAGAAAAAAAATATAACAACATATCTAACTGTTGATCAGGGTTATATGAATTCTCATTTTCTGAAATAAACAAAAATGGTGTTTTTTGCAGAAATTTCTTCTCTCGATTTTGCCAAAAATGTTGTTTACACAACATATTTAAAGTTGTTAACAATTTTAATCGAGTGTTTGCCTGCAATTTTTTCACAACATTTAAGTTTAATAGAACATATATGAAATACACAAAATTTTTAAAGCTCCTTTTCACTACAATAGCTAAATTGAGCTCTGTAGCCAAATTTTGGGATGTCCTGAGCCTGGTTATAGTGCGTCAATGACCTGTGGCTGAATAAACAGACACTGGGACAAGATAGCAGAAAAAGGTGTCCAAAGACACTTCAAACAAGAGAACTCCCTGATTCTCTGATCTCCTCTGCTGAATTGTCAGATGATCTGATGATTGTGTGTCTAAATTTACTTCTCTTGTGAGAGCTCGGGACTAATCCCCTCCGGTCAAGCCCTATCCCCCTGGTGTGGTATTGTCAGTTTGACGTTTCACCAGTAAACTATTCTGATTCTGATTCTAATACAAGTATAAAGCAATGATCAGGAAAAGACCAATCAGAAAGAAATCAGTTTTACGCCGAGCTGCTATGATCATTGTGTGCTGAGAATCAAACAGACATCGGTTTTTATGCAAATTGTTCAATTGTCAATTGATTTGTGTTTAACGTCCCACCAACAGCTAAAGTCATATGGAGACTTGACCTCGATTTATAGTCCCATCCGACGGACTGGGGAATCCCAGGATTGATCCTGCGACCACTGGTTTACAAGGCAAGTGGCATAACCACTGCACCACGGATCGAGGCTTCTAATTGTTAAATGTACGGACGAGTTATTAGACACTAACAGACATTGAAATCATAGGACTCTTGTTTCTAGACTAATTTACCTATTGTCTTAGCAGGTTTGATCATCATAATTTGACTTTGCATGTGCAAGATCATCATAATTTGACTTTGCATGTGCAAACGAATTTCTATCGTCGTAGACTCATGTCACATATTTGCCATTATAATTATGGATGGCATAATTGCACCAATAGAACCCGGGAATAGAACCTGACATTTAATTTAGATTTATAATGCTTAATCTGTGACTTGTATCTACAACAAAAGGTATTCATTTATTGTGAAATGAGGAAACAAAACAAAACAAAACAAAAAAAAAAAAAAAAACAAAACAAAAAAAAAACAACTAAAAAACCTAAAAAACTATGGAGTTTTTAAATGTATCTTTACACGAAGGTGTGTATTTCCAAAGTAATCCTCACTCATTTGGGCCGAGTTGTCTTTTGAATGGGCCGGGTTGTCTTTATCTGAGATTTTACTGGGCCGAGTTGTCCAGGGGCGAGTTGTCTTTGGGCCGAGTTGTCCGTAATTCGGCCACCACAGCCCTTGTTGTCTTTCCCAGTAACACTGCACTATATCTACACCAGCACTTTTGGATTTTGTCTTTCCATTGATATAAACATAAAAATATCAAATTTTAGAATCTTTGGAAAATGAGCGATTCATGGATTTCGTTTTATATTTTAGTTAATAAAGGATAGTTAATTAATATGGGGATGATTTTTTAATTTTTGTTGTTGTTGATTTTATCGATATGTAAGCTCAGGTAAATCACTTACAATTTTTTCATAAAGCCGTTTTTGTTATGCTCACAACTTTGAAAAAGTTGGAAGGGCATATTGCTTTCGGCTTGTCTGTGTGTCTGTATGTGTGTGGGTGCATCTGTTAACTTTTGAAGGGTGAATGCTAGGGTTTTGAAATTTGATATGCACATTCCTCATGAAAAAATAGTTGACCCGTATTTTTTTTTATGTCCCAGTTATGCCCCTTTTCTGAGTTATGTCCCTTTGAAAACAAAATTTGAAAATCTTGTGTGCAAAATATCTCAACAAGTGTTTGAGCTAGAGCCTTCATATTTGGTATATTGGTTGGGTCTGAGGAGTAGATCACCTGATTGACTTACGAGAACTTTACCGCAAATTTTGACAAAATTACGGAATTTTGATATTTTGATTATTTTTTCAGTTTTTCAGTGAAATTTGAAACTTTTATACGATGAATGCTAGGGTTTTGAAATTTCATACACATATTCCTCATTAAAAAAAATAGTTGACACATATTTTTTTTCATGCCCAAGTTATGCCCCTTTTCTGAGTTATGTCGCTTTGAAAACAAATTTTGAAAATCTTGTGTGCAAGATATCTCAAAAAGTATTTGAGCTAGAGCCTTTATATTTGGTATACTGATTTTGGCTGAAGAGTAGATCTATCACCTGATTCATTTTTGACAGAATTATGGAATTGTGAAATTTTTATTCCATTTTTAAGTGTGCATCTGTTATCACTGTTAGTCCTCATGTTTGCTATTTGTGCCCAGGTCAACTCTGTTTGCTTACACGATTTTCATAAAAAAATAATGAATTAAATGAATCATATAATCTGAATGAAGGGGAGGTGTTTTAAAGCTCCCAGTTGCCTGCCTATCCCAAACAGTTACAGCTTCTATTAATTGCGAGAAGTGAGTTCTATGCTTTGGAAATTTTAAAGATGGCTGCCTCATAAAGATCCGTTTTGCCCTCTGTTCCTTCCGCCTGCTAATAAATTATTATTTTTGTTGATATTATCGATGTGTAAAATCAGGCGAATCACTCACAAACTTTTCTTAAAGCCTTTGGGCTTTATTCAGTTTGTTAGTGACTTGCCCAAGTTTACACATTGATAAAATCAACTAGAAGTAAGTGTTTGTAAAACACTGTGCCCCCAACTGTATGCTTGCCTCCCGGGGCTTGCCTCTAACCTGGCACAGTTTATATGATTCATTTAATTCATTATTTTTTTTTATTTTATCATGACAGAATGAGTTTGGCAGGCTGGCAGCCCTTAACCAGAATCCAGATAGCATCACATCATGATACAGTGTATCTGACATTTTTAATAGTCAATCTCACTCCGAGTTTTCCCGAAATATGCTGTAAACTTCCAACTTCCAAGCAATTTCTGAATAAAACCTAGTTGATCAATCATAATAGCGTGCCATCGGAGTAGCTCAGTGCTTTCGTACAGGAATTCTGAGCTTCATACCTATTCTGTAGGTCGTGGGTTCGCGTCCCGGCATGGTGGGGAATATATTTCTGTGAATAAATACACAAATTAATCAAGAACCTGATGGAATGTACGTGGTCTGGTGTCGCCTTCCGAACACGGTAGTTTCACAGGCACATTCCAGGATGCCGAGATGTGTCCTGGCTTTCCTCCACCTCAAGCAGCCCTTGTCATCATTGTATCTTGGGGATGAGGGGTCTTTGGGTAGTATGGTACAGTAGTGACAAGGGCCCAGTTGTTCAAAACTAACGACGTTGTTAGTTTAATAATGTTTCGTTAAAATTTCAAACATTAATATTACAAATACGCTGTTATTTTTTGTTGAAAAAATGCGAGAATCCTTTGCACTGCAAAGGATTCTCGCATTTTTTCAACAAAAAATAACAGTGTATTTGTTACTTTAGCTGATATTTGCTTAACAAATTTATGTCCTAACGATATCGTTAAGCTAACGATGCTTTGAACAACTGGGTCAAGGTACATTGTAAGGCTAAGGGACTAGGGAGGTATATCAGCATTGGCAGGATTCAAATATGAGTTATCATTATATGGTGGTGGGCATTGATCCTGTCAATGTGCTGTGGGAAAAAACGAGGTGCGCCGTAATCGGCGAAATGTATACCATCCAAACAATAGTCCTAAGAAGTCACAAGACTCTTCCAATGCTAGACTAAAGTCTGTGTGACGCACAGGATAAGTGATTCTCCTTTCAAACCATGGATGGGTCGCCTCTCCAATTTAATTCAAGTTAATATCTTAAATACATGTAAGTGGCATTGTATTTTATATGTTAAGTGCTTTGTATAAATTTATTTTATTTTTCAGTAAGTATCTTCAAGAAAAGCACTAATTCTATGTAGATGCCAGCAGTTGAATTTCTTTCCATCTGATTAGCTTGTTGAAAACTTCAGTGTCAAGCAACACATAATGGAGTCCCTTTTTGATAAACAGAAACAAAATTGTCTCAGTGCCATAGATCTGAGTAGAAAAGGATCAGTAGACGAACCTGTGATAGACCTTGTCAGGTTCATCAACTCACATAAAAATTACTTCACCACTAGTTCATGTTCCGGAAGAATCATTGTAGTCGATAATGATGATGATGGTGCAATAAAGAAGAAAGGTTGTAAGTGGATTATGACATCACATGAAATTGTTGACAAGTTGGCTGTCAGCGTGTGTTTAAAGGATATCAAAGGAAATGCTGTGTTTAAGTTTGAGCCCTTTATTCTGCATGTTCAGTGTCGGACTCTGTCGGATGCCCAGGTACTGTTAGGTTGTGGTGTTGCTTCAGGGTTCAGGAATTCGGGAATTAGTGTGGGAAATAAGGGGAAATTTATCACTGCAATCAGGAGTACACATTCCCTTGAGGTACCACTGTCGTGTAACGGAAAACTATTAGTGAGCAGTGGTTATATCGAATATCTTGTCGAAATCGCCAACAAAAAGCTGGAGGAAAATTTTGACAGAATTAGAAAGTTTTTCGTCAGCCTTCAGGACACTATAACTGAACCATCAACTCCAGCAGCTATTGTGCGACCTAGAATGAAAAAGTCGAGTAAAACAAAAGAGACAAAAACAGTGATTTTGAATGCCTCAGAAGCATCTCAAATTGAAGGAGACGCAGACAAGGTTGGAAATACAAACACTGATGACGTTGATGAATTGAATTTTGATTCATGTTGTTTGTTTGAAAATAATATGGACAATTAAAGCTATTTTTCGCATGTGGTTTAACATTTCACTTTAGAGCTATTATCTGAGCCACTGCATGGGAAAACGAACAATCTGCATAGGCGAAAACAAAGGCGCAGATCAGCTTCGCAGTAACTGTTCCTCTACTTTCTAAATCCAAAATTTCCAGCCTCTAGCCATCTTCTGTGACTGTACAGCCCGGTTCGTGTCGGACCTGGTTGGAACCCAAATTGTTGATTTACTCACGCACAGGCTCATCTGCATGCAACATTACATGACAATCACAACTTATTGAAATGAGCATGCAATCTAGTTAACATATATGTTAGACTGACATCAGTGAATAAATTAAAGCCATTAATATGGATGCTATTTCAAAATTTACATCATAAAAATATAACCTAGTTTTAAGGTTATCAGATTTTGGCATGTTCAGGTTTAAAGGGGCACATTTGATGCCACCCGGCGAGCGTTTTATTACCAAGGATTTACATCTACCTGTTGAGATTTTAATGGGCGTGGCTTAACTACTGGCCCAGGAATTATATGCTAGTGTTGTATATTGGAGAGCTCAGAGAGATGTTGACAGGTTGGTGTCTAAACAAAAATTGAGATAAGACCCCTAATTCAGCCTTTAATAGTCCAGGTGCCCCTTTAAAGAAAGTTGCGAATTTGTCTGTGTATCCAGGAAAAGGTTTTCTTATGGTTAGACTTCTGTTCAGTTATATGGACCATGTCTTGACAAAATTTGTATTATGGTTACTTTGACATTAAATGCTAATATGTTTAATATTTACCTTCATTTTAACCACACTTTTCATCACAACCAACCTGTTGGTCTGGTTGATTTTACGTTCACAACTGCTTATACTAGCAGAGTGTGGTACAGGAGCAAAAAAAAAAATCTGTCCTTTAAGTTAAGGTGTCTACCAGTGTGTCAGCAATTCATGTTAATGTTGGGTTTTCTATGCACATGTGTCGTAGTGTGATAGCTGTGAGTGTGAAACCTTGCATAGTACTTTAGTACATGTAATTCTCCTTCACTGGCTCTTGGCGGCCCCTTAATCACTCGGATCATCTCAACGCTGTGTCTGGTGTGGGTTCGAGCCCCTAACTGGCCACATGTAAGACAAGTCAAGTTCTGCTTGCGGGTGTGTCATGTGGTTTTTCTCGGGATCCTCCCGTTTTCGCCCCACCTACTGATTGGCCCGTCTCATATGAGCTGAAATAACCTTGAAAGGGACGTAAAACTATATCAAAAAAAAAAAAAAAAAAAAAAATCGACTGGCTTTCAAGATTGCACCTTTACCATCTTGCCTTTGTCTTATATTTCGCTATACATTAGGATAATATGTCCATGCAATGAATACCCCCCTGAAACCCCACTTTTATATACATGTGGTAAAACGGGGGTATGCAGGGGTATACCTGTTTTTCTTATTTTTTGTCCAAAACATAGATTGTGGGTACTCATTAGAACCGCCTCGCCGAGGCGGATCTAACGTGTACCCACAAGATATGTTTTAGTGCCTTTGTCCTATATTTTGCACTTTAGCTATATCGCGCCATGCAGCTGCAGTATTGACCCCCTCTTTGTTTGGCAGTACTCTTGTATGTTCTACATCTCACTCAGCTACTAAGGTCACTTGGAGACAGTATTTTGGTTTAAAGTACCATCCAAAAGACTGGAGAAGAACAGGTTGAACCCACAACCCCTGGTGAGTTGCTAATAACCCTTACATTACAAAAACTTGCCCATGCAACATACAAAGATTGAAAATTTTCCTTGGAAAAATTGTGATATTTTTAATAATTTTGCTCAAAACATTGATTGTGGGTACATGTTAGAATCGCCTCTGCAAGGCGGTTCTAACGAGTTCCTACAACATATGTTTTGGAGCAAAAATAAGAAAAATAGCATACCCCTGTATACCCCAGTTCTGCTATATAAAAGTGGGGAGTAATGGGTTATATATCACACGGATATGTTATCCTGATGCAAAGGCTTCTCAGACAAGTCACAAGCATGGGTCCCCGCTTATTTTGGGCTATGAGAAATAAATGAACTGCGTGTGCCTCCAGGCAAAGCTTATCGGGTTCTGACTGACCATCTGATTACTGTTAAACTGCTCAGAGGTCTGAGCCTGCCCTGGAAAAGTGGTTCAAGTCAAACCATCCATAAGGCTATTGGTTTATTTGTGTGGTAATATTTTCAAGCAAATATTGGGTGTTATGACATCCCAATGTTGGGTAGAAGTCTCATAAAATTCCATGGAGGCAATGTCTCGACATGACCATATACATAGTTATTGACTGGAACGCTAAGTCACAAATCAAATATATTGACAATGAGTGTCTTTGTTTGTTTTAGCATAAACAAAAAGCAGACTTTTCACTGATCAGTGGCTAATTGTAAGTTAAGTGTAATATTTAACAAATGGACTGACTTATTAACTTTGCCATTTAGTTGCCGACTATAATCAATATATGTTTAACTAGGAAAGGGACATAAAAAATCTAAGATGAGAACAGAGTCTGATAACTATGACTTCAATCACAAACAACGCGGCTTTGCTGTGGTCATTGTGAACAAAAACTTCCCAAAGGATTCTGGGATGAATAAACGTCGAGGCTGGAAAAAGGACATGACTCGTATGAAGACATTGTTTCACAAACTACAGTTCAGGGTGAAATGTTACAAGGATTTGAAAGGATTAGACATGATACGAAAAGTAGCAAAAGGTATGTCTGTCATGTTTTCTTGGCTTTAGCCAGTCATAGCAAGTAAGATCCAAGTTATTTTCATCAACATTCTTTCACTTAAGTTTATTAGTCATTTGCAATTTAACTTTCAATGACTGAATTACAGCATTAAATTTTATTGGTAAATGGCAAAAATACAGGTATATGTAAATTTTATACTTATAATCTTACTGTTTCTGCATTGATGCTGGCATGGATATGATCTGATCTAAAACCCTGATTTTGCATTAAGAAAACATGCCCATGCAATATTCAGAGTTTTTTTTGAGCTGTAAAAATCTAAAATTTTCAGTAGATTTTTTTTCCCCCTTATTTTTGCTCAAAACATAAATTGTGGGTATACGTTAGAACTGCTTCACTGAGGCGGTTCTGACGAGTAACCACAATCTATGTTTTGAGCAAAAAATAAAAATATCAAATTTTTTCTGTTGAAATTTTCAATTTTTACGGCTGAAAAAATCTCCATATGTTTTCATAATTAATGTTTTCAGCTTGTCAGGATGAGAAAAACAAAGATGCCGACTGTTTTGCCTGTGTGATCAGTACCCATGGAAACGAGGAACCCCAGAAAGTGAGAGGTGGGGCGGGGCCAAAGACGGTTTACCAACATTCTGTTTATGGATCTGATGGGGTGCCTGTGTTTATAAATGATATCCTGGATGTTGTTGAAGAGGAGACTAGTCCACATCTGGCTGGCAAGCCAAAGCTGTTCTTTATTCAGGTACTGTATGTGCAATTATAGTCCGGCACGAATATGGCATATTTATACCCCCCGCAAAACAAAGTTTTAGGGGGGTATACTGTTTTCAGCCTGTCCGTAATTCCGTCATTCCGTGATTCCGTCATTCCGTCAACATTTTGACATCTTTGCTGAATAACTTGAGTAGTTTTTGCCCGATGTTCTTCAAATTTTCAACACACCTGCACCATTAGACAACACATGTGTGATATGAATTTAGGGGCCAAAGGGTCAGTTTTACAAGAGTTATGGGACTTTTTAAACCTATACATGGAATGTTTGCCATAGTGCTAATAGTGCATACTTTGTGAAATCAACTCCTCCTACAGCTTTCAATATTATCCTTTGATACTTTGCAGATATGTGCCAGAGATATTGAAGATATGCATGAAGAAGTATTATGCTGAAAAATTGAATTTTGACAAATTTACAGCATTTTTGACTTAACCAATTTTCGATAATTGCCATATTCAACAATGGTTGGTAGTGCATTTTTTTGTGAAATCAACTCCTCCTAGGGCTTTTAGTATTTATTTTCAATACTTTGCAGCCATGTTCCACACATATTGAAGATGTGCATGAAGAATTATAATGATGAAAAAATAATTTTTGATAAATTTACAGCATTTTTCAACATAGCCATTTTTTGACCATTGCTTATATACAATAATGGTGGGTAAATCATAGTTTGTGAAATCAACCTAGGGCTTTAAGTATTTCTTTTCAATACTTTGCAGATATGTTTCACACATATTGAAGATGTGCATGAAGAATTATAATGCTGAAAAATTAATTTTTGACAAATTTACAGCAATTTTTAACATAGCCATTTTTTGACCATTGCTTATACAATATTGGTTGGTAGTGCATATTTTGTGAAATCAACTTCTCCTAGGGCTTTCAGTATTTCTTTTCAATACTTTGCAGACATGTTTCACACATATTGAAGATGTGCATGAAGAATTATAATGATGAAATGTTTTTTGTTTTGTTTTTTGACAAATTTACAGCATTTTTCAACATAGTCATTTTTGACCATTGCTTATTTACAATAATGATTGGTAGTGCTTACTTTGTGAAATCAACTCCTCCATGGGCTTTCAGTATTTCTTTTCAATACTTTGCAGACATGTTCCACTCATATTGAAGATGTGCATGAAGAATTATAATACTGAAAAATTAATTTCTGACAAATTTACAGCATTTTAACATAGCCATTTTTTGACCATTGCTTATATACAGTACAAAAATGGTTGGTAATGCATAGTTTGTGAAATCAACTCCTCCTAGGGCTTTCAGTATTTCTTTTTAATACTTTGCAGTCATGTTCCACACATATTGAAGGTGTGCATGAATGATTATAAAACTGAAAAAGTGATTTTTGACAAATTTACATCATTTTTCAGCATAGCCATTTCTTGACCATTGCTTATATACAATAATGAAATCAACCTCAAGCTTTCAATATATTCTTTTAATATCTTATAGATGTGACTGGCATACTGAGGATGTACATGAAGAATTATAATGCTGAAAAGATATCTTTGACAAATTTTCTGCATGTTTGACATAGGAAGATATTGGCCAGCTCCAGATAATTTTGCGGGGGGTATACTGAAAGCCTTGCTTGCAGCCAATTTCTAGTTTCGATGGACCTGGAAGTCGGGTATAAAGTTTTTTTCTTGATGGATTCTTGTAGGTAAGACATTGCCATTCAAGATTCTGAATGATGACAGCCTGTCATCATTGAGCGTTTTGAGAAATTCAAGATGGCGTCCAAGATGTCTAAAATGATGAAAATGTGTATGGTCTACTAAAGAGTTTGTCCATAAAATGAATGAAAAAGCTATGCTGCCTCACAACTTTATTAGATATTAATTCAACTGTCTTCAGTTAATGCTTTCTGGTTTGAAAAACCAAGGATGGCATCCAAGATGGCTGCCAAAATAAGATTTTTAAAGATTTTAATTGTTTTACTATTATTTAATATGGTATACATATTTGAGCTTCTTCTGGATTAGTCACAGACATTTTAGAATCAAAATAATGAACTTGTGGCATCCTTGAGCCTTGTCAGAAATTCAAGATGACATCCAAAATGTCTACCAGATGCAGATTTCAACTACAGAGTTAATTACACTGATCTGAAAGTGAATGTTTGTTTGAATGTTTGTTTGCATTTTGATCAAATCTTGAAGGGAAGTTATATGAGTGTTGAAGCTTATATATTTTTGCAAGCTGTAAAATTATCATATTTAAGATGGCATCCAAAATGGCAACCAGAAAAAAAAAAACAGCACAATTACATCTCGTTTTGTATATTATTGTTGTAAAATAGACACAAAATACCACATGGTTCATCTAAGCAAATGCTTTCTATATATTTTAAGAAATTAAGGGCTTTGAATTATCTTTGAAGATATTAAAAGTGCAGCTTTAACACAATGCAGTGCTGTTATTCTTTTAATGTAATATCAGTTTATATTTACACATATCTTGAAAAAGATCCACAATAAATGGTCACAGTGTAAAAAGATGATGAAAATAGCTTTATCATTTATTCATAGATTCATCAGCAACATGATAAAATCATCAAAATGGCAGTTATAAGATTTATAATAGTATAAATGAAGATATTTTTGTTTTAACTGAATACCAATATGATCAAATGCATTTCCTCCACACAAATAAAGCCAAGAAACTAGCTTACATATTAAGTACACAGTGGAGACTTTTGTACAGATTTGTTTTTCTTATTTATTAGTAGTGTCGAGTATGACTTATTATATACTCCAGCTTAGCTACTTTTACTGAAAGTGCATGTGTATATTGATTTATATAGCTTCAAAACAAATGGACAGGGTTCAGATCTAGAAGATACTGTCAAAAATCAACAGCATTGATGATAAGAACACCACTGTCGATTTTGCAACTACAGTGGATGAAATAATTACAACACTCAGTGTAGGTCATGTGTACCAGTGGTAATGGGGCTTCAGCCGAAGGATGTACAAAGGACCATTCATATCTAAGGATCTGTATCTGCAGATATCAGTAATACAGGAAACACACTTAAATGCGCAAATCTAAGTAAATTTTCTCGAACAATAGGTAGCAGACTGTACAATATAGATCAATGTCCTGGGGAAATTACTATTTTCGGATTCACACCAAGCTATCTAATAAAGGTGCAGAAATACACACCTTAGTGCAAGCCGTGACATAAATATTGTCAAAGTCAATAGAGCATGAAAATCAGATCAAGAGGTATACCAGGTCAATGCACATGCTTTAAAAGAATATCAATGACGATTAACATTCATGGTTACACAATCCAAGTGTTATCCTCGACATTTATAATATCAATGTCAACGGCGCGGCATGAAATAATGCATCAAGGGTTCCAAGTTTAAGAGTGTGCTTAAGAATTTTTCAAAGACTTGCAGCCAGCTAAGTAATTTGATATCAATTTGGTCAGATTCAGAGGAGCATGGAATATATCAGCTGAATGTGTGTGCTTGAAAAATACAAGCTCATTGTATATGAAGGACAAATACTAATTAAAATAAGCAAGGTTTCACAATTACAGCTAAGTTACTGATAAACACACATTAATGCTAGACTAAAGTTCACTAAACATAGTTTGGCAAAACATTCAACAGTCAAAGTGAATGGAACATACCTGGTCAATATGCATACATGTGTACTTGAAAGTATATCTAGCCTAGGAAAATTGTTACGTTCGAAAAATTGAGCTCTTATGTCACCCTGTGCTATAAGCAGATGCAATAAGGTACAAATGGACAATGATCAGGGAAAGGCGCAATCAGAAAGAAATTCCCACTCCAAAAACCGAAGTGGTAAAAAACCTAATTGACAATTAGATACTTGTACTGAGAAAACATATTGTAAGCTGAGTGAGCAACTATTTCCCAATAGGTTGCCACTCAGTTACCTAAACCTAACTTAAATATGCTGTATATGAAAACGCACATAAGGTGCAAACAGCACAAACATTCAACACCAATACATAAAACAATAAGAACCACAACAGATGTATCGCCTTGGAACTATCAGTAATATAAAATTACTGGCGGGCTTACACTAGTTTTACATGGCCATAACCTCACCCTCAGCTTCTGTAGTGGTTCACAACATAAAACCACAATCATGTAGCTAAGGACACAGCCTAAAAACCATTTGTCTTACAGTTTTGTGTTATTTATTTCCTACACACCTAAGCTTAACTTGTTGTAACCACAGCGCGTTACGGCGCTATGACTCTCACTTCGAAAATGCAATTTAGTTGATTTAAGAAGGCGGTCTGGTGGTCATCAAGAAGTACAGTTAAAGGTGGAGCGGTCTAATTTGTCAGTCACCAAAATGACTCTGGCAAAATATTTGGCAGATCTGATTTAAAACATACTGACAAATTTAAAACATACTGACAAATGGGCATGATTGACAATTTCAATTACTTAGAAGGTCAAAGTATGGAAGCGTACAATAGTAACCCATCCACATAGAACATGAGCGTTAATTCAGCATTCTTTTATGCTTAGTCTATCGGCTTATGACAGTTCTTGCTTTGAAACGATACCAGTAATCGTGAGGTGTTGAGATTTAAAGTAACAAAAACGTACATCAGTGTCATCCACAATAATTGAAACTATTTTTGGATTTTCATTAAGTACAAAATAAACTATATGGTATACAAGGATATTATCTCTCTGCCTTTTAAGTGTGTTTTTGTCAATACTTTCAATTGAAACACATTCTGTTTTTTGTTGTTGTTTTTTGTGTTCTTTGTTGTTGTTTTTTTCATTAGTATTCCTAATAATGAAACGTGTTTAATGGGGGATTAAAATCAGAAATAGACAGAAGGTTCAAAAGTGTATGTTCTAGGAAAATATTAATTATATGTAAATGTTCTGACAGCCATCTTGGATTCCATATTGTACTTAAGCCTGGAAAAGGTAACTTAATGTTAGATATGTCAATATGTAGTAACTAAATTTAGTAGGATAAAACATCAGTTTTCAAAGGCGATACTTCTGTGGTGGTTCTTTTTGTTTTATGTCTTGGTGTTTAACATTTTTTGTGCTGTTGGCGCCATATGTGTGTTTTCATATTTTAATTAAGTAAAGGTGACTGAGTGGCCACCTATTGGGAAAATAGCTGCTCATTCGGCTTACGATATGTTTCATGGTATAAGTACCTGATTGTTAGTTTCGTTTTTTCCCCACCTCGGTTTTTGGAGTGGGAATCTTTTTCTGTTTGCGCCTTTTCCTGATCTTTGCCTAGTTGTACCTTTTCATTCTGTTAGAGACACACTATATAACAGTGCGTAAAAATTATTTTCAGATGTCATCTTGATTTTGTCAAATTGTTTAATGCTGACAGGGTGTCAGAAGCTGAATTCTTTATTGACATTGTCTTACAGACAAGAATTTATAAAGAAAACAAAATTATATGTCATTTTCTGGACTGATTGATCAAAATATGTATGCATAAGAAGCTCAAATATGTATATATTGTACAGACATTTGTATTTGTCAAGAAATCTTATTTTGGCGGCCATCTTGGATGTTATTTTTGATCCTTAAACCAGAGATCAATAACTTATGTCAGGTGTAATGATACCTGCTGAAGTTGTGAGGAAATATAGCATTTTTATTCATTTTAAGGGGCACATTGTATAATAGTAGATGTATTTTCATTATTTCCAGACATCTTGGACGCCATCTTAAATTTCTCAATGATGACAGGCTGTCATCATCCAGAATCATTAATGGCAATGTCTAACCTACAAGAATCTATAAAGAAAAAAACTTTATACCACAATTCCAGGTCAAATTGATTTTGTGCCGGACTATTATGTCGTTAGTGGTATAAGACTACATGTATTCCAGGTTATGGCGCCTCTATTGTGTGTGGTGAATCTTCTTCTTGCAAATCAAGTGTCTGGAGTTTAATTCCAGCTTTGGCGGCCCCCGTGGCCGAGAGGTTAAGAGTACTGATATTTCATTACCGCACTTAACCATTCGATCATCTCACCGCTGTGTCTGGTGTGGGTTCGAGCCCCCCTCTGGCCACATGCGAGACAAGTTCTGCTTGCAGATGTGGTTTTTCTCGGGGCTCTCCCGTTTTCGCCCCACCTACTGATCAAAAACGGAATAAAAAATAATTCCAGCTTCTTCAGTTTTTCAGATGAGACTTAGGTAAACACAAGTTAAGTAAAAATTATTTTAGTGCCGTTAAACAGATGACAGTCCTGACTATCTGCAGTTACATGTATGCATTTACCTTTTTGAAGAATTTGCTGTGGTAAATCGTCAAAACTATTTAGTCAAGTGTTTTAAGAAACCATCAGAAAATCATATCGATGAAATACAGTGGTGTTATGGCTAAAAACCCACTTTTGCACAGTTCGCGCTGATCACTTGTGATTTTTCGCGGCGAAACCACCGCGAAATTTCACCGGCCAAGGGAAAATTTAAACGTTTAATCGGTTAATTTTATCGCCGCGAAAATCGGATTTTCGCGGTGAAATTTCGCAGTGTTTCGCGGCGAAATTCGTTTTTTAACGTTTACAACAGGTAAGTTAAAATTTCTTATTTCGCCGCGAAACACGGCGAAATACCTGTAAATGTTAACATAAAATTATTTATTTTTAATTTAATGATTCACACTATGATTCATCTGTTCCATGTATAGATCGTTATTTACGTGCACATAATAATATGTACGATTATGCATGTATAGAAATGAAAAACGTGCATAACGCAACTTTTCCATCGGTATTACGTAGGTGGTACGATAGCGAAATCACGGAAAGACGAAAATATTTATAACGTAATGCGCCAGCTCGTTGAATCTAACTTTGTTGGTTTTTTTTGTTTGAATAGATGCTTTACGTCGTAATCAACAGCAATGGGCATGTCAGGACGCTGCCTCCATTTTATGGGACGTCATGATATCTAACAAGTGTTTGAAATATAACGATCCCTCTAAGTCAATACTTATGGATGGTTACTTGAAACCATTTTCCTAGGCAGGCACAGACCTGAGCTGTAAACCAGTAATCAGATGATCTGTCAATAGCGTATACGTTTTGCCTGGAGGCACAAGCAGCCTATATATTTCTTAAGGTCCCAATGGGCAGGGGCCATCTAACTTTGTGCCTTGTGTTGTAGCACAAACATTGTCTAAATGGTAATGGTAATAGTTAGATTCCTTGCTTTCTTTTTTTTGTAAATTTTCCTCAATTGCTTCACTTTATAGCGTTTAAGATGTGAACTCCGATAACTTAATTTGAGCTCAACCATGTAAAACGACAAAACAACAAGAGGCATATTGACATTTGGGTTTGCTGGTTACCACTCTGATCACCCTCTATGAATGCCAGCACAAGACTAATCACAATCATATCGATTTATACATTATACTTGCCTTGTAGAAGTACAACTAGCGAAGATCAGTTTAACAGTCAACAGTCCCATGGTGACAACACTTTCAGGGTAATATATGTATACCGGTTTTGCTCAAGTACGAAACCCAACGAATATAGGAATCGAACACAGGACATTTCGATTCCGGTCAATTCCTTTAATCCACCACTAGGCTTCTGCGCTCAACTTTGTTCTAATTAATCTAATGCGGCATGCGCTTATATTGCCACGATGCGTACACGGCCCTTACTGTATATATGTGTTCCAAGATAAACTGAAAACTTTATATACTGACGTCAGTACTTTGTTTTAAACACAGTATCCTCCCTTTTCTAGTGTATTGTGCCATGTATACAATGAGATTTTGTCATTTGATATGCATGTACGTGTTCCAAGCCATCCGTACGTGTGGGTTTTGGAAGGAACACAACACGCTGTTTAACTCAAAACGGTTAGCAAAAATCGACAGTTTCGACACAATTTTGTACCATGTATGTTGCTGTATTGCTCGTATTCGACCGAATATCGTATGGACCCGGTGAAGGTTGTATGCGACCAAATGTCGTTTAGACTAAATTGATTTCAACGAAACGGAATCCACTTGACGTAATCGAAAATCATTGATGCTTTGAGCAGTGTCATTAGCCACAGGCGATTAAATGTCCAAAACAGAGTTGAAGCCGATTGCTTCATCATGTTGAATCCAAAGACTTGTATTAATATGTGGGTTGGGATCGCGGTGGCATAGTTGTAGTGCATCAGACTCCGAATCGAAAGGTCCTGAGTTCGATCCGCACTGTCAACACCATGTCCTTGAGCAAGGCACATTGACTACCCACAGTACTACTTAATACCCAGGAAACGGTAGCTCTGTCCAGACATGACTAAAATTGGTGACTGGGACGTTCAGCCTCAATACAAACAAACAAATAAATCTGTGGGCAATCATACCATGAAAATTGATTATGTCGCTATGGGCTTTTTTCTGTTAATTGAGCTAGATAACAGGATTTAATATTATCGGGTAAGTCTGATTAATCTGAAAAAGAAGCATGAAAAAACACAAAGCCGATAATCAGGGTCTCAGAAACTTCAAACTAATTAAGACACGAATAAAATACGATAATTATACAAAATTGAAAAGAAAACAAAATATTTATACGACTTAAAAAGTAATACTAGATGCATACAAATTAAAATGAAATTAAAACAATAAAACTGTTGTGACTGTCGATAATCGATAAAAACGATAATTATACAAAATTGTGACGCAAACAAAATATTGATACAACTAGAACTGAAATAAAAACATCCAATTTAAAATTATATTTAAACAACAAAACAAAATTGTGACTGTCGTCTTTTTCGCCGCGAAACACCGCGAAACGCCGGTCAATTGAATTTTATGCGTAATGACAGGTATACTTTTTTCGCCGTGTTTCGCCGCGAAATTTCGCCGTGAAATTCCAGATTTCGCGGCGAAATTCCGCGCTGACTTTTATTTTACACACAATTTCGCCGCGAAATTTTACAATTAGCCGTTAACAAATTAGCCGTTAAAACGGCTAATTTGGGTTTTTAGCCATAACACCACTGTAAATACCCTCTTAAACCCCCACTTTATATAGAAAAACTGGGGTTTGCAGGGATATACCTATTTTTCTTATATTTGTTCTAAAACATAGATTGTGGGTACTCATTAGAACCGCCTCAACGAGGCGGTTCTTACGTATACCCTTAATTTATGTTTTGAGCAAAAAAAAAGAAAAACATTAAGATTTTTCTGTCGAAAATTTTCATTTTTCACAATTTTAAAAATCTTTGTTCATTGCATGGGCATGTTTTCATAATGTATTGTGTGTTTCAGGCATTTTACAATGTTTTTCTGTACAGTGTAATAGCCTATATTTATTTCACAGTCTTGCCGATCAAGACATGACAAGAGTAAGCCGATGTATGACTATGGCGTAGTTATACCACACAAACCGGCGGTATCTACATCTAGTAGTCAGCATGACACAGAAGATGTTCCTGATCAACTTGATAAGACTGTTGAAGTTTCTAATGGTGTGGTAACTGAGAAGATGAACTCCTCTGATGAGAAAGGCTGTCAGAATGGAAGTGGAGATACTCAAGCTGTTGGGTTGGGGAATAGGTCTTCCCATACCAATGAGACATATGACTGGGGTAAGGTTTTTCTGTGGTAGGAAATGACTATTCAAAATAAATGAATATGTCTCAAAGGCACAGACCAGAATAATTACCTATTTAACTGTTACCGATTATTGTCAATATGATATATAGAGGATATTTGCTTTTTTGAGGTGAATACCAAATATTTTTCATCGAGTGAGTTGAAAACATCAGAATTTTCATGAGTGCGCAGCACGAGTGAAAATTTTTATGTTTTCAACTCACGAGATGAAATATATTTAGTATTCACAGAAAAAAAAAACAAATTTTCTTTTTATTTTATATAATACACAGGCATTTTCCAATTTACAAAGCAGGCGGTGAAAATGCAAAACCCCAAAATTTTTGAAAACAAATATTTTTGGGGTACCACATTGTTCCTTACGTTCTAACTAAGAAAATGAATATCCACACTTTATGTTTTCGTTCATAAATAAAAAAATAACGGAGTTATAGGCATTTGAATTTCTGAAGTGAGACAAACATTTAATGATGTCAAGTGAATGGAAATGTCGGAAGTAATCCAAAATCTACAGTGAAGATATAGGCTGATATCAGTCACTAGTGACTTTTGATATCAGTGAGATTTGATATCAGTGAAATTTCATATCAATGAATATACCAATTTTATCAAGTTTTGATATACATTGGTTTTCACAGTTAAGTACGTGTATAAAATATACACTGTTTTCTGAAATCTCAAAACGTGACAACACTATTTTAAGCATGTTATGCTTAAGATAAGTCATGATTCAATGAAGAGGTAGGCTAATGTTCGTAAAGGCAATATTATCTAGGGACAAGAATGACATAATAGAGTATTAAAGTTTTTGTCATTGCTTTGCATTGTATTTAGATTGCCATTCAGAAGATGAGTGGAACAGTGATGACCCTGACTCAGAGTCTGACACCGATACCAGTGATTCAGAACCAACTCCAGCTGATCTAGAGGACCCCAGGGCTTCACCGGACATTCATGAACCCCCACCACTACCGGTTGACATTGTGCCTATCAACTGTCCTACTGATTGTCTTATTATGTATCCTGTAACCTCAGGTAAAAACTAGCTGTCTTTAACATGAAATCTACTATCAATTTTCAAATGAGAAGAATATCATCAAGTATGAAGTATTGATTCTGAGCATGAAAAGAATGATAACACAAAGATTTCCATATGCGAAACAAAAGTATGATGTGAATGCTGGTATTAAAAAACAATTTTACTCAATTTAGTCCTTATCGGCTAGAATGAAATTAGCTTTGCACTTATCAAAATTTATTTTTTCATGTTTTCAGGTAAAATAGCCTTCACCAACCCAGTCAAGGGATCATATTTTCTGTCCTACCTGTACTCAAAGATGGATAGTTTGTTAGAAAATAGACGTTTACTACCCTACCTGACGGAAGTTGCACGAGAAGTTGCAAAATATGACTATAATCCGGAATATAAGCCAAAGAATTTGACTGTAGATGAGTGGTATAATTGTCCCTTAAAGACGTCAGCATGTATTGTTCATAGGTTGACGGGAGATGTTGTGTTTGTGCCTAAGAAAAACAAGAATGTGATTGAAAAGATGAAAGATTTTATTCAGGATACAATAAGTTGATGTTTGCATATAAACTCCATGTTATACTCATTTAATAGAGGTGTTTGGAGTACTTGGCAGATACAGATATACAATTCAAAGCTGGAATAGAGGAATGTGTGCCCTAGTGGTAGAGGACAGGACTCCAGAGTGAGGTCCTGGGATCTTTTTTAACCCCATGTAGTACTTGTTGATTGACTGGGACGTTAAGCCATTCATCAGGAAAACATGTCCGTGCAATGAATACCCACTGGGGTTTGCAGGGGTATACCTATTTTTCTTATTTTTGATCTAAAACATAGATTGTGGGTACTTGATAGAACAGCCTTGCTAAGGGGGTTCTAATGTGTACCCACAATCAATGTTTTGAGGCTAAATATTAAAAATATCAAAATTTTTCCAATGAAATTTTCAATTTTTTTTTTTCTGAAAAAAAAATCTCTGTATATTGCATGGGCATGTTTTCGTAATGACCAAACCAAACCAATCAAAGCTTGAGTGACGATACATGGGGCCAGTTGTTCAAAATTAACGATGTCGTTAATGATTCATTAACATTTCAAATTTGGCAATATATTACTTTTTGTTGAACAAATGTGAAAATCATTTGCATTGCAAAGGATTCTCACATTTTTTCAACAAAAAATTACAGTGTATTTGCTTTTGAAGTCGATATATAGTTAACTAATTGAGGGCGTAACGACAGCGTTAAGCTAACAAAGTTCTGAACAACTGGGCCCTGGTGTATTCTGTTGGAGACAAATGAGAATGTGATATACAAGTTATAATATGAATTTTTAAAAGATAAATATGCATGTTATGGAAGCGTTAGTGTATTTAATAGAAAGACATGGCTACAAAAGTTGAAATGCTTTTTATATGATGCAGAAAGTGTATTTGTTGCACTAAATGAAAAATTCTATAATCAAAATTTTTTAAACCATTCAACTTTATGCTCGTTCTCAAAGTTACCGGTGAATGCTGTGTTCATTTCTTATCTTTTAATCAAATACATGAAATAATGAAATGAAAAACTTTTTGTTGGATGTATTAAGTTTATTTTTAGCTTTTACTATACCATTGTTGAATATTAATTTTGTTGTATAAATACAGTTGAATGTAATTCTTATGTGTGTTATAGCTGTATCACTCCTTAAGCAATGGACTTGATGTTAATGCCCATGTCCAATACATTTAATATGTGGAAAGAAGTCACTTCATTTTCCACTGATACAAGATCAGGGGCCAGTTGTTCAAAACTTTATTAGCTGAACGTCACCGTTAAAACTTCAACTTGTTTAGTAAATGCCGACTACATAAGCAAATACATTGTTGTTTTTTGTTGATAAAATGTGAGAATCCTTTGCACTGCAAAGGATTCTCACATTTTATCAACAAAAAAATAACAGTGTATTTGTAATATTCAGGTTTGAAATTTTGACAAATTGTTAACTAACGATGTCGTTTAATTTTGAACAACTGCGCCCTGGTTGTTATTTACATGGCCACTTAAAGCCAGATGTACGTAATTGACCTCACGGCAGAAAATTTTTATTTTTTACTCAGCGAGGCGGTTCTAACGTACCAACAATCAATGTTTTGAGCATAAATATGAAAAAGATCAAATTTTTTCCAATGAAATTTGAATTTTTTATAGCTGAAAAAAATCTCGGTATATTGCATGGCCGTGTTTTCATAATGGATAGCCAAAGATGATAAGCAATAATTTGAACAAACAAAATATGCTTGCACTACGTAGGTTAAACATTTGAGCCGCCTTGTGGGAAAACCAACAATGTGGTTTACGAAAAGGTCTGACACAAATCAGGCTGCACAATCACAGAAGCAGGCTAGAAGCTTGAAATTTTGGATTTAAGAAGAAGAGGAAGTGTCCTATCCATGTAGCGAAAACAAAGGTGCTGATCAGCTTCGAGGTTACCATGAAGCTGATCTGCGTCTTTGTTTTCGCATATGCAGATTGTTGGTTTTCTCATGAGGCGGCTCATAAATTATTGATATAGTCGGTTCAAGACAAAGCATGTTAAAAATGTAGGTAAAAAAAAATCAAATGTAGATGTAGACAAGAAAACAGATATATTTAAATGAGATGTTCATTGATTGGTCTAAAAAAGTGTGGATTAACCAGATGTAAACAAAAAATTATACCATATTGATTAATTTTCGTTATCTGCTTTGTTTTGCATACACAGTTTTGTCTCCATAGCCTCTGTACTATGCCTATATGATAATAAAATCAAAATGCTTTTTTAGTATTCATAATGCAAAATACATGTATTATTGTTTACTCAATTATTTTATGCCTGTTGACATTTCGATGGCTCAGCGCAAAACTATGCTAACTCCATTTTCAGAAATTTTACAGGAGACAGAAAAAACTTCACAGTTTGTTTAACTTTAGAGATTTCAAAATGAATTTTTCAATTGAAGTAGTGAAAAATGATTAAAAACTTTTGAGATAGATAATTTTTGTGTTGATTGTTTATTTAAATGGAAAAATCAATTAATTTTAATTAATCTTACTTAATCATACTTCTGCACTGAAAAAATAGGGAAATGTTAGTGCAAAACTGTCGCTAAGTCAAGTTAGTAATGTTTTCGCACGGATTACATAAAAAAATGTTTGTGAAAAACTGTCATCAAGTCAAGTTAGCTAGAGTTCTGCATCTAAAAGTGAAGAAATAGTGAAGTAAACTTTGTTTCAAATTGAGGTTAAACCTAGCTGGCACCTGGTTACACTTCTTCCTTTCATTCTGGAGGTTCCAGTCTTAATCCTTGGAGTCCGCAAACTTTTGTCAAAATGATTTTTTTAAATATTTCTCCCTACTGCTGATTCAAGAAATCAGGTATGGCAGTTGCAGGTTACTGGCACAAATATGTGCACTTAGGCAGCGTTTCACTAACGGTCGTTAGATCAAAATTATCGTATGATCGATCTTAAGACCGAATATGCGTTTCATTATACTTGATCTTGGCCATGAAATTCTTAAATTCAATCGTATGTCTAGGACAAGCATTAGGCTGTTATAAGTCTGAGAATTTTCGTAAGTGTCATAGCGACTGTTCCGGCATTTCGCCGATGAAATGCCGGTTCTGGCTAGAAATCATTAATTCGCACACATAAGCGGGTTTAAAGAGATTCGAACCGACATTTTTTTCGCCATTTTCTACTGACTGCTGTTTGTTTCAATCAAAATTTCAATGCTTACAATGTAACCAATGTTTCCCGCACAGGTCAAGATTTTATACGAATGGGTGAAAATACTAAAAACATGCATCTGCCAAGTAAATGAATATTAAAGAAATCCATGAGCTACACATCTTTCATTCCACTTTTCACGGTGTCACATTTCATGTGTTTGTTGATATTCTTCATCAAGGCCATTTTGTGTCAACTGCGTTTGCAATCAATGACATCATCATAATTAACGTCATCACACCATGGAACCTTCGACATCCTACAATTAATTGAATGCATCTGACAGAATTGAAACTTAAGTTTAATCATTAATTTAATGTTTCCATCTATTAATCATTAATTTAATGTTTCAGTCTATTATAAAAAAAAATGTGAATCAAATCAGGGATGTTCAGAGTCTATTATCAAAAAAATATGAATCAAAACAGGGAAGTTCATAGACTGGGGGGGGGGGGGGGGGGATAGATAACTCCCATAATGATTAGCCCTAGGGATCATGATAATACCACAATCATTTGTTTTAAACCTCAACCCCCCCCCCCCCCCCATACACACACACACACACACACACACACACACACACACACGCCAATGGGGAAGTGTGGGGATTAGCCGGGCTAAACTGTGCGACAATTGCAGGGGTAATTACTTTTTGAAATGACGGGGTTTGACATTTGGATCCTTACCCAAGGGAGATTTTTTATTGCAAAGTCTGCTAAGGGTAGGGCAAAGAGCAAAGTTTTGGCCTCCAGTTTGTCCCATGGGGCGGATTATAGCAATGCACTGAAAGCTGAGTCATAATCCCCCCCCACTTCCCTGTGGGTCGAGGAGGCAGTCGTTACAAATGACTGGTGCATATCTTAAGGACGTGCCACCCTACTACTGGCCTTTTCTAGAATTTTCAAGCTTATGCAGGGCCCTATTTCTTTCAAGAAAGTACATGCTTTGATAAGATGTTCAGCTACATGGGTTTAACTTTAAAAAAAAAAAGAATGGCATACATACGTAGACCTACTAATGGATTGGGGGGGGGGGGGGGGCAAGATGTCCATCCCCTCAATGCACTAGCCATTAAGTGGGACCGGGAACAGCAGGATTTAACCTAGGATGAGTCTAGGCAATGCTGGAAATGTACTGTCTGTGTGTGTGTGTGTGGGGGGGTAATTTTCCAACAATACACAGGCACAACATTAATTCAAATGAATTAATATTTGCTGTGTTTCTCATGTTTATTTTTATTGTCCTTATTTAATTTGCAAATGTACATTTACATGCAGAAATTAAAGCCCCTACTTTTTTTACCAAAACAGCTCCCATATTATTGTCAGCCTCCTGGCATGGGTGCTTTTAGCAGGTACTTTACCAAAAATGAAAATATTGACCCCAACAGTGCAGGGCATTTTTATAGCAGTCCTGTAAAAATTGAAAAATTAAAAGACCTGTTAATCTTAGCCAGCCTTTGTGTGTAGCCCACGGATGTAGATGAAATGCACCAAGGTGACGACTTAAGGACAGCATACGTTGCTTTCAATAGTAAAAATAGTCTCGTCCTTGAGGTGGGATCATGGATAAAGTCTGTCCAGCCAGAGAAGACATAAAAAGCCCACCATGTACTACTAGTAAAAATAGTCTTGCAATACGACACTGCATGTGCAGGTACATATACATGTATGTATTAAACCCAGGCACTCCAGCTTGACGTTTCACCATTGGACTGCTGTGTTCCCCACATCAATTTGTTTGGTTATGAAAAGTGAAAATAATCCAATACTTAAAACAACCTTTATCATCCTGAATGTGTAGCAAGTAATTTGTATTTGTAGACTGAACTCAGCAATGACTTTTTTCGAGAGACATGTTTGTCATGATACTAAAGAACCTCTATTGATAAGCCAAGAAAAATCCCTAAATGCCTAGAAGCGAGAAGACGAGTTTTATCACATGTAATTGAAGCAGCAATTTCAAACTGTATTAATGGGTATAACAATGGTTTGGGGGCATGTCCAAATTGATGCCAGTAGGTGGAGTTAACATTTGCTTTTTGAACCTACCCAAAATATTTACAATGCCTTGCCAAGCTAATGTTCATGACACAAAAATATTTTACCACATATTTTTGCTATAAATCGAAGCAAAATCAGAAGTTGTGAACGCTGCCAAATCCTCTCAAATCCTCTTTTTTCATTTTAAAATTTACATGTCATAATGTCATATACGCAATAATACAGAAAATACAATTTTGCTTTAATTACATGTTTTGAAAATTGGCTCCTCCATTTTAGGCTTTTATGAATTTTTCTCGCCTATTGGAGTCCAGAACAGAGCACATGTAAGGCGATGATTTACTCTAACAGCAATGTTGTGGCGGAGGGGCACATGTAACACGTGTGGCTTACTGTTGCACATGGTTTTGCGGCTATATAAGCCAATTATAAGGAAATTGTGTGTTTATAATTTAGTAATAAATTTAAAAAATAAATAAAAAAGTAAATGAATTGTGTTTCCGTTGTACGAAAATAAAATAAAGATTAAATAGCAACTACATGACTGTACTATCAAGAAAATCTCTGCGATAGAGGGGAGCATGCACATTTCGACCCCATTGCCAACTTCACAATCATAATTTGATGCATTACATTACAAACATGTTGCAAGCCAGAAAACATGCATACATGTAATTGTTCTTTCGTTGCATTCTGATATCTTCCATTGAAGTGTGTGCTTTAATTTGAAGTATGTTACTTGAACTGTAAGAATTTAAACGCAATTTCCGCTCATTAGAACGATTGTGGTATTATAGGCCTTAAAAACACGAGAAATGCGTAAAATATGCTTTAACAAAACATATGCGCAAGTGCGATTTGGCATTAATAGTTCATAAAACAAGAGGACCAAGGGTCCTGTAGCTCACCTGATAGATTTCCTCATTGTAAGCTTAAAAGTCATTATGCAGTCTATGGTCGAATCTCACTTACCTTCGAACTAACCCGAGACCTTATGGCTGTCCTTGTTACATTAAAAGAATGAAGACGATCCAGTCAAAATGTCCTTGTTACATGAAAGAATGAAGAAGATTGGATCAAAAATGTAGGCACCAGAGTGTTGACAACACTTAACAGCCATTTTCCAAATACTCAAGGGCAGGTAACTCTGCAGTCCAAGGTCGAATCTCGACAAATTTCGAACTCATCCAAGATCTCATGGCTGTCCTGGTTACATGAAAGAATGGAGAGGATCGGATCAAAAATGTAGGCACTAGAGTGTTGACAACCAACACTTAACAACCATTTTCCAAACGCTCAAGGGCAGGTAACTCCACAGTCCATGGTCGAATCTTGCTGAATTTCGAACTCATCCGAGGTCTTATGGCTGTCCTTGTTACCTGCAAGAATGAAGAAGATCCGATCAGAAATGAAGGCGCTGGAGTGTTGACAACCTCTCTCCCATTGTAAGTCTATGGGGATTTTTTCAAATGCTCAAGGGCAGCTAACTCCACACTCCATGGATGGATCTGGCTGAATTTCGAACTCATCCGAGACTTTATGGTTGTCCTCATTACCTGCAAGAATGAAGAAGTTTCTATCAAAATTGAGGCTGCTAGAGTGTTGACAAACTTTTCCCCATTATAAGCCTATGGGAGCTATCTGTTGCCATGGAAACCAGAGTTCTGATCTTATCTGCTTCAAAACCTAATACAGGCAATCCCCCACCACAATGATGCTTCTGATAAAGTTTGATTGCAATCGGCCTGCTGGTCTTCGAGATATACATATTTGAAAGTGTGGACAGACGGACGCACCCACGGACGGACGCCGGCTCGAGTAGTATACTATAAGCTCACCTAGTGAGCCTTAGGCTCAGGTGAGCTAATAAAGTGGAAAATAAAAAAATCTGGGGATTGCAATTATTTAGGAAATGGTGCTCTGTAGTTTTAAACTTGCAAAATTGCCGGATAATGCACCGGTCATTTGTATTCACAGCCCTTCTGTGGCTGGGGAATAGCAGGGCATTTAACTTTTCAGTTTTAAAAGCTCTGCACTGCAGAATCATTTTCTTTTTTTGCATGTAAATATGCAGGCACATTATTTTGTCAATTAAATAACGACAATAAAAGTAATTAATTTAATGTTAGAATACAACTATTATTTAACTTTGAATTAATGTGATCATGTATTGGCTGGAAATAAGAGAACCAGCACATCCCCGGCATCACGGCACTTTCGCCCCGCTGTGTCTCCCGTTTTCGTGGTCCTAGGGGAGCTGTGGATACAAATGACTGGTACATCAACGATGATTTGTTGGATTGAATTTGATACTTTATGTCGTTCGTAAAATGATGAGGTAGATATGACTGATAGCCATACAGTTTTAAGCTAGATCATTTTCCTTGGTAAGCCTCCTTGTGAAAATTTTAAAAAAGTAACTGACATATATGCATGTACGAGTATGTAGGCGGTTTCCGTGGCCAAGTGGTAAGGAGCACTGATATTATTACCACGCTTAACGATTCGATTATCTCACTGCTGTGTCTGGTGTGTGTTTGAGCCCATGCGTGGCACATGAGAAACAAGGCAAGTTCTACTTGCGGATGAACCAGGAGGTTTTTCTCGGGGTTCTCCCATTTTTGCCCCACATACTGATTGACCTGTCTCATATGAGCTGAAATAATATTGAAAGTGATTTAAACTGAATAAAAAATTGTAGAGATAAATCACAGTTCTGTTTGCACAGGGACATATTTTGTGCATAATGTGATGTTACCTTGCGACATCATTTTCATGAAATGTCACAAATAACGTTAATTTCCCATTCTGACAACACTATCATACCAAAATAAAAGTTTATTAATGTCTATAACACAATTACCTTTTAAAATTTTGGGCTTAACTTTTTGTTTTAAAATAAAGATGCTGTTCTACAAGTTCAAACTTTGTGAGATTCACTTGCGGTTGTCGTTAAGATTCTTACATTAAAGACGAACGTACAGCGCTCTTATGAATGCGTTAGTGAAACATAACTGACGTCACGTTCCTAGTTCCGCGTCGACCTTAATTTTAAGACCAAGATTGTCTTAATCTTACGAAAGTCACAAATTAAGGCGGCGAGTAAACTGGTAAAGCTATGCCTGAAGGTCACAAGTTTTTAAAATAGATTTCATTAATTTATTTTTCTTTTTTATTATTTTCCTTTTTATATTTTTTCCATTGTTGGTGATGGTAATTATTTCCTGATGAAAATGAAGATTAAATTGTATTTTTACGTCACAAATGAATAAAAATATAAAAAAGAGCAATTGGTTTGTTCTTATTTCTCAGTGCAAAACTATCTCTAAGTCTACATAGTATTAGTTTTGCACTGACAGATTTCAGGAATCCTAGAGGAATCTTAGAGCAAAACTAAGGCCAACTCAACATAAATACAGTTTTGCGATTATTCTTTAACCAGTTTGACTTGGAACATTTTATGAAATATCAAATATCTTTAATAATACTCTGAATATATTTAAATGCCTTTGAGAGATTATGCGGAGAAGAAAATGCCATCATAATTTCTCATAAAAGCATTTTTGGCCAAAAGTGGAGTTAGCATAGTTTTGCGCTGAGCCATCGATTTATTGAATCATATTTTTATGTAACTATTCAAACTTAGAGCTTGGAACTACAACAAATAAAGTTGTTAAAATCCATAATTCTGTTTTGAATGCCAGTCACAGTTATTCATTATGATCTCGAGTCTCTGATTCATGTTTTGGGGAAACATTTTAGGGCTTCCTTAAAGGTTCAAAAAGAAATGGCAGATGGCTAGAGGCCGGGCTTGAAATATTGGCAGAAGTGAGATTGTACAATCCCAGGAGCATATAGAGAGAGTAACATGCTCCTGACAATCCACACAGCAAGCCAACTTGAGGATAGTGTTCGACTCGTGTATGCTATTCTGTTATATTGGCATATGGAAGCAGCAGGGTTTACAGCTCACATTTAGTCATCTGCTATAAAAGATGAGCTTTTAAAGTACACCTATGGTCTGGCATCCATCCATGTTTTGTGTGTCAAACATTTTCTAAGATATCTGAAACCACTTTAACAACCGAAGCCATATTTATGATAAGGCATGTCGAGCTAGCTTCATTGAAAGTTGGGGAGAGGAGCACAAAATTTTGTATTATGCATGTGATATCACAATACTAAGATGGTTTTGTACATCATCCATAGTGCAGGTTATATTTTCTTTTTGGTCCTTTGAGATCAGCAAGGATATTCTGAGAAATCAGAAACTTATTATCGGTCAAGATTCATTTTCTAACCAATGTTTAATATATTTGGTCCCATTTAGATAATAATAGTCTTTGTATCGACTACCCTGTTGAAAGTTGCAAAATTTCAGTAAGTCTCTTTGACTCCATGTTGCCAAATCTAAAGGGTCACTGACGAGACTTTAATAGTCGAAACCGCGGTATGGCCCATCCCCTTTCTCATTCATGTGTTCATTGCTCATAAAGGATCTCAGTTTTAATTTTATTTCCATAGCCCAGTCAGCAGTGATTTTGAAACTTGGAATTTTGCAGTGCACAATGTAATAATGTGCAATATGTGTGTGTAGATTTAAATTTGTTTGCTTATTTATTTATTTGTTTGAATTGATGCTTTACGTCCCAATCAACAGCAGTGGTCATGTCGGGACGTTGCCTCATTTTATGGGACTTTTACCCAACATTAGGATGTCATGACACTCAAAATGTGCTTCATAAATATAACCACCCAACTAAGCTTATATGTGTGGATGGTTTGACTAAACCACTTTTCCTTGGCAGGCTGAATTTTGCAGCAATATGTCAACACTAGTAGCTTTGAAGTGCTCATTTGACTCTCAGCAGTTTTAATGTGCATAATATGAGAAATGATATGCAAATTCAAATAATATTGTTGAGTGTCAAAAATGCATTTCAGATTTGCAATATACAAAGGCATAAATCTGCATGTATTCTATCTGCATGTATTCTATCTGCATGTATTCTATACATCTTGGCTATAAATTTTCTGCCATAAATGAACTCCATTACATCCAACATTGTAAGTTTATTGGGTTGAATTATATTGCAATTTTGATCGAGTTAAAATCGAATGTCCAGATACATGTACTTCATGTTACACAGAAAGTCGAGGGATTAATTTGGCTCGATTGAATATTGGTTCTATTGTCCCTAAAATAAGCCGCCTCATGGGAAAACCAACAATTTGCATATGCGAAAACAAAGGCGCAGATCAGCTTCAGCGCCACCGATAGTACACTTCGTCTTCTTCTTAAATCCGAAATTTCAAGCTTCTAGCTGGCTTCTGTGACTGTACAGCCTGGTTTGTGTCGGACCTGTTCAAAAACCACATTGTTGGTTTTCCCACGAGGCGGCTCAAATGTTTGGGCATGTTCTAGCTTTAGAGGCGCTTATGAGCCTTCGCACGAGATAACCCACAATCCGAGTTTCTGACAAAGTCTGACACAAACCGGCCTGTACGGTTACAGAAGCAAGCTAGAAGCTTGAACTTTTGGATTTGAGAAGAAGAGGGATTGTACTATCTTTGTAGCGAAAACAAAGACGATGATCAGCTGTGCATAGTTTTTGTTTTTGACACAGCTGACCTATGCATTTATTCTTGCCTATGCATGCTATTGGTTTTCTTATGCGGGGGCTCTTATATGTGCAACGGCCTTTTAAAACGTCATACCGGCAGAAAAATGACGTTGGAATCTTTTTGCAGATGTCTCCCACGTGGAACCGTTCTGTTCTTTAGTTTATTTGTCGTTTGCATGGTCGGTTTTCGACTTCACGGGGATGTCTAGCTCTTCAGGTTATGTTGGCATTTGTGTGCAACGCTTCCAATCATATATACTCTAGAAGCCTCCGTGGCGTAGTGGTTATGTCATTCGCCTTGTAAACCAGGAGTTGCAGGTTCGATCTCGTGTTTCTCCAGTCTGTCGGATGAGACTATAAACGGAGGCTTCCATATGACCTTTGCTGTCGGTGGGACGTTAAACCCAAAATCAACCATATACACTTGGTTTACGTTACAGTAAATTATGCAGCCGTTGCGTCGCCTCCGCTTTTGAATGCGCACGTCTCTCATATATCTTCAATACATGCGCTTCTGAATGACCGCTACATTATATGAGTTTGCATGTAACCTTTTCTCGTCTCGCGGCTTATTGATGATCAATATCGATATATCGACTGTGTTTAGATATGTTTAGACTGGTCAATATTGGCCAAATTGACTGGTTCCCGTTTGCAAAAATTGATTATTATATGTTGGGAGTGCAAATATGACAAAACCTGCAGTATGGCGTGTATGCTTCATACGGGCTTGTTTGAAAATCAATTAGCCTAAGCATTTTTAGCACGCATTATTGATTCAGGGTTTGTTGTGTCTTACATGGTAGCTAAGGCTACACACGAAAAAAAAAAAAAAAAAAAAAACGCAACTACGCGACACCGCCTAGCTCGAACCTACAGGTGAATGGATTAGTTTTTGTCATGATTTGGCTAAGATATGAATGGACATTATTAATGAGCCGCCTCATGGGAAAACCAACAATACATATGCGAAAACAAAGACGCAGATCAGCTTCGCGGTAACCGCGAAGCTGATCAGCGTCTTTGTTTTCGCTACACGGATAGTACAGTTCCCCTTCTTCTTAAATCTGAAATTTCAAGCTTCTAGTCATCTTCTATGCTTGTACAGCCTGATTTGTGTCAGACCTGTTCGGAAACCACATGGCTGGTTTTCCCACGAGACGGCTCAATTTTATTGACAGCTGTCCGAACATGTGAATACTAATATAGTAACAGAAATATACAACATAATAGGATATGGAGGAATCTGGTAGGTTTTAAAACATGTATTCTTATCTTTGTTTATAACTGTATTTCTCTCTTTTTCATAGCAAATGCACGGTTTTACGTATGTTTCGTCCGTCACTTGTATTTATACGATCCTATAATCTGTGAAATACGAGTATAATGAACGGGTATGTGGAACTGGAAGCACAATTTTCTATCGCATTATTCATTAATCATATACAATTTAAGCCTGAATTAGTAGTTTACGAGCGTACAGTGAAGTGAATTATTACAGACGAAACAGTATAAAGTGGATTGTATGCCGTCAGTACAGCGTATTTCGTTGCCTTTTGGGAAAGCTATATCTTGTAGTAAATAAAACAGCAGTCACACTGTAGCGTATAACCCAAACGCGCGCCGGACATGAAAATCTCAACACGCTGAAGATTTTGGACGATGTTCCTTTATCTCGCTTTAGCAGTCACACAGTAGCGCGTGACTGAAGCGTGTGCCGGACGTATAAAAATCTCAAAGTTTTGGAGTACGTTTCAGTTACGCCCCAAACAAGCTATGCACGGGCTACAGGCGCGCAGCAAACGTTCAACGCGCGTCTCACACACGCTTGGGGCACGCTATTGAAGCAATATATCAAAAACATCGGAACGCGCATGTACCGTACACTGGTGTGCCTTAAACGTGCGCAAAAAGCGTTTGAAGCGTATAACGCGCGTGGAACTTATTCGAAACGTATAAGACAAACACCCGGGACGCGCCGAGCTTCTAGAAAATTTTTAAGCATGTTTAAGAAAAATGAGCCCAAACGCGAATGGAGCGCGCAGCGACTTACAGCGACGTTTACCGACGTGCACCAAGCGTACACCAAGCGTACAAAACGCGCGTTTAACGCGCTTCTAACGTGTCTCCGACGTGCTCCTGGCGTATGTTGAATTAAACATTTTTGTCAGCTCGCCCGGCGCGCGTTTGGCTTATACGCTAATGTGTGACTGCTGTTTTAGGGTTTCGAAACGAGTCCAGGCAGTTTGAAAACCCATCATGGCCGGTTCTTTGATTTTCTGTGCCGATGTATTGATGTAGCCAGTAATGAACATGATTACAGACAGATGCGGATATTATTAAATCATGAAGGTATATTATCCCAATGATTTCGCAATCTCACATGTTCTTTACCAAAATGTACATCTTCGCTAAGCTCATAGACCCAGACTAATGATAGAGATTGCGCTCGAACGGACGAACCCACGGAACACTTCCCTGGCTGTTTTGTTGAAAGCCACACAATAATGAAAATAATACAATATTGTCTGTTTGGGAAAGAGCTAATACACAACAGCGAATACACAATCGAAACACTTATCTTTGTACAATTATTTATGTTTGCACATATTCAAATGCCCGCATCTACATAATTGAAAACTTGAGATTAGCAAAATATGGCGTAATACTACTTATGATATAATGTCGATAAAGGCTACTTATTATTCTTGACGTAATGACGTGATGTAATAATTCGCAATAGGAAAACAACGTCACTATGGCCAAAAGGGACAGCGATGATGATTTACATGTAGGTGTATAGATCCAGTTTGAATAAACTGGTACATGTATATTGGGCGTACAAGTCATACGCACACACGAGTATGCATCACGAAAACAAGTCCATGTAATATACTGACTTTTCGTAAGTTGTAAAATCGATAATTTCAGTAGAAAAAATGATATTTTTCTTATTTTTGCTCAAAACGTAGATTGTGGGTACATGTTAGAACCGCCTCCCGAAGCGGTTTTAACGAGTACCCACAATCTATGTTTTGGAGCAAAAATAAGAAAAAATAGGTATACCCCTGCATACCCCAGTTTTACTATATAGAAGTGGGGTTTAAGGGGGTATACATTTCACGGACATGTTTTCCTGATGGTATAACAAACAATTCTAGGAAGAACAGGCGGATTGGAACGGTCACATATGCTACTGAAGCGGCACACAGCCTAGCCGTGATAAGACAAGCTGCGTTTGACTCATTGCAGTGTACATCATGTACATCATGTAAACATCTCCGTGTGGAATTTAATCACTTTAAACCTATACTTATATAGTAAAATTGAGGTTTGACGGAGTCAAGAGAAATTTAAAATCAATAATTGATGTAATTATGTAATGTAAAAGTCAAAAATGCTAAATTCTAACAAAAATCAATAATGTAATAAACCATATTTTTATGATAGGCAAGGTAAAACCACTGTCACTATCGCGTATCGACTCACGTATCTAACAGGCGTATCAAGATAGGAAAGGTACGTCACGCGTACGTCGTACATACGTGAGCATACGTAGCTGATACTCCTCGATACGTAGCTCATACTCTTCATACGCCGAGGTGCTACGTTTTTTATGTGTGTACTTAAAAATTCGTAGCACGTACGTGGTAGGTCCGATACGCCGTACATACGTCACACATACGTGGTACATACGAAATCAACGTGGCAGGTACGCGACTCTCGTTTCGTATCTGCGGCGTATCAGCGACGTACGTGTGGCGTATCTCGAGTATCAATGGCGTATGTGCTACGTATGTGCTACGTACGTTTCGCTGCTGTGGAGCATGTGTGACGTATTATGAGTATAAGGAATATTTTGTGGCGTTCCAAGAGAACCTTTATGCTTCTATATACATGTTTTCGTTTTTCCGAAGTCATGATCAGATGTTTCTTACGGTTCGGGTTGCCGTGCAGGGTTCTTTCAGGGCTACTTTTGGTGTAGCCTCTGTCTGTGTTCATGTCTTCTTACGAACAGGATGGGGAGCTTAATCTAGATTATCTAGATTTCTCCGGTGGCATCTTCGACCTCTGATACAATTGATAACTGTAATGTGCGAATTGCATGAACAGAGTGAACACAACCGTTTGTTCTCATAGGTATTAAAAGCAATTGGTATAGAACACAGATACGCCGCAGATAAGAATGGAACGTAGTACAAACGCCGTAGATACGTCACGCGTACATTTCATACGCCATACATACGTCACACGTACGTGGCACATACGCCTTGAAACGCCGTACGACGCTGATACGTGAATATGTGACAGAGCCTTTTAAAAATATTTGTAAAATCAGGGAAGTGTAAGACACTTCCCTGGTAAAATTAAGATTTAGTTAATAAATATACTGGTAAAAAAAAGTTAGGGATCAAACTTTTATGGGTGCATTTTTGGGCCAATCGATAATAAATCACTTTTTCATTTATATGGTGGATTACACTTTTTACTTGGCAGTCCAAATCCAAAAAAGTGGCTTAGTTTTGGTTTTGTTTGCATTTTTGAGTACATTAGTCTACCTATGCTCATAATATTCCTTGGCATGTGCCCAAACTCGTACGGGTGGATGCCAAGTCTGTAAATGACCCTGGGCCACAGAACAAGGTCAAAGGTCAAACGAGTGCAAAATAGCAAAAATCTGTAAAAATGAAAATAGACATTATTGTTTTGGAAAATAATGGACTGATTATAGGTAACTTGTACTCATGTCATTCCTTGACATGTGTCCAAAGACATAGAGGTGGATGCCAAGACTATAAATGCTCCTGGGTGACAGAATTAGGTCAAAAGTTTAATGAGTGCAAAATAACAAACACCCGTTACAATAATCAAGTATTTCTTAAATCAAACATGAACTGACTAAAGGCAACATGTGCTTATTTTATTCATTGACAAGTGTTTAAACTCATATGGGTATATTCCAAGTCTGTAACTGCCTCTGGGTCACATAATTAGGTCAAAAGTCATATGAGTGCAAAAATATCAAAACCTGTTATGATAACTAATAGTCTTCTAGCTACCCATACCCCCTTCCCCCAGGGGGAATTTTCTTCTCGCTACCCATACCCTCTTCCCCCAGGGGGAATTTTCTACACTATGATTTTCTAATTTAAGTACATTGAAAAAGCTATCAGACCCTGTTTTCTGCCAGTGGAAGTGTTTGCGTTTTACGCTATGTTCTATTAAAGTACCCTAAATATTCATTTTTTGCGTTTTTATAATGGGGATACACATAGAAAATTGAATATTGTATATCTCAATTATTTGTGTTCCTAGACCATTGAACTTGGTCTCAGCTTAAAGCTTAGACATAGCCCTTTCTTTCTATGATAAGTAATGGAAAATATCTAATTTGCATATTCATGAATTTTCATTAAAACTTTGAAATGAATAAAAAGAAATAATTAAAGATCAATTATCCCATAAAAACTAATGTCATGCCTAAACTATCATTTTGGCTTATTGTTATTGTACCAATAATACTATTTGACAAATTTGTTGATGACTCATGGGCCTAAATAATAATTATCTCATTTGCATTTTCATGAATATTAATGAAAATGACGAAAATTAAGATATACTAAGGGAAAATCTATTGCCATTTGAAGGGTTTAGGGTGGAATATCTATAGGATGTACCTTGCACCCTTAGAACAAATGTCCATGGGTGCCATTTTGGTCAGAGGATCTCTTTATTGCCCATGTGTGTCACGTAAAATCATAGAGTGTTCACCCCCACCTCTAATAAGCAGAGGAAGTAGTGTGGTACACCTATATTACCACATGTTTCTTGGCTACTGATAGACCTTAAGAGAGCAGAAATAGGTATCAAATGATTGGTTTGACAATTCTTGATAACCATGTAATAAGATATAAATATCAAACTGACTTCCTGGTGTTCAAATATTATTGAGAACTTTATATATTAGAAAGAAATCACAGAAAAATGGAGTATACCAGCACAATTGCTTATAGCTTGTCAACCAAAAGCCCTAGAGAGCTTAAATTGGTACCAAATGATTGATATGACAATGTTCTATAACTCTGTAATAAGATAAATAAACAAACTTGCTATCTTAATGCTCACTATTAAAGAGAACTTCAGATATTAGAGAAAAATAACAGACAAATGAAGGGGGTCTACCAACAAAATCGCTTATATCTCAGCAACCAAAAGCTCTAGAGAGCTGAAATTTATATCAAATGATTGATATGATAATGGTTTATAATAATGAGATAAGATACAGAAAGAATGTGACTTTCTTGGGGTTCAAATCCTGATGAGAACTTTCAATATTAGAGAAAAATCACAGAACAATGGAGGGGGTATACCTACAGAAATGCTTATAGCTCAGCAACCAAAAGCCATAGAGAGCCATAGAGAGCAGAAATTGGTATCAAATGATTGCAATGACAATATTCTATAACTATGTAATATGGTATGTAAACAAGCTGACTTCCTTGTTTCTCAAAATTTTAAGAAAACTTAAGATATAGGAGAAAAATCACTGGCAAACGGCTGGGGTTTACCAATAAAATTGCTTATATCTCAGTGACCAAAAGCTCTAGAGAGCTGAAATAGGTATCACTGATTGCTATGATAATGTTCTATAATAGTGTAATAAGACGCATAAATAATCTGACTTTCTTGTTGTTGGATTAATGATGAGAACTTTAAATATTAAAGAATTTATTAATTCAGAAAAATAGGGGGTACGTATGTATCTCAACGGAAACGTATGTATCTCAGCAACCAAAAGCCATAGAGAGCAGAAATTGGTATCAAATGATTGCTATGTCAATATTCTATAACCATGTAATAAGTTATATAAACAAGTTGACTGTCTTGTTTCTCAAATATTTAAGAAAACTTAAGATATAGGAGAAAAAACAGTGGCAAACGAAGGGGGTATACCAATAAAATTGCTAATATCTCAGTGACCAAAAGCTCTAGAGAGCTGAAATAGGTATCAAATGATTGCTATAACAATGTTCTATAATAGTATGATAAGACGCATAAATAATCTGACTTTCTTGTTTTTCGAATAGTGATAAGAACTTTAAATATTAGATAATAATCTCAGAAAAATAGAGGGGGTATATCAACGGAAACGTATATATATCAGCAACCAAAAGTCACAGAGAGCTGAAATTGGTATCAAATGATTGCTATGACAATATCCTATAACCATGTAATATGGTATATAAACAAGCTGACTTCCTTGTTTCTCAAATTTTTAAGAAAACTTAAGCTATAGGAGAAAAATCACTGGCAAATTGCTAATATCTCAGTGGCCAAAAGCTGTAGAGAGCTGAAATAGGTATCAAATGATTGCTATGATAATGTTCTATAATAGTGCAATAAGTCGCATAAATAATCTGACTTTCTTGTTGTTGGATTAATGATGAGAACTTTAAATATTAGATAATAATCTCAGAAAAATAGAGGGTGTATACCAACGGAACCGTATATATCTCAGCAACCAAAATCCATAGAGAGCAGAAATTGGTATCAAATGATTGCTATGACAATATTCTATAACCATGTAATAAGGCATATAAACAAGCTGACTGTCTTGTTTCTCAAATATTTAAGAAAACTTAAGATATAGGAGAAAAATCAGTGGCAAACGAAGGGGGTATGCCAATAAAATTGCTAATATCTCAGTGACCAAAAGCTCTAGAGAGCTGAAATAGGTATCAAATGATTGCTATAATAATGTTCTATAATAGTGTGGTAAGACGCATAAATAATCTGACTTTCTTGTTTTCGAATAGTGATGAGAACTATAATCTCAGAAAAATAGAGGGGGTATACCAACAGAAACATATATATCTCAGCAACCAAGAGTCATAGAGAGCTGAAATTGGTATCAAAAGATTGCTATGGCAATATTCTATAATCATGTGATAAGATATATAAACAAGCTGCCTATCTTGTTTCTCAAATATTTAAGGAAACTTAAGATATAGGAGAAAAATCCTTGGCAAACGAAGGGGGTATACCAATAAAACTCCTAATATCTCAGTGACCAAAAGCTCTAGAGAACTGAAATTGGTATCAAATGATTGCTAGGATAATATTCTATAACCATGCTAAACGTTCTGACTTTCTTGTTTTTCGAATATTGATAGAAACTATAAATATTAGTGAAAAAACACAGAAAAGTGGATGGGGTATACAAACAAAATGTTTTATAACTTAGCAACCAAACGTTCTAGAGAGGTGAAATTGATATCAAATAATTGCTATGATAATGTTCTATAAACATGCGATAAGATAAATGAATAGTTCGACTTTCTTGTTGTTTGAATATTGATGAAAACTTGAAATATTTTAATAAAAATCACAGAAAAATAGAGGGGGGTATACCAACGGAAACGTTAATACCTCAGCAACCAAAAGTCCAGAGATCTGAAATAGGTATCAAATGATTGTTATGACAATAATGTATAAACATGTAATAATATATATGACCAAGCTGACTATCCCGATGCAAAAAATTAGAAAACTTAAGATATAAGAGAAAAAAAAACACAGACGAATACAGGGGAGTGTACCAATAAAATTGACAATATCTCAGCAAACAAAAGCTGCAGAGTGCTGAAATTGGTATCAAATAATGATTTCTACGATCATATTCTATACACAATTGAACTTTATTCCTATCAGAATACCACTGACACTGATGTTTATACAGGCAATTGTAAAAGGGCATGAAAATAAGCATTTTTTTGCACTAAAGTGACCTTTGACCTAAATCTGCATTATTTTGTTGTAACAATTGTAACTGATTACACCATACAAATGCATTAGATGTAATTTGGGGCTATTTTTTTACAAAAAAATGAAAATATTTCATAAGATACTGCTGTAATGTTGAAATATCTCAAATTTTGCACTTAGTTGACCTTTGACCTATTTTTGGGACTCTGGGGCATTTTCAGACTTGGCATCCACCCTAGCGTGTATTGTTACACATTAAGGTACACATTAGGCATGGATGCCAAAATGTACTCAAAAATGCCAACAGAAAAATATGGGGGGGGGGGGGGGGCTTGGGAGGCCAACTATTTATCGCACTTTCATATGCCACCAATTTTGAAATTGTGCATCATCTGATCTGACTTAAGCACAGCTGTTCTTTAAACAACACAACCCTAAAAATCAAAGTGATAAAAAAGTCCACAAAAACTGATTCTACAAAAAAAAAAAAAAAAAAAAAAAAAAAAAAAAAAAAAAAACAATCAATTTTGTCAAGTCATGAAAATTTAGCGAATTGGCACTATAGTCATCAAGATTCATCATTTCTAAGGTCAGCCAGCAGTTCGAAATCTTGTAGAAAATTTGCGTTAAAAGTTTGATCCCTAACTTTATTTGTCCAGTATAGATATACTCAACAAAAAAGTTAAGGAAAGTGTGTTCAAGTGCAGTGCTTATTACAATAAATCTAGCAAAGTTTTAGAAATTTAAATTTCAGAGTGGTATAAAGTGTCTTTTAATCTTTCCAATTGTGCCTTATTTGAACTGGTAGCACCTGGTGTGGCCTGGAAAACCATTGTTAAAGTTGACTAGTCGTCAAACCAGTTTTCACAAAAAAAAAACAGTATCGTTTGGTTTGAGTAAAAAGTGCCAATGTAGACTCTTGCCTTAAAAGCATAGACTCTGAAGGCAAATTTTCTCATGACAACTGACCAGTGCACAAAACAAGATGTTGAGCATGTCAGCCTGCTTTTCCTGCTCCAGCATCAATTCCTAGATGGCAATATCACGCTGCAACGCACCTCGACCAACTGACATCTCTTTAATCGGCCCAACTGGTGCTGAGAAATGAGCCTCCATTACCACGCCTACCAAACGTTCCGGTGCTCAACCGTTGGTTGAGACAGAAAATCGATAGGAGCAGTTTCCGGTTGAGCATCGAAGTTGCTAGAAAGGTAAACAATTGTTGCATGCTCTTTGTTGTTTGATTAATAACTTTTCTTCCTGGACGAAAATAAAAAATCTGGGAATTGTGTACAGTGTCTTACATATTCATACATCTGTGGTGTAAACATGAGGTCGAGGAATCATCGCGTTTTGACTGAATCCATTTCAGCGTGATGAAGGTGTACTAGAAACCGACAGGATTGTGTAGAAAACGGGTGTGTTTTAGGCTGTATTTACACTTTTGTGTCGTGTTTCAGGGTAATTTATATACCGCTGATCAAGACACAGTCATACAAATGCCACTTAAATGCAAGTCCATTCAGCCGAAGCAATGGGCACAATATCTTAGAAAACAACTCTGAGAATTTTGGTTGAGCATCGGATAATTAAAAATGATAGGGAAATTGAGTTGTGTCATTTGACCATTGTTTACATTCATCGCTCAAAAATATGTTTCAGGAATGCCACATGAGTGCACACAGAGTACTTATTCCCACATTTGCCACTCTAAACTCTGATTTTTCCTAAATATCCAAAAATAGAAGCTGCAGAGTAACAAATACATGTAAAACGGTGTATTTTGTGAACGACAGCCCACAGGCTGGTTCGCATAACTTTAACGGTACTAAAAATACTAAAAAAATCCCTTTTTCCCGAAAGAAAATGTCATTTTTTATTTTTTGTGTGGTTGCGCACCGGAGTATTCGGTTGAGCATCGGAAGATCTGAGCATATTTGCCAGTCTTAATGTGATTTTGGGATGTGAAAACATGCAAAAATGGCCTTTAAGCGCTACTGTATACATTGTTGGTGAGATTTTAAATGACTTGAGAAGTTGACATATTGCTGTGTATCACTTAAGGTATAGTGGTGGTAGCAACTTGAATATAAGCGATGGATTGAAACATGGTTGCATTTTGCACCAAAATATTATACAAAACGACACAAAGGACAGAATGCACAATTTCGTATATGTTACAAAGGCGTATCGCTCCACGCATACAGTTGTGGTCACGCATCGGAGTATCCGGTTGAGCATTTGACCATCTCTTTCTGTATTTCGCAAACACACACATTAATTTGCACTAGAATCAACATAATTGATCAGCCTGAGTCGTGTAGTGTCATTGGGTGAGCTTTATCCTGACATGGCTACGCTTAGTGACTGAGAAAAGTTCTAACTAGTGTTTCCCCTAGCCACTTTTACTATGGCGCCGCGCCATGCCCCTTTTCTCCAGCGCCATGCCCTTTTTCCCAGCGCCATGCCCTTTTTCTGAATCTACATTCTGTGCCCTACATTTTGGTAAAAAGTTTGTCAAAATCGGACAAAAAATAAAGAAGTTACAAGACTTTTTGCTTGAAGTCTGCAGAAACAAATTTGGCAAAATTTAGTATTATGACTTCCACAGTTGTTGATTGCTTTAATCCCTTGTTTATTGTCACTCAATTGCAGTGGCAAATGGATTGTGCTGATAATTACTCAATGACAAATACCCAATTTGACACCAAATGAGCTGTTAATCAGAAAAGGTGTGAAAATTGAATTTCCTACCTGGTAATATAAGTGTGCCATTTAATTAGTTTCAACTATCAATAGTTTACTTTTCAAAACAAATACATGTAATGGGTGAGGTTATCTCTTATGGTTAATTCAGTATTAATGTGAGGCTGAGGGAAAAGAAATCATCTGAGTTGTCTCTGGCAAAAGTGAATCATGACATATGGAAATTGAGGAAGAACAATTTAAGCAAATCTGAAATTACAGAGAAAATATAATTAGTCTTAAATTTAATGAGTGTGCATAAATGTGCTTTCCTAGCATGCCATTGGCCACTTACAAATGCCCTTTTTCTTGCCGCCGCGCGCTGAAAGTGCCCTTTTGACATGTTGTCGCGCGTTAAAAAGTGCCCTTTTATAGAAACCTTACCATGCCCTTTTTTGGAACTGGGGGAAACACTATCTAACATGAATATCTTTCTGCATTTGGTGCACTTGAACTGTGTTTTTGGTTTTCCCGGGTTACTCGCACAAATTTTGTTATGCTGTCGTAGGTTGCTGATATATGTGAATGATTTGTTACAGTAATCACTACTAAAAATTACAATGAAGTTTGGGCAAATAACGTTCTTTACGCTTGTGGCTGTCAAGCTGCTCTTTTGTACCATATTGAGTTTGGCAATCATTACACGTGTAAGTTTTTATTTCTCTATGCACAAGGTCCTCGTGCCTCTTTAGAATGGATTTACAAAAAGGTACAAGTAGGCAAAGATCAGGAAAAGGCGCAATCAGAAAATGATTTGTAATTAGCTGTTTTGTGATAATCTTTACGGACATATTGGAGTATTCACTGAAGCAAAAAAGATTAATACAGTTCTCTTGGGCTCGAAGAAAATCGATAAAAGCCTTGATGGCCGGTTAGAACTTTTGACTAGTTAGCTTTCAAGAGAAGTCAGAGAAAAGTTACAATAACAGAGATCATTTTATCTACTTTTCTCAGTCACTAAGCGTAGCCATGTCAGGATAAAGCTCACCCAATGACACTACACGACTCAGGCTGATCAATTATGTTGATTCTAGTGCAAATGTGTGTGTTTGCGAAATACAGAAAGAGATGGTCAAATGCTCAACCGGATACTCCGATGCGTGACCACAACTGTATGCGTGGAGCGATACGCCTTTGTAACATATACGAAATTGTGCATTCTGTCCTTTGTGTCGTTTTGTATAATATTTTGATGCAAAATGCAACCATGTTTCAATCCATCGCTTATATTCAAGTTGCTACCACCAATATACCTTAAGTGATACACAGCAATATGTCAACTTCTCAAGTCATTTAAAATCTAACCAACAATGTATACAGTAGCGCATAAAGGCCATTATTGCATGTTTTCACATCCCAAAATCACATAAAGACTGGCAAATATGCTCAGATCTTCCGATGCTCAACCGAATACTCCGGTGCGCAACCACACACACAAAAAAAAACAAACTGATATTTTCTTTCGTGAAAAAAGGGATTTTTTTTGGTATTTTTAGTACCGTTTAAAGTTATGCGAACCAGCCTGTGGGCTGTCGTTCACAAAAGACACCGTTTTACATGTATTTGTTACTCTGCAGCTTCTATTTTTGGATATTTAGGAAAAATCAGAGTTTAGAGTGGCAAATGTGGGAATAAGTACTCTGTGTGCACTCATGTGGCATTCCTGAAACATATTTTTGAGCGATGAATGTAAACAATGGTCAAATGACACAACTCAATTTCCCTATCATTTTTAATTATCCGATGCTCAACCAAAATTCTCAGAGTTGTTTTCTAAGATATTGTGCCCATTGCTTTGGCTGAATAGACTTGCAAATTTAAGTGACATTTGTATGACTGTGTCTTGATCAGTGGTATATAAATTACCCTGAAACACGACACAAAAGTGTAAATACAGCCTAAAACACACCCGTTTTCTACACAATCCTGTCGGTTTCTAGTACACCTTCATCACGCTGAAATGGATTCAGTCAAAACACGATAATTCCTCGACCTCATGTTTACACCACAGATGTATGAATATGTAAGACACTGTACACAATTCCCAGATTTTATATTTTCGTCCTGGAAGAAAAGTTATTAATAAAACAACAAAGAGCATGCAACAATTGTTTACCTTTTTGGCTACTTCGATGCTCAACCGGAAACTACTCCTATCGATTTTATGTCTCAACCAACGGTTGAGCACCGGAACGTTTGGTAGGCGTGATTACCCCTGAAGCATCACAGCAAGAGTCCGGAGAGTTCTTGATGACAATATTCCACACCAAACCCTATCAGACTGTACCAGAATGTGCAACACTTGATCAACGGGAGGCATGTCTGGTGAGTGGGTTGCCTAGTCCGTGACTACAACATTCTTTTGACGTAGGTATTCTTGGGTGATCATTTATTTTCATCTGACATTACTGCCTTCTTGGTACCAGCAATGACACATGTGCTGAAAAGGCTTTACAGCAGGTCTGCACCCACCTCAGTAAGTGCACTGTACAGTTTTTCATGAGAAAATGTGTATATGGCAATACAGTTATTGTGTGAAAATCCAGTGACAACTGATACACATACCGAACAATTTGACAATTTTGTGAAAAATGGTGGGACGACCAGTCAACTTTGACATTGATTTTCTAAGCTTCTGTAAGGGCTATCATCTCGAATAAGCCCTCATTTGAAAGATAAAAAAAAACAATTTATAATAATATGAATCTACTGTTTTATGAAATATAATGGTTCTTTTGTTACAGGCTCTCAAACGCATTTTCCTTAAGTTTTTTGTTGAGTATATTTAATGTGTAATTAAAAGCAATTCCCAAGTAATCATGGAGAAGTTTCTGTAATGTACACCATTAATTTCAAGGATATCTGAACAGAAACGTATTCTGATCAGCGTAATAACTGATAACTGGTAACCGCGAAGCTGATCAGCGCCTTTGTTTTCGCTTCACAGATAGTGATAATTCCCCGAAATTTCAAGCTTCTTGTCTGCTTCTGTGACTGTACAGCCTGGTTTGTGTCAGACCTGGTCGGAACCCCAAATTGTTGGTTTTCTCATGCGCAGGCTCATTTGATATGTGTGAGCCATTACACAATGATCAAACTGTACTTCATTTTTGTTACACAACATCGTTCAATTTCCTTATTGCGTAACAAAAATGAGCCGCCTCGTGGGAAAACCAACAATGTGGTTTCCGACCAGGTCTGACACAAACCGGCCTGTACAGTCACAGAAGCAGGCTAGAAGCATGAAATTTCGGATTTAAGTAGAAGAGGAATTGTACTATCCGAGTAGCGAAAACAAAGGCGCTGATCAGCTTCGCGGTTACCGCGAAGCTGATCTGCGCCTTTGTTTTCGCCTATGCAGATTGTTGGTTTTCCCACGAGGCGGCTCAAATATTTCAATCCAAATGCTGCTTATACATACTGCGAAAAACAATATACTGAAGATGTCGAAAGGTTGTTTTTGTTTGACCTAAAAGTCGCCTTTGGCACAGTTTAAAATTGGACCTGTAAACTACAATTATTTATATTGCGATAATGTGCATGTGCGATAATAATCTTTTTATTTATTTATTTATTTTGTTTATATTTTTTTTCTATTATAGATTTTTAGAAATTAACTTATGTCATATGCGAATACCTTATGCACCAGTCATTTGTGTCCCGGCACCTCTAGAGCCGGGGAATAGCAGGGCTTTTAACTTTTCAAATTTTAAAACCCTGGTAAAAGCTCCACCCTGCAGGGCCAAATATTTGGTAAAATCCCTGCTAAAAGCCCCGGTCCCCCGGGAACGAATGACCTAAGCTATTTGACTAATCTTTACTCCCCTATTCCATGGTGGTGAGATTAGGCGTATTAAAGTTGTCCCTGTGGTGTCAGACAAGACTATTTTAAAATACACATGTGCTCCTGTTTTCGCCCCACCTACCGATTGATTCGTCTCGATATGAGTGAAAAAGCTTGAAAGGGACGTAAAACTGAATCAAAAAAAAAAAAAAAAAAAAAAAAAAAAAAAAAAAAACACGCACACCAGGAGGGAACACTGCATAAAATGAACTTAATTCATGTTCTTTAAATTTTGCATACTAGAATATAATAGCTCATGAAATTAAAGTGATTAAATGTGATAATACAGCTAAAATGCGAGATATTCATGTTTGAAGGTGTAGTTGGACACTAAAATGCTATATTGGCGGGAAATTAAACTTTCGGCACATTTCCGGCTCGGAAGTTAAATCCCGGCACATAAGCCCCGCTATGTCCTTGCTATCCCCGGCCCGGGGGGGGGGGTTATAAATGACTGGTGCATTACTACAAAGGTTCGGATCTCTTCCGCGTACGCGGCATGTCTCAATATCTTTAGCTTCCTAAATCCGACACTGTCTTCAATGGTTTTACAGCTCATTCTGGTCGTCAGACTGAAAGACGAACCCACTTGGAATCATTATCCAAGCAAAACAACAAACCGTGGGGACGCAACACATGGCTACAGAAAGCGCAATTATCGTGCACGTGCTTTTGGATACACGTGCTTTCCCTTGTGAGCTATGCCAGAAGAAGTATACAAAAGTGAAGACAAATACATTAAGTCGACGTTGTCCATCTGTATAAGGCTATCAAAATGTTAAATTGTTTAGGTGAGGAGCTGGGGTAGGCAATAAATGTTATTTTCACCCGAGTCGTGTTCTTTTCGCATTTCTGCCCATGAATTCGTTTTATTTCCCCGCATGCACACGCTTCTACATGCACGTCACCACAACCGCCGCAGTCCCCGCTTTAAAACGGGAAGCCTATGGACTAACGTGAATCTACGTGTAAAATTTGAAACGAAAGCATGCCACATTTAGAAACATTTCACTTTTCACGCCCTTTCGGTTTGCATTCCATAGTATAATGCCACCAGGAAAACATGTCCGTGTAATATATACCCCCTTATACCCCACTTTTATATACTGAGTAAAACTGGGGTTCGCAAGGGTAAACCTATTTTTCCTATTTTTGCCCCAAAACATAGATTGTGGGTACAGTAAAACTGGGGGTTGCAGGGGAAAACCTATTTTTTCCTATTTTTGCCCCAAAACATAGATTGTGGGTACCCACAATCTATGTTTTGAGCAAAAATAGGAAAAATATCAAAACTTTTCCATTGAAATTTTCAATTTTTACTGCTGAAAAAATAGTCTGTATATTGCATGGGCAAGTTTTCGTAATGTATAACGTTTTTTGTCATTTTTGTTTCTTCAGAAAAACGCCGAGAGACGGAATGCCAGCGGACCATTGTGTCAAGATGGATCTTGGGTGGTCTTCAAGAACTGTACGAGGACCGTCGACACTGCGACATCGAAATCAAGATCCAAAACGAAACCTTTTCCTGCCATAAAGTAGTCCTTTCAGCAGCATCGAAGTATTTCGACGCCATGTTTTCATCCGGGTTACAAGAATCGAAATCCGCGAGCATTAAGTTGAACGACGTCAGCAGTGAGATATTCGCTGATATTCTGTCGTTTCTCTACTGTGGCAAAGATGTAATTTATGACGGCAACGTGGAGGATTTGTTGAAAGCCGCGAGTCTCCTACAAATGACGTGCTTGCAGGAGCAGTGCGAAGGATTTTTGATTGATCAAATGTGCTCAGAAAATTGTATCGGTTTGTGGATGACCGCAAAGTCTTATATCTGTGTTAAGTTGCAAGAAGCAGCGTGGCCGTTTATTCTAGAACATTTTGAAGAGCTATGGGAAAATGACGAATTTGTCAAAATAGGCCTAGATGATCTTGTGGCTATTATAAAAGATGATAATCTGAAAATCTCTCAGGAAGAAATTGCGTGCCAAGCAGCCCTCCGCTGGGTAAAAGCAGACGAAATTAGGCAAAACAAAGTCGGCGAAATAGTTCCACATCTTCGGCTTTCTCAAGTTGGTCTAGACTTTCTACTGGATGAAATTTATTCAAATCCTGCTATTTATAAGAACGAAAACTCAATGAAAATAGTTAAAGACGCTGTTAAATACCAAGCATTGCCTGATCGCAGACACACATTCAAATCAGCATCGGACAAACCCAGGAATACATGTGCTATGACGTCACTCAACGTTGTGATTGGTCGGCGGCAGACCTCAAACGGTGTACACGTGACTGACGTAGTCGGTTACGACGCAAGGAATTCCAAATGGTACTCGTTATGTTCTCTCCCATTTGATATCGGGGAAGAATTCACCACGTGTCCGTACGGCGATGACATCTTTATATCAGGAGGAACTGTAAAACCGGAAGTGTTCTTGAGATTCTCAGCGAAGCAATACCGATGGCTTGAAAAGAATTCAATGATCCAAGGCCGATATAGACATTCGATGGTTGCTGTCAAAGACAGCGTCTTCTGTCTAGGCGGATACTACTTCGGCACGCTGAAATGTATCGAGGAATTCGACATCGGTTCGAATTCGTGGCAACGTGTCGGGGAACTGAAACACGCCGTTGACGCCATGTCGGCCTCGGTTCTTGGAGGGAGGATTTACCTCTTCGGTGGCTGGTTAGGCTTTGCCGAGGAAACGAACATAATCCAGTGTTTTGACCCTACAACTCAGACGTGCTCCGTCATCGCTCGATTGCCATCGCCGTGCAAGGACAGTCGAGCGTTAACGTTTAATAAAAAGTCCTACATAGCGACAGCAAACGGAGAAATATACGTCTTCGGCCAGGATCACGCAATTAGGGTCGTGGACAAAATAAACAATTTCTCCAAAAAGAATTTCGGAATTTTCAAAGACGAACATTCCTTGTATCTGCTGGGGGGCGATCTGATCGCCGAAGATTCGTATGATTACGTCATCAAGTCATGTGATCAGATTGTCGCAACCAATCGGAATAGATCGACTTTGGATTCGTTACCGGACACGCTGCCAACCTCGCTAGATGTGTATGGGTGCTACAAAATCATTATAAAGAATAAATACCCATTTATAGATTTTGCTGAACAATTTGCATAATCGTCATTCTTTCTATGGAGTTTACCCGAAATCTGGTTTTAGAAGGTATGGCTGGTGTGAATTGTACATGTCTGTAAAGATCATTATCTACCTATGTTATGATCCAGCAAAACATTTACAAAATGAGTTGAAAAGGGATAGAGTATCATGTATAATAGACTAAATTATTTTGTAAAATTTTAGATCGATCCATTTTCATTATACTTACTAAATTTCAGTTTTAGATGGCGTGTGATATATTTCATTCTCTTTTAAGTTGTATTGTTAGAACTGCCTCGTAGCTTTATATGTTGATATTTTATTTATTATTTATCTCATTCATTAAACTCGTTTCTTCTTCTGAAATAATGAACTTTTAAGGGTGAATTTAAAATTATTTATTACTGAATGTTATGTTATTAATATATGAAGTCTACACCAAACTGTTTCCATTTAGTTTTATTTATGTTCCCATTGCATGCAAAAGATGTCCATTGAGGCCCCCAGGGTGGGTCTTTGCTCCCTGCTCCCTGAAAGAAAAATGACCTTTCTCCCCAGCTCCCCAAAATATTTTTCCTCAGCCCCCTGCTCCCTAAAACCTAAAAAAAAATTATGATTTCTCCACAAATCCCTGAAAATAAATGACCCTTCTCCCCAAATCCCTGAAAATAAATAGTCCTTCTCCCTGGATCCCCAAAACCCCTGGGAGGGTCTCTCCATTATCCGTGGGAAACCTGTGCAAGCAAACCATCTATTGACCGATCCGTGTTTCAGCTGATATAACTCGTTTATTTACTGTTGTCTGTCTGCTCGTCTGTTTTTATGACAGGGCCTCACCTACATGTATTGGGGCCGTAGAAGGAAAGATGGGCAGCCTGTGCCTTAGGCATACTGACCGACCAGCTGTTTACTGGTTAACCGTTCAGAAGGTCTGAGCCTATCCAGAAATAGTGGTTTATTCAAACCATTTTAAGGCACATTCCGGGTGTCATGGATTCATCTGTGTTGGGTAGAAGCCTCATTAAATGGAGGCACAGTCCTGACCTGACCATAGCTGTTGTCCGGGACGTAAAGTAACAAATGAGCCGCCTCGTGGGGAAACCATTAATGTGGTTTCCGAACAGGCCCGACACAAACCGGCCTGTACAGTCACAGAAGATGGCTAGAGGCTGGGAATTTTAGATTTAGAAAGTATCTAGGAATTGTACTATCCGTGTTGCGAAAACAAAGGCGCTGATCTGCGCCTTTCTTTTCGCATGTGTAGATTGCATGGGGCGACTCAAATTATGCATGGTAACGTTTTAAGGGGATATTAATAGGCTAGCTTTATGGCCACTGCTTTTGGGGGTAAAGAACAATTTATACGAACGCGTTGGGGCCACTTCTTTCTTTTTTTTTTTTTTGTTGTTGTTGTTGTTGTTGTTTTCCCACCTTGTGTCAGTGCGTATGTCCATATATTTTAACTATACGAGTTGGTGGATCACTATACGAGTTGGTGGATCAATACTATACGAGTTGGTGGATCAATAAAACTAAAACCTTCTCAAAACTGGACTTCTTTAATAAATTTAAAACTAAGTTCATGCTAGAAAAATATCTTATATGCCGTGATGTTGATAGACCGTTGCGCTGTGCATATTATCGTTTTACAGTCAGTGCTCATTCACTTCTAGTTGAAGTAGGTAGATATGGTAAATTTAAAAAACGTGCAGATCGCTGCTGTCCTTTCTGTACCAATACTGTTGAAAACGAATCACATTTTTTACTGGAATGTAGTCAATATGATACACTTAGACTTAAATATTTTAGTGCTATGAGTGACATATCTACCTGCTCAACAATTGATGAGAATTTTATTCTCAGTATTTTACAATGTTTTGATGCTGAACTCACAATATTGTTAATGCAGTTTATACACGAGGCTTTTCTGGCGCGGCGTGAAGCCTTAAAAGTTAACTAGGGCTTTCGATGAGTGATATAAATTGTCTGGTCTCTTTTTACACCATGGTAATTAGTATATTGTGGTATAGAAGTTAGTCAATATAGATACATATATATTATACTCATCATGTCTATGCTGTTATATAGATTTTATGCTATAGATTTGTTTTGTATCTATATATATATATATATATATATATTTATATATTATGCACATTGAAGTCTAGAAAGCCATTTCATAGGTATACTGTTATGTCAGCTTTCACTTTGTCATGTCTTTTTGCTTTTATGTTGTTCTGTCACACATCTTTGTTAAGGTGTATATGACAATAAATTGATTTGATTTTGATTTGATTTGATATATTTTAACTTGTGATATGTATTCGTTAAGAAAGTACGTATGTCCGAAGATGTGGACCTGTCACTCGTACGAGATTAAAATTAAGTTGAAATACGTATATAAAGTACAGACCGTTGAAGATGTGGCCATAATTTATTTGCTACTTCCGCCGTTTTGATTTAGAAACACGTTTGTCGCTTGCCTTTCGTTTGTTATGTAGTTTTAACTGCCTAGTCAACAAATTTCCAGTCATGTCGAGACGTAGTCACCGCTACCAGAACAGTGGGAGGAGACTAATTTTGTCTTGCTCAAGGACACCGCTCGCCGCTAGTGGACATCGAAGTACCCCGGCCTCGCAGTGCAGTCCTACACACTAACCACTAGACCACCACGCTTCCAAGTCTTAATGTAACGTATCTCTTTAGGAAAACTTGCCCATGCAATAAACATAGTATTTTTGAGCTTAAAAAATTGAAAATGTTTAGGTGAAAAAATTGTAATTTTTCTTAACTTTGCTTAAAACATAGACTGTGGGTACACGTAAGAACCGCCTCGCCGAGGCGGTTCTAACGAGTACCCACAATCTATGTTTTGGAGCAAAAATTAGAAAAATAGGTTTACCCCTTCATAATCTTGTGCGAGTGACAGGTCTGTTGGCAAAACCGGTTTTGCTATATAAAAGTGGGGTTCAAGGGGGTATACATGCCACGGACATGTTTTCCTGATGTTTACAAAACTTTCTGTATTCTTGGTCATCAGTAGACCTCGTCATTAAAGGGCACATGTCCGAAACAGTTGACCTTTGTTAAGTATTAACTGTTTGTTGGTGTCACGAGACCACAAACAAACCAGATAAGAAATATCTTATGCAACCAAACGGCCCGTATTTGGCAAAAGTAGTAACACAAACGACGTCCAATCTAGCAAAAAGAGCATTTTATGCAGATATCGCTCTCTTACCCGAAAACGCACCCGTTTTTGTGTCAGTGTTCAGTTAATTACAACTGAACTTCTCTCCTCACTATATAGCCGTTTTTTATTTTTGTTTTGCTCAGACCTGTTTGTTTGCTGACCATCTTCATATAAAATACTATCTAGTATGATTTAAATTTTAAGTGTATCTTCGGACATTCGTGACGTATAACAATGGCGTTTCAATTCCTGTTTCTGGCGTGTTTCTTGACGAGCGTGTTCTCGGCAATTGTTACAGTTTACGAACAGGAGAATGCAGCACCAGCGTTCTGTCATAAATTGGAGTGTCCAAAATATACAGTCGTAAAGGATTTTAAGGTATGTTCTTGTAGTTCATCAAGAAAACATGTCCGTGAAATGTACACTTAGGGGCACTTCTAACGCAACACTTTGATTTTTTGACATAACTCAAAAATCGTTTAACTGATCTTCATGAAATTTTCAAGAAATTAAGTTAATCTATTTTTGTTTACTGTCTGTAATTTTCACAAAAATCGGTGGTCTATAATACAATAAATTGGATGTTTATATAATATGACGAACGTCAAGTTAGTTGTCGGTTGTCGGTTGACGGTTGACTATTCAAAAAACTAAGTTATTTTTGGTCAACTTTGCACTTAGCTTTTTTCTGCCACTATTCGATCTTAGTTTTTTTTGTCAAAATCAAAGTTTTTTCTATGTTGGAAAAAAATCGAACTTAGTTTTTCGAATAGTCAACCGACAACTAGTTGTCAGTTGACTATTCGGACTTAGTTTTTTGGGGTTAAAATCAAAGTTTTTTCTATGTTGGAAAAAAATCGAACTTAGTTTTTCGAATAGTCAACCGACAACTAGTTGTCGGTTGACTATTCGGACTTAGTTTTTTTGGGTCAAAATCAAAGTTTTTTCTATGTTGGAAAAAAATCGAACTTAGTTTTTCGAATAGTCAACCGACAACTAGTTGTCAGTTGACTATTCGGACTTAGTTTTTTTGGGTCAAAATCAAAGTTTTTTCTATGTTGGACAAAAATCGAACTTAGTTTTTCGAATAGTCTAGTTGTCGGTTGACTATTCGGACTTAGTTTTTTTGGGTCAAAATCAAAGTTTTTTCTAGTCAGTTGACTATTCGGACTTAGTTTTTTTGGGTCAAAATCAAAGTTTTTTCTATGTTGGAAAAAAATCGAACTTAGTTTTTCGAATAGTCAACCGACAACTAGTTGTCAGTTGACTATTCGGACTTAGTTTTTTTGGGTCAAAATCAAAGTTTTTTCTATGTTGGAAAAAAATCGAACTTAGTTTTTCGAATAGTCAACCGACAACTAGTTGACAGTTGACTATTCGGACTTAGTTTTTTTGGGTCAAAATCAAAGTTTTTTCTATGTTGGAAAAATCGAACTTAGTTTTTCGAATAGTCAACCGACAACTAGTTGACAGTTGACTATTCGGACTTAGTTTTTTTTTGGGTCAAAATCAAAGTTTTTTCTATGTTGGAAAAATCGAACTTAGTTTTTCGAATAGTCAACCGACAACTAGTTGACAGTTGACTATTCGGACTTAGTTTTTTTGTGTTAAAATCAAAGTTTTTTCTATGTTGGAAAAAAATCGAACTTAGTTTTTCGAATAGACAACCGTCAACCAGTTGACGGTTGACTATTCGGACTTAGTTTATTTGGTTCAAAATCAAAGTTTTTTCTATGTTGGAAAAATCGAACTTAGTTTTTTGAATAGTCAACTGTCAACTAGTTGACAGTTGAGTTTTCGGACTTAGTTTTTTTGGTTCAAAATCAAAGTTTTTTCTGTTGGAAAAATCGAACTTAGTTTTTCGAATAGTCAACCGTCAACTGACTAGTTCGGACTTAGTTTTTTGGGTCAAAATCAAAGTTTTTTTCTATGTTGGAAAAATCGAACTTAGTTTTTTGAATAGTCAACCGTCAACTAGCTGACTGTTGACTATTCGAACTTAGATTTTTTTCTATGTTGGAAAAATCGAACTTTGTTTTTTAAATAGTCAACCGTCAACCAGTTGACGGTTCACTATTCGGCCTTAGTTTTTTTTTGTCAAAATCAACGTTTTTTTCTATGTTGGAAATATAACTTAGTGTTTTGAATAGTCAACCGTCAACCAGTTGACGGTTGACTATTCGAACTTCGATTTTTTTTGGTCAAATTCGCACTTAGCGTTTCTCTGCTACTATTCGAACTTATTTTTTTTTGGTCAAAATTAAATTTTTTTCTATGTTGGAAAAATCGAACTTTGTTGGTAGAATCGAGTTGACGGTTGACTATTCGAACTTAGTTTTTTGGTCAAATTCGCACTTAGCTTTTTTCTGCCACATCGCTCATCAATTTTATGTCGATTCGAACTATTGAGAAATCCACAACGAGGACCGAACAACTAACTAAATGTTTTGAGCCACAGCGGAAGATGAGGGTGAGGTTAGGGCTTTGTAAAATCGATTTAAGCCCCCCCCCTCCCGTTAATTTTGTATTACTGATCGTTCCAAGGCGATACTTCTGCTGTGGTTCTATTTTTTCCTTAATGCTGTCGAGTCAAAATTTTGGCCTTTTTGGCCTTATGTGCGTTTTCATTTATTTTAGTTCAGCTTTGGTAACTGGGTGGCCGCCTAGTGGGAAATAGCCGCTCACTCGGCTTACGAGGTGTTTGCATATTATAAGTACACGTTATAAGAACCTAAGTGTCATTTTTTTCCCAGCTCGGTTTTTTGGGTGGGTTTTTCAATCTGATTGCGCCCTTTCCTGATCATCGCCTATTTGTACCTTTTTATTAGCCAGTCTCAATTTTAACTTAGTTCATTTTGAAAAGTCCAATAGCCAACCAGTTGACGGTTGACTATTCGAACTAAGGTTGTGTTTTTATCATTTATGTTGGTCAAATTCGAACTTATACATTTATATATTTTTTGGAAAAATCTAAAGTTTTTTGAACAGTCAATATCTAATATTCTGAGTTCCACAGCCAACGCATCTCGTCATTAAACTTGAGATAAGTTTTTGAGGTTTCAGACGATTCATTCGAAAAGCCGAGCATATGTAGTTAAACCATTTTGACAGCCGACCTGTGAAAATCAGGCATCAGACTTATTTCGTTCACCTACAATTGCGTGAAAACTGGCAAAGGGTTCATTTTGAAAAATGAAGGAAATCAGTGATTTTGACGATTTTTTTGCTAAATTAAATCTAATCTAGTCCGCGTTTTGCCCTGAAAAAGTACCCCTTTTCCGCGATTTTTGGAACGAGCATGGTTTCAGAAAAAAAATCAGAGTGCCACCACCGGGCGAAACACATTCAGAAGTGAATTTCCGATAGCTGCAATACACTTTATTCAATAAGGCTAGGTTGCCAATACAAAATAAAGCATATCGTTGACATGTGCAGTAACGTGTACCACATGACCAAGTGACATTGAACGCCTAAAAACAAGCAATTTTAGGGTATTGAAAATCAGTACCAATTTCTGGCATTGAGCTGTAGATATCAACATTGATGTTGCCACCATCTCATTGGACGACCTTCCACGATTTGAACTGAGTGAAATGCTTGAACCCGAACGCACCGGGTACGGAAAAACATTTTTGTACCCTGGGGCGTAGTTCCGCGCATGCACACTAAACTCTCATATTTGATAACACACAAAGATTTTCGAGACGTCTTTATTATGATAGGACATAAACGTTTCCACATAACTGACCAATCTAAAAGATGGGAGGAAAAATATAGTTGCGTTTACTGTGGAACTCAGTATAGTCAAAAGTCAATTATTTATATTTTCTTATTTTGTTCCACATAAAAATTTACATTGAGAAGGGTTTATTCATAACAACGCAGTTGAGTTTTTAAATACATCTTTGATATAATTTGACCTTTCTAACGGAGTTGGAGTTGGAGTTGGAATTGGAATTGGACTTGGACTTCGTAATATTAGCGAGGGTTGTTTCAAATAAACGAAGGAAAATAAGTATAAAAGCAGAACTGTATACAGGGCAATGTTAGGATACGGTATTTGAATTTGAATATGGAATATAAATGATGGGGTGTCTCAAATAGTTTTCTTACTTCTTTTGTAGCTCAGCTGAGCCATTAGGCTCACAAGGTGAGCTTTTAGGATGGCCATGATCCGGCGTCCGTCCAACTGTCGTCTGTCCGTCCACAATTTTTAAAGTTCTTCTCCTCTGAAACCACTTTAAGCAAATCAAAGCCAAATTTTATATGAAGCATCTATAGGAAGGTGGAACCAATGTGTATATAAATAATCCAGGTCACATGACCATGATGGCCGCCACGCCCATATATGGTAAAAACCTTTAAAAATTTTCTTCTCCAGAACCGGTGAACCGATTTCAATGAATCGTGGCATGAGCATCTATGACTCAAGTACTACAATGTATATATAGATCATGATCCTGTGATGACCTTGACCTATTGAACGACAAGGTCAATTTTGGAAACATTGGCTTTTACATGGGAAAAAGTGAAAACTATGGATTTTTTGAAATAATTGCAGCCTGTTGTCTAGGTGTAGACAACTAATGGATAAGATTAAGGTATATGATTAATTTAGGTCAAGGGCAACTCTTGACCTTGGCCAGTCTGTCGTCCATACACACTTTTCAAAGATCTTCTTTGAAACCGCTTGGCCAATCAAAGTTAAATTTTAAACGAAAATGTACAAGTAGGCAAAGATCAGGAAAAGGTGCAATCAGAAAAAGATTCCCACTCCAAAAACCGAGGTGGGAAAAACCAAATTAACAATCGGGTACTTATACCATAAAACATATCGCAAGCCGAATGAGCAGCTATTTTCCCAATAGGTGGCCACTCAGTTACCTTAACTTAACTAAAAATATGAAAACATACATAAGGCGCCAACAGCACAAAAAAAATTAAACGCCAAGACATAAAACAAAAAGAACCACCACAGAAGTATCGCCTTGGAACGATCAGTAACACAAAGTTACTGGCGGGTTTAAACCGGTTTTACATGGCCATAACCTCACCCTCAGCTTCTGCAGTGGTTCATAACATTTAGTTAGTTCTTCGGACCTCGTGGTGAATCTCTAACTAGTCAATGAATCATCAAGAACAAACAAATAAATCATGATAAACATCCTGATGAATAAAAAAACCAGGACTCACAGATTGAGTAAGCTGCCCGACGATGGAGATCCCTGGGCGCCGAACAACCTACTAACTCCGGAGCAAAAGAAAACACCAGTTGGACCCCGGTGGGCCAAGCAACAGACAAGAAGCTGTTATAGCATTTATAGGAAGTGGAAACCAATGTGTAAATAAATAATCCAGGTCACATGACCAAGATGGCCGCCATGCCGATATATGGTAAAAAACCCTTTGTAATGAACCACTGCAGAAGCTGAGGGTGAGGTTATGGCCATTTAAAACCGGTTTAAGCCCGCCAGTAACTTTGTGTCACTGGTCGTTCCAAGGCGATACTTCTGTGGTGGTTCTTTTTGTTTTATGTCTTGTTGTTTAAAAATTTTTGTGCTGTTGGCGCCTTATGTATGTTTTCATATTTTTTAGTTAAGGTAACTGAGTGGCCACCTATTGGGAAAATAGCTGCTCATTCGGCTTCCGATATGTTTTCATGGCATAAGTACCTGATTGTTAGTTTGTTTTTTTCCCACCTCGGTTTTTGGAGTGGGAATCTTTTTCTGATAGCGCCTTTTCCTGATCTTTGCCTACTTGTACCTTTTCAAAAATCTTCTTCTCCAGAACCGGTGAACCGATTTCAAAGAAACTTGAAATGTATCATCGAACCTAAAGTACTACAATGTGTATATAAATTATGACCCTGTGGTGACCTTGGCCTATTTTATAACAAGGTCAACATAGGTCGCCAATGCATTTCAATGGGGAAAACGTTTAAAAGGTCATTTGAGGTGAAAATCTTGCAGGAAATGGGTAGTAGGACTGAATATTAATGATTCTGAAAAAATGATTGGACCCAAGCCTTGAAGGGCTCATATGCCCCCACCCCGGCACAATATACATGTATATTGCCATAATATTCAAACATCTTCTCCTCTTACACAACTTGGCCACGGCGGCCCCCGTGGGCGAGCGGTTAAGAGCGCTGTTTCTTAATCACTCGATCATCTCACCGCTGTGTCTGGTGTGGGTTCGAGCCCCGCTCTAGACACATGGGAGACAAGCCAAATTCTGCTTGCGGGTGTGCCAGGTGGTTTTTCTCGGGGTTCTCCCGTTTTCGCCCCACCTACTGATTGGCCCGTCTCATATGAGCTGAAATAATCTTGAAAGGGACGTAAAACTGAATTTAAAAAAAAAAAAAAAAAAAAAAAAAACTTGGCCAATTTATGCCAAATTTTATGTGGGAACCAATTTATACATTAATAATCTAGGTCGCATGACCAAGATGGCCGTCATGCCCATATATGGTAAAAACCCTTCAAAAATCCAATGGACTGATTTCAATGAAACTTGGCGTGAAGCATGGATGGCTAAAGTACTGCAATGTATATATTAATCATGACCCTGTGATGACCATGACCCAGTTTATGGCAAGGTCAACATGGTTGCCTATGCATTTGAATGGGGAAAACTGTTAAAAATGTCATTTGAAGGAGAAACCGAGCAGGAAATTGGCAAATGGAAAAAATATTGATTATTCTGAAAAAAGAAAATGGCCCAAGGGCTTCATCCCTGCACTGGGGTTAAATACCATAATATTCAAACATGTTTATTGGTGTATTCAGCAGATCCCAGGTGAGCGTATACAGGACCATTGGTCCTCTGGTCTTAATTGATTGACAGCAATTGAAGTAAACTTTTCAACATAATTCGCTGTTAAGAGTATAGACACGCCCGGTAAAGTGCAAATTGACCACCGCCGGTGGTCAACGTAAAAAAAGTTGATATACATCCGGTGGTCGTTTTGAGCGGTTCCTGTTATTAGTTTTCGCGAGTTTGGTGGATGTGGAAGGTAAGATGTTTTTTTATCAAACGCGTATTATAAAAATCAAAGAATGTCAGGCTATCAGTTTTTTGCCGTTGAATGTCTAGCCGAAGTGGTAGTTGAAAAAATTAAACCGTTTTACTGCAATCCTTTCCGGCCCGTTTGATCGGTAGTGAAAACGAAAGTAGAATCTGGTCAAACACAGGTTAAAATGCCCTGATCGAGCCTTTGCAAGCTTTCTGTAACCAATGGTCGTTGCAGTTAGTTAAATGAACACTAAATTAGCTTTTCAGACATAATTTTAAAATATTTCAAGCTTTCCTTTCAACACTTATATCGATTTTGTACCGGCGGTCAACTTGAAGTTGCGGTGGTCGTATTGATCAATGGGGATTACAATGTAAATTTTCATCGTGAGAGAAAGCCAGCAAATCTGCAACTTGATGTCGTTTTCTGTCAGGGGGCACGGCAACATTAATGGAGATGCATTCTAGACACAACCAAATCCAAATCAATGCCGTCGGTGACCTCATAATTCAATTTCGTTTGTCCATTAGCCATTCAGTCACATAGTTTAGCAATATCGGATGTATTTATTACTAATTTTTGGTAACCCCAACAATACAAATACTACCTCATGCAAGATGCATTGAATTTATATACATAATTCGCACTGACTCGAAGAAAACCCACTAGAATAACAGTGTGGGCAATTTGCAAACTAGGTGGTCAATTTGACCTTAAAAAATGAGCAATTTTGAAATGATTTACTGTCCAATTTGAAAAGTATTGAAGGACATGCCTGCTGTTTAATGTTGAGCAGGCTCAGTCTTGCAGATTCGACAATTATAGGAGTAACACTAAGCAAAGCATTCAGTTCTTTGAATACTAATATGTAAAGGTGAATAATCACTTGGTTTATATCAATTTCAGACGAAATATTTAGAAACATTGGTAATTATAAAATTGCCAATGCTAAATGAATTGGCGAGTAAAATTACACATGCATGTACCACTTCATCACATTGTCACGAGCAGTTGGAATAATAGATTCATAATGTCTCTGGATTTTGCCAGTAGTCGATTGGCTAGCTGGTTAAGCCCAAACGCTAGTTCAAACGAGTCGAGATCACGTGATTGTCCACTGCAAAGTGTATAATGAATGCATGTATTAATGCTGAAGAATAACTGGCCTCGTCAGTTCCAGGTGCGCCTACTGACCTTATTTTTTCCTTTATACGTTTCCAGATGAGTCGATTTAAAGGGAAACGAACCAAGCGTCGTTACCTGACGAACAAAAAAATATCTCTGGCGTGGACAGGACATCCAAGACGTTGTCCAGAGTCCGTTCAAATCATCATCTAAGAAAAAGCCAAAATACAGTTCATCACCCTATAGAGCTATTGGCTCATCACCCCAAAAGACAATTTGTCCTAAAATCTATACACCGAAAGGAATGTTCGGATTTCCTAAGAAGAAAAACATAAAAACAGGGACTAAATCAAAAGTATTAAGTCCGTATACTAGCACCCCAAAGAAATCAAAACGAAGCTTGATTATGATAGACCATAGCTATGCACAAGCTAATACAGAATCTATTGGCACCAGCATTCACAAGTTGTTGTTCCCGAAGAACTTCTGATATAATTGATATAAACCACGTGATTATTTACCTTTACATATTCAAAGAATTGATATTGCAAAACAGGAGATGGATTTCATGCGAACAACACAATGAACGCTTTGCTTAATGTTACACCTATAATTGTCGAATCTGCAAGACTGAGCCTGCTCAACATTAAACAGCAGGCATGTCCTTCAATACTTTTCAAATTGGACAGTAAATCATTTCAAAATTGCTCATTTTTAAGGTCAAATTGACCACCTAGTTTGCAAATTGCCCACACTGTTATTCTAGTGAGTTTTCTTCGAGTCAATACGAATTATGTATATAAATTCAATGCATCTTGCATGAGGTAGTATTTGTATTGTTGGGGTTACCAAACATTAGTAATAAATACATCCAATATTGCTAAACTATTTGACTGAATGGCAAATGGACAAACGAAATTGAATTATGAGGACACCGACGGCATTGATTTGGATTTGGTTGTGTCTAGAATGCATCTCCATTAATGTTGCCGTGCCCCCTAACACACGGTGGGTAGCCTTAACGGAATCTACGGGATCAAATCGCCTTTTCCGGCGCCTACGGGATCAGCAACGGAGTCTACGGGAATTTTATTTATTTTTACAAAAGGTTGCTTTCTTTCCGAGGTAGTTTCACACAAAAATAATCAGAAAAGACATAGAGTAAGTATTGCACGGGACTTATAAAAGATCACACAAAATTTTGATCAGCATTGTGATTTAGTGCAGTATGATGCGTTTGCGTGTGTGACAATTTATTTGCTGCGATCGTGGTGTAAAATGACGGACCGCCCCTAAATTGCATTCTGCTGATCTTCTATATTCTGGCTTCCTAGTAAGTTCGCCTTTATTTTGAATAGAATGATTACTAGTTCAATTTCTTTATGTACTGACACAATAGTTTGTGGTCAAAATAAAAGAATTTGCCCAAAAATCTAATCAAAGAAGGACCGGCACCTAGGGGAATCTGGCACCACAGCCTAGGGGATTTTTTCCATTATAAGTATATGGAGATTTGTTTTCAAATGCTAAAGGACAGCTACGTAACTCCGAACTCCCTTTTCTGCTCTTCTCAAGGGTGGTTTTCCCCTTTTTGGTGCGTGTCTTAGTTCACTGTAGGTCGGTTTGATAGTTAGTATGGGAGAACAAATGAGCGTTGTTGGATCATGATGTTCAGGTGTTCAAGTGTTCTCCTCTTTGGGGCGAAAGCCAAAGCATTTTTTTTTCTTTTTGGGACCCGGAAAGGATAGGCCTATATTGTAATGGAAAAGTGGTCTATGGGTACCATAACCGCAAGGGTAGCAAGCCTATTATAAATACCTGGGTAAATACCTTTTTATCAGTAATTGTGGGATTTGAAGGGGTATACTTTTGCTCAAAGATCCACATAATATGTGGATCTTTGAGCAAAAGTATACCCCTTCAAATCCTGTATATTGTACAGAAATACAAAAAATAAGATTGTTTTGTCGCCATATACCAATGCAAGGTTATAATTTTAATTTGCATTTTGTACACAATACCCTGAGGATCCGGTGCCAAATGATCCCGTTATGGCCGGTGCCATAAAAACGCGTGTTTCTTCTGGATCCCGTAGGATCCGTTCCACCACAAACTCTTTTGAACGATCTCTAATTTGTGCTATATGCGTCAGATAAAGGACAGGAATGTAGTATTTACCTTTATTTAAGGAGAGTATATAACAACAGTCTACGTTCTGATCGATTTTCCCGTCTTCGATTGATATTAAGCAATAAAATTTATTCTTTAAAGGCCCTTTCTTTTAGCCTGTAGACATGCAGGGTGGGGATAAATACCGTTTTTGAACAGGTTCAGTGTCTCGAACTGCAGTTTTCTGTACAAAAGTAGTATGCCTGATATGTTCCGGGTCCCGTGAAATAGAATATACAATAATGTTACTTTTTTCTCAAAAAAAAATCTTCCGCTGAAGTAGCGTTCATTGCCAACTTCATCAAAATAATTCCCCTAGACTCCGTTGCTGATCCCGTAGGCGCCGGAAAAAGCGATTTGATCCCGTAGATTCCGTTAAGGCTACCCACCGTGTAACAGAAAACGACATCATGTTGCATTTTTGCTGGCTTTCTCTCACGATGAAAATTTACATTGTAATCCCCATTGATCAATACGACCACCGCAACTTCAAGTTGACCGCCGGTACAAAATCGATCTAAGTGTTGAAAGGAAGGCTTGAAATATTTTAAAATTATGTCTGAAAAACCAATTTAGTGTTCATTTAACTAACTGCAACGACCATTGGTTTCAGAAAGCTTGCAAAGGCACGATCAGGGCATTTTAACCTGTGTTTGACCAGATTCTACTTTCGTTTTCACTACCGATCAAACGGGCCGGAAAGGATTGCAGTAAAACGGTTAAATGTTTTCAACTACCACTTCGGCTAGACATTCAACGGCAAAAAACTGATAGCCTGACATTCTTTGATTTTTATTATACGTTTTTGATAAAAAAACATCTTACCTTCCACATCCACCAAACTCGCGAAAACTAATAACAGGAACCGCTCAAAACGACCACCGGATGTATATCAACTTTTTTTACGTTGACCACCGGCGGTGGTCAATTTGCACTTTACCGGGCGTGATAGAAGGTTCCTAACAAAGAAGGTCCCAAAACTTCTGAGAGAGCTGGGCGTCAGCAGTGACACTAGTGACGACGAGTATGTCTAATAAAATTCTGTAGAAAAGGTTACTTCATGTAATGAAATTAACCAATTGCTGTCTGTCAGTTGAAAAAAGAAGTAATAAAACTATTGAGACACCCCATCTTTTATATTCCATATTCAAATTCAAATACCGTATCCTAACATTGCCCTGTATACAGTTCTGCTTTTATACTTATTTTCCTTCGATTTTTTGAAACAACCCTCGCTAATATTACGAAGTCCAAGTCCAATTCCAATTCCAACTCCAACTCCAACGCCGTTAGAAAGGTCAAATAGCATCACAATAGAGAACGTCAGGGTCAATGAAAACATTTCTTTCAATGTGTTTAAGTAGTCCGTTTAAACCTTAGTCACAAATTGACTCCTCCGCCAGCAAGGTATAGCCACGCCCACCCTATTTCCATAGACAAACATTGATTTTTTGCACCTGTATTTACCTGTAAAAAGCACGTGTTGGTTTGTTTGTCTAACCCACGTGTTGGTCAACCGTCATTGACCGTTAGCTAATGTGCAGATTTGAATGGTCAATATAAAAATGAATATTAATGATGGGTGGTTCTACGGAGGACTCAATTGGCGTGAGAGACAAACTCGTGGAGAGCGTTTTGTTTAGCCCCAGCATGCTAGACATATTGGACGTACATTGTGTTGAACATTTTACGCCTTTTGAAAGTTTTGCAGGCATTTATTTCGCGTTCTAAAGGTGTATCTGAGAGAATACTAGCGCTCTAGAAACTTATCCCGGCGTACGTGGAAAGTATTCCAAACTTAGTCCGAGAGTACACCTGCTGGTTCAAGTGTATTATTGGAGACACCTCACCAGCTCCTAACTCCGACATTAACATGTTAAGAGCTCAACAGATCGACAGCTTGACATGTAGGTAGGTCGCCAGGTTGACAGGTCGACAAGTTGACAGGTCGTCAGTTTGACAGGTATACAGGTTGAGAGGTTGACAGGTGGATATGTCTACAGGTCTACAAATTTATAGACAGATCGATGTTCCCCTGCTGCCTTATAACTTTTGCCTCACTTCCATGTTCTCATGTATCTTCCATGTTCTCATGTATCTACTATTCGCCAGTCAGGTCAGATTAACTGTCACTGTAACATGTAATCAGTACTACCTGTTGTCATGCGGTGCAGATGGGGCTCGTTAGCATTTGAAGGCAATTGATCTAGGAGTTTTGTTACTTCTCCACACAAAAATCTAGCTGGGCAGGGGGAACTCATTAGTCTTGGTTGACAGTCCTCCTACGAGTTTACAGGTCTCTAAACAAAACATAAGAAAGGGCAGCAGATGGAGCTTTTCAGCTGTGGCAAGCAATTTATCTAGGAATTTGTCAATCCACAATAGAACCTGTGTGTTATGATATGTTAGCTGGGTAGGGGGAACTCAATACTCTTGGATGACAGTCCTCCTAGTAGTTTACAGGTCTCTAAACAAAACATAAAGAAGGGCAGATGGAGCTCTTCGGCTGTGGTCAGCAATTCATCTAGGAAACGGCAATTCCAAAATCAAACCTGTGTGTCTGGATATGCCTGGTCAAGATATTCAAACACTGTTTCGGTAGATGCAGCGGAATAAATCACCTGATTCGATGGTTCAGAAAGCGATACAGCAGCATGTTGTGGAACATGCATAGTGTGAATAGGCACTAACGGTCATCCAGATGAGGTGAAATTACCTAGACGACATTATTTCTGCAACACACCGCACAAACAAGCTTATCCTTCATTGCGACTTTAAGCCAGACTTTATACAGACTACCAGACCTGGGAAGGAGTTATCGGTCCAGACGGGATTGGAAAGTGCAACGGTGCCCAATGGTCTTTTGCTTCTAATGAAGTGTGCTGGATATGATCTTCTAATCACCAACACAGTCTTCCGCCTACATGATAGGAACAAAACATCCTATATGCATCCCCGCTCCAAACACTGACATCTCATAGACTATGTCATGGTGCGGAGAACAGGCAAACAGGGTGTCAAATTGACAGAGTTCTGGACAGATCATAGACTGGTTGGCAGCAAACTCAACCTAAGAATCCAGCCTGCGAGGAGACTATAAGGTAAGAAAGCTCCTAAGAGACTGGATGTCTCAAAGCTGAATAAAGACAGCATGAGACAAGATTTCTTAGAACTTCTTAACAATCATTTGCAACCAACTGAATGCAATTAATGTCACTTCAGATGACCCCGAAGAAAACTGTACAGTCTTCCATAAAACTACTCTAGTGCATCCATCTCGCAGATATCAAGACTGGTTTGATGAGAATGATGACAAAATTCAGATGCTTCTTGAAGAAGGGCACCAGTCACAAGGCACATCAAGATGATACCAGCTCAGATGCTTCTTGAAGAAGGGTACCAGTCACAAGGCACATCAAGATGATACTAGCTCAGTTGCTTCTTGAAGAGGGGTACCAGCCACATCAAGATGATACTAGCTCAGTTGCCAAGAAAGCAGCCTACAGCAACATTTGTAAGACAGTCCAGACAAAGCGTAGGAAAATGCAAGATTCAAGGCTGAGGAAGACAACAGAAGTAATTCAGTCTTTGGCAGATAGAAAGAACATTTAAAAATTCATGATGCGCTGAAAACCACTTATGACCAAAAGAGTTCTGAAGCCACCACATTGCTCAGAGCAGATGGAAGTACTCTTCTCACAGATAAAGAGACTATATTGGAAAGTTGAGCAGAACACTTCAACAGTGTGCTTAATCGACCACCAAACACCAATGAGGATGCAATTGACACACGTCCACAGATAGAGTGCAATGTTTTGTTAGATAAATTTCCTACCGTCAGTGAATCAAGACAAGCAGTGCAACAACTATAATCTGGCAAAGCTTCAGGTGCAGATGTGATTCCTGTACAAGTATGAAAGAATAAGGGGCTACCCATGCAGAAGTATGAAAGGTTGAGGGCTACCCATGGCACAGAAACTGACAGAGTTGTTGCACTGTATGTGGGGAAAGGAGGCTATTCCACAAAATTTAAGGATGTATCCATAATCCACATGTACAAGCGGAAAGGAAATCCTCAAGTCTCTGACAACCACAGAGGTATCTCCTTGCTATACATTGATGGGAAAATACTGGCAAAAATTATGTTGAATCGCCTGAGTGTTCATCTTGATCGGACGGGACTTAACCGAGAAAGCCAAAGTGGATTCAGAAAAGACAGAGGTACAATAGACGTGATCTTCACAGCAAGACAGCTTCATGAGAAATGCCAAAAACAGAATGTATATCTATACATGACGTTTGTCGACCTCGTCAAAGCTTTTGACACTGTTAGTCGCGACGAACTCTGGAAAATCATGGCCAAGTTTGACTGTCCAGATTCATAGCAATGAAGCGGCAATTTCATGATGACATGTAAGCACGTGTGCAAAATGACGGATAATTCTCTGAACCCTTTGAGTTAAGAAATGGGGTCAAACAGGGCTGTGTTATGGCACCAACACTGTTCACCATGATGTTTTCTGTCATAATCATGGATGCTTTTCAGGACAGTGACACTGGTTTTCAAATCAGGTACTGTTTTGATGGCAACATACTCTACCTTAGAAGGTTGCAAGCCAAAACTAAGGTCCAAACGGATGTGCTAGATGAGCTCCTCTATGCAGACGATATGGATATGAATGCCACCACAGAGGCAAAAATGCAAAGAGCCATGGATCAAGTCTCACAGTCATGTGATAACTATGATCTCACAATCAGCACAAAAAGACAGAGGTTGTACACCAACCAGCACATATTTTGATCTTGATCTTTATAAAATGATATCGGTTACACCTCTAACAGAAGTCAAGCAAAAAAAAAATCGAAGTTGCACAGCAAAAGTGTACGAAAAACATATTCATTTCATTGAAAGACACATAATCTTAAATGGTGGCTACTGTCTGTAGCGTCTCCGCAATGCATGGTAATTCTGAATGAGGCTATTTAAAGTGTAACAGAGCTTAAGTGATTGCGCATGCGCATTGTTTGATTTTCCCATTTAAGCATATTTTTCTTCTGCATTTAATAACTCGGGCAATAAAAGAAAATTTATTTTTGCATCTGAATGTATGATATGTATGAAAAAATGGATCAAAAAGAGCTATTGAACAGAGCAGTAACTGGCCAGACTATGAGGGGAAGTGACTGTGTCCTTTCTTTTTCGGCTCAGTATATAAATTTGACCCTAAACTTAATTTTTATACTTGACAGGATTTGCGCCTTAGAGGGGTGAACTAAAGTACCGATAAAATATACTGTATTTTTTTTTTTCATTCTAATACTCATAATCTGCTGAAGTTTTAACGTACCAATCGGGTCCAGAATTTTCAGAATATGTCTTTCTATCGTCACAGGCGCGTTTTTACCAACGCTAGGCCTGCTGCGCATGATAAACGTAAATTTAGCGTGTAGGTTACACGTCAACCCACGCCCGAACTTCTAATTTTTATACATGCTTAAAATCGTTTTGTGCCCAAATGTATATCGACGTAAAGCGACGTATACCAAGCGTCTCCAATGATCGTGTATCGAGTTATTATCGTTTTACCCAGGCACGTATCTCTAACATTTGCTAATTTTGCAAATTTGTTCATGTAAATTGCAACACGCCCGGCACACGATAGTGTCATACTCCAACATGTGACTGAAACTTCAGTCACTTATTGGCGACCTGTCAGATCTCATGGCGGAAGTTGACATTCAGGCGGAAGATGACCGCGCATGCGCAGTTCATGGCGGAAGTTAACATTCAGGCGGAAGTTGACCGCGCATGCGCAGTTCCGGTTCACTTCCACATCTTACAGCCCTTTCGGGTCTTACCGGACACCGGACGTGTATCGAAAATTGGCAAAGTTCGCAAACGTTAGAAGTACATCAGAAACACGGTTATAACTCGTTACACGCTCGTTGAACACGCTTATAGTACGTCACTGTACGCCGCTTAAATCGGTGCGCGTTTAGGCTCGAAAAATAAGCATGCATAAAAAATTTCAGAAGTTCGGGAGTGTTCCGTATTACCCACACACTACGTATACCTTCAATGTTCGTTACAGGCGCGTTGAATACCTTTTGAACACACTCATCGTAAGTTTTAAGCACGTCGTGTACGCGCCGTGTACGTTCCGATGTTTTGGGCATTTAATAAACGTTTCTGTAACGTGCCTCAAGCCTGCATGAGTCGCTTGTTTAGCGTATACTGCAGTCATGTAGCGCTCGAAAGTTATAGACAGGTATATTTGATAATTCTAGTACTTGGTGGGTACCATAATAGTTCAACAGATTATAAGTTCCTGAGGAGAATTAAATTGAATGATTATCAGCTTGGAATTTTTGTTCATCCCTTTTAAGACGCAAGTCCTATGAATTATAAAGTTAAGGCGCATAATTATATATAGAAAGCATTACTATATAATTAACTGCAAGGAGAGGGTAAGGAGTGCAACAGGTGAACCAGATATATCCACAAATTCATCAGCATATCCAAGGCAGGTGGATAAAGTTTTGAAAGACTAGATGCAGCCCTTGCAATCCCACCACATCCTAATATTATCTCGGTTATATGCGCTGGTATCATATGGCTGGCACCGCACGCGCTTCAAACGTACAAACACGCTTGTAGGTCCGGAGTTCCTTTGGAACACTTTAAAGACATGTCGGGGATAAACTTCGCACAGCAGTTTGAAATGGTGTACAAAGGTCTATACGTGCAAGCTTTTCAACACGCCCTGCACACATTTGTCTCTCGTGCCAATGTCTGACTGAGGTTTGAGTTTTAAGAATTTTCACCTATACAAGGCACTTAGTACAAAACAATACAAAGATGATTTTTCTCTTTGAAAGAACAAAAGTAGACAAAAATGCAACGATTGCTCATTTAAGAGCCATAATATGCCCAGATGACAATTTCTAAGAATGACAAGGACAGCTCACTTCCAAGTCTTAATCCCATCTGACCTAACTGCTAATCATGCACATTTGTCACCCAAGCTTTTATGCATGACCTCGTTTCTCCTATTATGAAAAACATGGAATGAAGGATTGTGAAAAAAATGCGCTAGCAACATTTTCTTCAAATAAAGTAAACTCCTCACTTAAAGTTGAATCCAGCAAATTTTCATAATATATCAGCCCCTGTATTTGATATGGTTTCCTGAAAGTCACCAGAGGACCATTGGTCCTGAGAACGCTCACCTGAGATAACAAACAAACAAACTTTGACCAATGTTTACTAACAGATAATCGAGGGAATGCCATGTAGTCTCATAGGAGAAGAGGTTTGAATATTATGGTAATATACATTTACAATATGTATATTGCCCAGAGGTGTGGGCAAATGCGCCCCTGCAGAATCATCGATATCCATTCATATTGCCCATTATCTGCAAGATTCCCCCTTTAAATGACATTTAAAAGATTTACCATTCAAGTTCATAGGTTGACCTTGCCCTTTAATAGGTCAGTGTTTTCACAGGGTCATGGTTTATAAGTACATTGTATTTACTCTAGACCCCAATACTACATTCCAAGTTTCGTTGAAATCGGTCGAGCGGGTCAGAAGAAGAAGAGTTTTAAGGGAGTTTTACCATATATGGGCATGGTAGACATCTTGGTCATGTTACCTGGATTATTGATAAACACATTGATTCCCCTTTCCATAGATGGTTTCTATAAAATTTGTCATTAATTGACCATGTGGTTTCAGAGAAGAAGATCTTCGAATATCATAGTAATATACATGTATATTGCCCGGAATGGGTAAACACAAACCCCTGTGGTTCATGTTTTTCCCAGAATCATGTATCTTCAGTCCATTTGCCCATTTCCTGCAAGTTTTTCCTTTCAAATAACATTTTAATAATTTTCCCCACTCAAATGCATGGGCGACCTAAGTTGACCTTGTCCTCAAATAGTAAAATAAGTCTAGGTTATCCAAATGTCATGATTTATATAAACATTGTAAAACTTAAGTCCTCAATGCTACATACCAAGTTTCATTGAAATCGGTCCCGCGGTTCTGGAGAAGAAGATCTATTAAGGTTTTTTTTACCATATATAGGCATGGCGGGCATCTTGGTAATGTGCTCTGGATTATTCATAATCACATTGATTCCCCATTCCCATTGATGGTTCCTACAAAATTTGGCTTGGATTGGCCAAGCGGTTTCAGAGTAGAAGAACTTTGTACATTTTAGTTATATACATATATATTGCCCCAGGTTTGTGAAAGACCAACTCCTGGGGGGTCCATTTTCTTTTCAGAATCATATATCTTCAGTCCATTTGCCCGTTTCCTGCAATGTTTCCTTCCAAACGACACTTTAACAATTTTCCCCATTCAACTGCAAGGGGGAACTTGCCACCATGGCCATATATTTAAAAAAAAAACAAACTTTAAAACTCTTCTTCTCCGGAACCACCGGACCGATTTCAAACGAACGTGGCATGTAGTATTCGGGACTAAAGTACTACAATGTGTTAATAAATCATGACATTTGGATGACCTTGACCTTTTTACGGTAAGGTCAACTAGTTGTCGGTTGACTATTCGAAAAACTAAGTTCGATTTTTTTCCAACATAGAAAAAACTTTGATTTTGACCCAAAAAAACTAAGTCCGAATAGTCAACCGACAACTAGTTGTCGGTTGACTATTCGAAAAACTAAGTTCGATTTTTTTCCAACATAGAAAAAACTTTGATTTTGACCCAAAAAAACTAAGTCCGAATAGTCAACCGACAACTAGTTGTCGGTTGACTATTCGAAAAACTAAGTTCGATTTTTTTCCAACATAGAAAAAACTTTGATTTTGACCCAAAAAAACTAAGTCCGAATAGTCAACTGACAACTAGTTGTCGGTTGACTATTCGAAAAACTAAGTTCGATTTTTTTCCAACATAGAAAAAACTTTGATTTTGACCCAAAAAAACTAAGTCCGAATAGTCAACCGACAACTAGTTGTCGGTTGACTATTCGAAAAACTAAGTTCGATTTTTTTCCAACATAGAAAAAACTTTGATTTTGACCCAAAAAAACTAAGTCCGAATAGTCAACTGACAACTAGTTGTCGGTTGACTATTCGAAAAACTAAGTTCGATTTTTTTCCAACATAGAAAAAACTTTGATTTTGACCCAAAAAAACTAAGTCCGAATAGTCAACCGACAACTAGTTGTCGGTTGACTATTCGAAAAACTAAGTTCGTTTTTTTTTCCAACATAGAAAAAACTTTGATTTTAACCCAAAAAAACTAAGTCCGAATAGTCAACTGACAACTAGTTGTCGGTTGACTATTCGAAAAACTAAGTTCGATTTTTTTCCAACATAGAAAAAACTTTGATTTTGACCCAAAAAAAACTAAGTCCGAATAGTCAACTGACAACTAGTTGTCGGTTGACTATTCGAAAAACTAAGTTCGATTTTTTTCCAACATAGAAAAAACTTTGATTTTGACCCAAAAAAACTAAGTCCGAATAGCCAACTGACTAGAAAAAACTTTGATTTTGACCCAAAAAAACTAAGTCCGAATAGTCAACTGACAACTAGTTGTTGGTTGACTATTCGAAAAACTAAGTTCGATTTTTTTCCAACATAGAAAAAACTTTGATTTTGACCCCAAAAAAACTAAGTCCGAATAGTCAACTGACAACTAGTTGTCGGTTGACTATTCGAAAAACTAAGTTCGATTTTTTTCCAACATAGAAAAAACTTTGATTTTGACCCAAAAAAACTAAGTCCGAATAGTCAACTGACAACTAGTTGTCGGTTGACTATTCGAAAAACTAAGTTCGATTTTTTTCCAACATAGAAAAAACTTTGATTTTGACCCAAAAAAACTAAGTCCGAATAGTCAACTGACAACTAGTTGTCGGTTGACTATTCGAAAAACTAAGTTCGATTTTTTTCCAACATAGAAAAAACTTTGATTTTGACCCAAAAAAACTAAGTCCGAATAGTCAACCGACAACTAGTTGTCGGTTGACTATTCGAAAAACTAAGTTCGATTTTTTTCCAACATAGAAAAAACTTTGATTTTAACCCAAAAAAAACTAAGTCCGAATAGTCAACTGACAACTAGTTGTCGGTTGACTATTCGAAAAACTAAGTTCGATTTTTTTCCAACATAGAAAAAACTTTGATTTTGACAAAAAAAACTAAGATCGAATAGTGGCAGAAAAAAGCTAAGTGCAAAGTTGACCAAAAATAACTTAGTTTTTTGAATAGTCAACCGTCAACCGACAACCGACAACTAACTTGACGTTCGTTATAATATGACTGAAAAACAAAAAGTCACAAAATTCCGGTTGAACTGATAACTAAATGCAAGTAATTCGGATATCACAGCAGTGAAGTGTATCCTAGTCAGTTAATATCCCGTGTGTCCCGAATGGAACTGGATGACACAGGGACACCTCCTCCTCATGGACAACATACCAAACCCTGTGGGGTGTTTCTTCAGTTACTGCGAATTTCTTGATACAACACGGTGTTTCCGCATACGCCTGTTTTTAAACGCATCCCAGAGATGACCAATAACGCTAAATTTCTTGGAATAAACACGTCATATTTTTTTATTGCTTGGAAACTTATTTTCAAGCTCGTGGTGTTGGGGATACGGGATATGAGCTGGATATGATACTTTTCTGAGACGCCGCTGTGATACTATTAAATTCTTCAATGGAGTGGCCTTTTGCGACTTTTCATTTTTTGAGTCTTGTTAGATAAACTAAATATTTTATAAGTTGTGGACAATCAATTTCAATGAAAAATACAGACAACACGCAAGCATAATTGATTTATATCTGCGGAAAATTTAAATAGATTTGGTGGTTTAATTTTTTAGATATGATGGAAAATGTAAGTGTTGCGTTAGAAGTGCCCCTAAGTGTATACCCCCTTAAACCCCACTAGTAAAACTGGGGTTTGCAGGGGTATACCGATTTTTCTTATTTTTGCTCCAAAATATAGATTGTGGGTACTCGTTAGAACCGCCTCGGTTTTGAGCAAAATAAGAAAAGTATAAACAAAATTCTACTGAAAATTTTCAATTTTTAAACCTAAAAAAAATCTCTGTGTACTGCATTGTTAAGTTTTCGAAATGCTTCATTTCAACAATACTTAGAACTCCCTTCGGGAATTTCATTACGAAAACATGTCCATGCAATATACAGAGATTTTTAAAGTTGTAAAAAAGGAAAATTTTCAGTAGAAAAATTTCAATATTTTTCTTATTTTTGCTCAAAACATAGATTGTGGGTACACGTTAGAACCGCCTCGCCGAGGCGGTTCTAACGAGTACCCACAATCTATGTTTTGTAGCAAAAATAAGAAAAAATGGTATACCCCTGCATACCCCAGTTTTACTATATAAAAGTGGGGTTCAAGGGGGTATACATTACACGGACATGTTTTCGTGATGTTCTCATGTTCAATGTAGCACATTATCACAACAAGTCGCGTTGTACATGTATTTTCCAAGAAGCATCCGAATGGTCTCGGTTTGCATATGTAATACCTTTTAAATGAATTTGTAGAGACGTACTTTTGAGACTTCCACTAAGTACAGCTTTTATTGTTGACGGATATTACATTCATTAACGAAGAAAGTAAAATGAAACTCGGACTTGAACACAGAAAGTGCCATCGTTCAGTTGATAAAAACAAATTGTATTATTTCAGACGTATGAATTGCGTAGTTATGAGCCGTCTGTCTGGGTGGCCACCAATTTGACGGCAGTGTAGCACCGATAAATGTCCATCAACGACTTCTGTTCACCATGGACAATAGTCGTTGCGTCCGCAACGACTTCTGTCCACTAGCTAAATGGACAATAGTCGTTGAGCATGTAGATATAAAAATTATTTTCAACGACTACTGTTCATTTTCATAGAGCACTGCGAAAAATGATGATTACTGTTAAAACCGTTCTGTAAGTACATACCTTGACCAACATTCACAGATGGACTGACTTGTGTGTTTTGACGGTAAGGATCGGATGACCTACTTTCCATGGTTCAGTGATTTTGCCTTATATCTTGACACTCAATTAATATATTTTCTTACTTCTTTCAGATTATGAGTAAGTATGACCAGATCTTTGACCCCAATATACTTATAGGTCACTGTGACCTAATTTCACGGTTCAGTGATTTTGCCTTATATCTTGACACTCAATCAGTATATTTTCATACTTTTTTTCAGATTATGAGTGTGTATGACCAGACCTTTGACCCCAATATACTTATAGGTCACTGTGACCTTATTTCACGGTTCAGTGATTTTGCCTTATATCTCGGCACTCAACTGGTATATGAACAAACTTCTTTCACACTATTGTTGCGTATGACCAGGCCTTTGAACCCAATATACTTATAGGTCACTGTGACCTAATTTTACGGTTCAGTGATTTTGCCTTATATCTCGACACTCAATCAGTATATTTTCATACTTTTTTCAGATTATGAGTGTGAATGACCAGACCTTTGACCCCAATATACTTATAGGTCACTGTGACCTTATTTCACGGTTCAGTGATTTTGCCTTATATCTCGGCACTCAACCGGTATATGAACAAACTTCTTTCACACTATGTTTGCGTATGACAAGACCTTTGACCCTTAAGTAGTCATAGGTCATTATGACCTAATTTCACGGTTCAGTGATTTTGCCTTATATCTCGGCACTCAGGTGGTTTATGAACATACTGTTTTCATGATATGTTTGCGTATGACAAGACCTTTGACCCTTAAGTAGTCCTAGGTCATTATGACCTAATTTCACGGTTCAGTGATTTTCCCTTGTATCTCGGCACTCAATTGGTATATGAACATACTGTTTCCAGGATATGTTTGCGTATGACAAGACCTTTGACCCTGAAGTATTCCTAGGTCAGTGTGACCTAATTTTATGGTTCAGTGATTTTGCCTTATATCTTGACACTCAATTAATATATTTTCTTACTTCTTTCAGATTATGAGTAAGTATGACCAGGCCTTTGAACCCAATATACTTATAGGTCACTGTGACCTAATTTCACGGTTCAGTGATTTTGCCTTATATCTTGACACTCAATTGGTTCATGACCAACTTCTTTCACACTTTGTTTTGAGTATGACAAGACCTTTGACCCTAAAGTAGTAATAGGTCATTATGACCTTATTTCATGGTTCAATGATTTTCCCTTATATCTCGGCACTCAATTGGTATATGAACATACTTCTTTCACGATATGTTTGCATATGACAAGACCTTTAACCGTTAAGTATTCCTGGGCCACTGTGACCTAATTTCATGGTTCAGTGACTTTGCCTTATATCTTGACACTCAGTTGGTATCTTTTCATACTTCTTTCTGATTATGAATGAGTTTGACCAGACCTTTATTCCAAACATACTTATATGTCACTATGACCTAATTTCATGGTTCAGTGATTTTGCATTATATCTCAACACTCAATAGGTATATGATCATATTTCTTTTACATTATGAGAAAGTATGACTAGACCTTTGACCCTGAAGAACTTTTAGGTCATTGTGACCTTATTTCACAGTTCAGTGAGTTTGCCTTGTATCTTGGCACGCATTTGGTATATGAACACTCTTCTTTCACAATATGAGTGAGACCTTTAAATCTTAGGTAGTTATAGTTAACTTTCATGGTTGAGTGATTTTGCCTTGTTGAATCAAGGCAAAGAGATGTATGAGCATAATGCTTTGGGTTACAGGTCAGGTTTGGCCTTATGTTTGTCAAAGGTCAGAAGCAGTCGAACGCGCTGTCCTGCGACAGCTCTTATTGTTTTACAAAGAGTTCATATCTTGACAACAACTTATCATAAAACATTCATAGTTCATACACATTAGGTTCCCTGGGTCGGAGTCAGGGGCGGGGCTAGAGGTCAAAATCTAGAACTGCCTAAATATTGTTTTTAGCTCGACTACACAAAGGGCATAGAGCTATGGTATTCACCGCGGTCGTCCACGTTCCCGCGAGCGTGCGCGTTACACTTGCGTTTAAGGTTTCTAGAATCTTGACAACAACTCATCAGAAAGCATTGATACTTAGACTATTGATACCCTGTAGGGTTAGCTTTCATTCAATGGCATCGGGCTGAGCCCCTAGGTCCAGTCCCGAGAGGGGGGGGGGTGCTGGAGGTTTAAAAATCTAACACACCATTATTGATGGCTTTTCTGTGATATAGTATTCTAGAAGTCTATATCTTTAAAATCTTTTATCAGTGGGCTTTCATACTTGAACCATATGTACCTTGTACATGTAGGGTTGAGTTTCATTGCATGGCATTAGATCCCTGGGTCCATGCCTGGGGGATGGAACTAGAGGTTAAAAACTAGAACACTGTAAAAATGGATGTACTGCTGTGTAACTTGTACGAAGAAAGATATCTTACTTCATACAATTTAGGTTCCATGACATCGGACCTCTGGGGTAAAAATCTTGAACTCGCTACAATATTTTTGGCGATTTATATCTAAATAGAAACAACTTACTAAGATGGTTGCTCATTCATCTTTCAACATTGTGACAATGGCTTGTGTGTCATGACGGTAAAATTGCGTTGACCTACTTTCCGTGGTACAGTGATTTTACATCTTGACACACAATTAGTATATTTTCTTACTTCTTTCAGATTATGAGTAAGAATGACCAGACCTTTGACCCAAAATATACTTATAGGTCAATGTGACCTAATTTCACGGTTTAGTGATTTTGCCCAGTATCTTGACATTCAGTTGATATATTTTCATATTACCTTCAGATTATGAGTGAGTATGACCCAAATATACTTATTGATCACTGTGACCTAATTTCACGGTTCAGTGATTTTTCCTTATATCTAGACACTCAATTGATATATTTTCACACTTTCATCAGATGATGAGTGAGTATGACCAGACCTATGACCCCAATATACTTATAGGTCACTGTGACCTTATTTCACGATTCAGTGCTTTTGCCTTATATCTCCGCACTCAATTGGTATTTTTTCATACTTCTTTCAGATTGTGAGTGAGAATGACCAGACCTTTGACCCAAATATATTTACAGGGATAGGTCACTGTGATCAACGTAACGACTGCTATGAACAGTTGTCGTGGAAAGCTCAACCGGTTCTGTCTTTCATGTACAAAAACATTTGAACTTGTCTCATACTAGTTCCGAACGCCACGATTAATTGTTATCAGATAGATTTTTTAACAGGAACTCTTATTGCGTTACGATTGGCTGATTTATATGATTTTATCTGTCGTGAACAGAACTCGTTGAAAACGTAACGACTTCTGTCTACTGTGAACAGTTGTCGTTGAAGCTTCAATTGGTTCTGTCCATCATGTACAAAATCTTTTGAACTTGCCTCATACCATTTCAGAACGCCACGATTCATTGTTTTAAGATATATTTCTGTATCAGGAACTTTAATTGTTAAAAGATTGACTGACTAATATGATTTCATCTGTCGTGAACAGAAGTCGTTGACAACGTAACGACTTCTGTCTGCTGTGAACAGTTGTCGCTGAAAACTCAACCGGTTCTGTCCATAATGAACACAAATCTTTTAACATATCTCATACTAGTTTTTAGATAGATTTGTGTATCAGGAACTTAAATTGATATTAGATTGACTGACTTATATGATTTCATCATTCGTGAACAGAAGTCGTTGACAACGTAACGACTTCTGTCTGCTATGAACAGTTGTCGTTGAAAACTCAACTAGTTCTGTCCTGTCCATCATGTACAAAAATCTTTAAATTTGTCTCATGCTTGTTCAGAAAGAACATGATTACTTGGTTTAAGATATATTCGTGTATCAAGAATTTTCATCGTTATAAGATTGACTGATTTTTATGATTTCATCTGTCGTGAACAGAAGTCGTTGACAACGTAACGACTTCTGTCTGCTGTGAACAGTTGTCGTTGAAAACTCAACCGGTTCTGTCCAGCATGTACACAAACCTTTGACCTTGTCTCATACTCGTTCAGAAAGCCACCATTAGTTGTTTTAAGAAAGACTTGTGTATCAGGAACTTTAATTGATATTAGATTGACTGGCTTATATGATTTCATCTTTCGTGAACAGAAGTCGTCGACAACGTAACGACTTTTGTCTGCTGTGAACAGTTATCGTTGAAAACTCAACTGGTTCTGTCCATCATGTACAAACAACTTTAAATTTGTCTCATGCTTGTTCAGAAAGAACACGATTACTTGGTTTAAGATATATTCGTGTATGAACAGTTTTCATCGTTATAATTGTCGTTGAAAACTCAACCGGTTCTGTCCATCATGTACACAAACCATTGAACTTGTCTCATACTAGTTCAGAAAGCCACGATTAGTTGTTTTAAGATAGATTTGTGTATCAGGAAATTTTAATAGATATCAGATTGACTGATTTCTATGATTTCATCTTTCGTGAACAGAAGTCGTTGACAACGTAACGACTTCTGTCTGCTGTCGTTGAAAACTCAACCGGTTCTGTCCATCGTGAACACTGAACATTGACAACGTAACGACTTCTGTCTGCTGTCGTTGAAAACTCAACCGGTTCTGTCCATCATGAACACAAAACTTTGAACATGTCTCATACTAGTTCAGAAAACCACGATTTGTTGTTTTTAGATAGATTTGTGTATCAGGAACTTTAATTGTTATGAGATTGACTTACTTATGTGATTTCATCTGTCGTGAACAGAAGTCGTTGACATCGTAACGACTTCTGTCTGCTGTGAACAGTTGCCGTTGAAAACTCAACCGGTTCTGTCCATCATGTACTAAAAACCGTTGAACTTGCCTCATACCAGTTAAGAAAGCCACGATTAGTTGTTTTAAGAAAGATTTCTGTATCAGGAACTTTAACTGTTATTGGATTGGCTGACTGATATGATTTCATCTGTCGTGAACAGAATTCGTTGACAACGTTACGACTTCTGTCTGCTGTGAATAGTTGTCGTTGAAAACGCAACCGGTTCTGTCCATCATGTACAAAAACCTCTGAACATGTCTCATACTAGTTCAGAAAGCCACGATTTGTTGTTTTTAGAAAGATTTGTGTATCAGGAACTTAAGTTGTTAAAAGATTGACTGACTAATGTGATTTCATCTGTCGTGAACAGAAGTCGTTGACAACGTAACGACTTCTGTCTGCTGTGAACAGTTGTCGTTGAAAACTCAACCGGTTCTGTCTATCATGAACAAAAATCCTTGAACATGTCTCATACTAGTTCAGAATGCCACGATTTGTTGTTTTAAGATAGATTTGTGAATCAGGAACTTTAATTGATATTAGATTGACTGACTTATGTGATGTCATCTTTCGTGAACAGAAGTCGTTGACAACGTAACGACTTATGTCTGCTGTGAACAGTTCTCGTTGAAAACTCAACCGGTTCTGTCCATCATGTACAAAAACCTTTGAACTTGTGTCATACTCGTTCAGAAAGCCACGATTAGTTGTTTTAAGATAGATTTGTGAATCAGGAACTTTAATTGATATTAGATTGACTGACTTATGTGATGTCATCTTTCGTGAACAGAAGTCGTTGACAACGTAACGACTTATGTCTGCTGTGAACAGTTGTCGTTGAAAACTCACTTGGTTCTGTCCATCATGTACAAAAAACTTTAAATTTGTCTCATGCTTGTTCAGAAAGAACAGGATTACTTGGTTTAAGATATATTCGTGTATCAAGAATATTCATCGTTATGAGACTGACTGATTTCTATGATTGTAGCTGTCGTGAACAGAAGTCGTTGACAACGTAACGACTTCTGTCTGCTGTGAACAGTTATCGATGAAAACTCAACCGGTTCTGTCCATAACTTACAAAAACCCTTGGACTTGTCTATTACTAGTTCCGAAAGCCACGATTAGTTGTTATAAGATAGATTTATGTATCAAGAACTTAAATTGTTATACTATTGATGGATTTATATGATTTCATCTGTCGTGAACAGAACTCGTTGACAACGTTACGACTTCTGTCTGCTGTGAACAGTTGTTGTTGAAAACTCAACCGGTTCTGTCCATCATGTACTAAAAACCTTTGAACTTGTCTAATACCAGTAAAGAAAGCTTAGATTAATTGTTTTAAGATAGATTTTTGTATCAGGAACTTTAACTGTTATTGGATTGGCTGACTTATATGATTTCATCTGTCCTGAACAGAAGTCGTTGACAACGTTACGACTTCTGTCTGCTGTGAATAGTTGTCGTTGAAAACTTAACCGGTTCGATCTGTCCATCATGTACAAAAACATTTGAACATGTCTCATACTAGTTCAAAAAGCCACGATTTGTTGTTTTTAGAAAGATTTGTGTATCAGGAAATTAAATTGTTAAAAAATTGACTGACTAAAGTGATTTCGACTGTCGTGAACAGAAGTCGTTGACAACGTAACGACTTGTGTCTTCTGTGAACAGTTGTCGTTGAAAACTGAACTGGTTTTGTCCATCATGAACACAAATCATAATATCAATTAAAGTTCCTGATACACAAATCTATCTTAAAACAATTAATCGTGGCTTTCTGAATTAGTATGAGACAAGTTCAAAGGTTTGTGTACATGATGGACAGAACCGGTTGAGTTTTCAATGACAACTGTTCATAGCAGACAGAAGTCGTTACGTTGTCAACGACTTCTGTTCACGACAGATGAAATCACATAAGTAAGTCAATCTAATATCAATTAAAGTTCCTGATACACAAATCTATCTAAAAACAACAAATCGTGGCTTTCTGGACTAGTATGAGACAAGTTCAAAGGTTTTTGTACATGATGGACAGAACCGGTTGAGTTTTGAACGACAACTATTAACAACAGACAGAAGTCGTTACGTTGTCAACGACTTCTGTTCACAACAGATGAAATCATATAAGTCAGCCAATCTAATAACGATTAAAGTTCCTGATACAAAAATCATATAAATCCGTCAATCATATAACAATTTAAGTTCCTGATACATAAATCTATCTTATAACAACTAATCGTGCCTTTCGGAATTAGTAAGAGTAATGTTCAAAGGTTTTTGTAAATGATGGACAGGACCAGTTGAGTTTTCAACGACTACTGTTCACAGCAGACAGAAGTCGTTACGTTGTCAACGACTTCTGTTCACGACAGATGAAATCATACAAATCAGTCAATCTTATAGCGATGAAAATTCTTGATACACGAATATATCTTAAACCAAGTAATCGTGTTCTTTCTGAACAAGCATGAGACAAATTTAAACTTTTTTTGTACATGATGGACAGAACCAGTTGAGTTTTCAACGACAACTGTTCACAGCAGACAGAAGTCGTTACGTTGTCAACGACTTCTGTTCACGAAAGATGAAATCATATAAGTCAGTCAATCTAATATCAATTAAACCTCTTGATACACAAATCTATCCTAAAACATCTAATCGTGGCTTTCTGAACTAGTATGAGACAAGTTCAAAGGTTTGTGCACATGATGGACAGAACCGGTTGAGTTTTCAACGACAACTGTTCACAGCAGACAGAAGTCGTTACGTTGTCAACGACTTCTGTTCACGACACATGAAATCACATAAGTAAGTCAACCTAATAACAATTAAATTTCCTGATACACGAATCTATCCAAAAACAACACATCGTGGCTTTCTGAACTAGTATGAGACATGTTCAAAGATTTGTGTTCATGATGTACAGATCCGGTTGAGTTTTCAACGACAACTGTTCACAGCAGACAGAAGTCGTTACGTTGTCAACGACTTCTGTTCACGACAGATGAAATCATATAAATCCGTCAATCGTATAACAGTTAAAGTTCCTGATACAAACATCTTTCTTAAAACAACTAATGGTGGCTTTCGGAACTAGTATGAGACAAGTTCAAAGGTTTTTGCACATGATGGACAGAACCGGTTGAGCTTTCAACGACAACTGTTAACAGCAGACAGAAGTCGTTACGTTGTCAACGACTTCTTTTCACGACAGATGAAATCATAGAAATCAGTCAATCTTATAACGATGAAAATTCTTGATACACGAATATATCTTAAACCAAGTAATCGTGTTCTTTCTGAACAAGCATGAGACAAATTTAAACTTTTTTGTACATGATGGACAGAACCACTTGAGTTTTCAACGACAACTGTTCACAGCAGACAGAAGTCGTTACGTTGTCAACGACTTCTGTTCACGAAAGATGAAATCATATACATGTAAGTAAGTCAATCTAATATCAATTAAAGTTCCTGATACACAAATCTATCTTAAAACAACTAATCGTGGCTTTCTGAACTAGTATGAGACAAGTTCAAAGGTTTTTGTACATGATGGACAGAACCGGTTGTGTTTTCAACGACAAGTGTTCACATCAGACAGAAGTCGTTACGTTGTCAACGACTTCTGTTCACGACAGATGAAATCATATAAATCCGTCAATCGTATAACAGTTAAAGTTCCTGATACAAACATCTTTCTTAAAACAACTAATGGTGGCTTTCGGAACTAGTATGAGACAAGTTCAAAGGTTTTTGCACATGATGGACAGAACCGGTTGAGCTTTCAACAACAACTGTTAACAGCAGACAGAAGTCGTTACGTTGTCAACGACTTCTGTTCACGACAGATGAAATCATAGAAATCAGTCAATCTTATAACGATGAAAATTCTTGATACACGAATATATCTTAAACCAAGTAATCGTGTTCTTTCTGAACAAGCATGAGACAAATTTAAACTTTTTTGTACATGATGGACAGAACCACTTGAGTTTTCAACGACAACTGTTCACAGCAGACAGAAGTCGTTACGTTGTCAACGACTTCTGTTCACGAAAGATGAAATCATATAAGTAAGTCAATCTAATATCAATTAAAGTTCCTGATCATATAAGTAAGTCAATCTAATATCAATTAAAGTTCCTGATACACAAATCTATCTTAAAACAACTAATCGTGGCTTTCTGAACTAGTATGAGACAAGTTCAAAGGTTTTTGTACATGATGGACAGAACCGGTTGTGTTTTCAACGACAAGTGTTCACATCAGACAGAAGTCGTTACGTTGTCAACGACTTCTGTTCACGACAGATGAAATCATATAAATCCGTCAATCGTATAACAGTTAAAGTTCCTGATACAAACATCTTTCTTAAAACAACTAATGGTGGCTTTCGGAACTAGTATGAGACAAGTTCAAAGGTTTTTGCACATGATGGACAGAACCGGTTGAGCTTTCAACGACAACTGTTAACAGCAGACAGAAGTCGTTACGTTGTCAACGACTTCTTTTCACGACAGATGAAATCATAGAAATCAGTCAATCTTATAACGATGATAATTCTTGATACACGAATATATCTTAAACCAAGTAATCGTGTTCTTTCTGAACAAGCATGAGACAAATTTAAACTTTTTTGTACATGATGGACAGAACCACTTGAGTTTTCAACGACAACTGTTCACAGCAGACAGAAGTCGTTACGTTGTCAACGACTTCTGTTCACGAAAGATGAAATCATATAAGTAAGTCAATCTAATATCAATTAAAGTTCCTGATACACAAATCTATCTTAAAACAACTAATCGTGGCTTTCTGAACTAGTATGAGACAAGTTCAAAGGTTTTTGTACATGATGGACAGAACCGGTTGTGTTTTCAACGACAAGTGTTCACATCAGACAGAAGTCGTTACGTTGTCAACGACTTCTGTTCACGACAGATGAAATCATATAAATCCGTCAATCGTATAACAATTAAAGTTCCTGATACAAAAATCTTTCTTAAAACAACTAATGGTGGCTTTTAGGAACTAGTATGAGACAAGTTCAAAGGTTTTTGCACATGATGGACAGAACCGGTTGAGCTTTCAACGACAACTGTTCATAGCAGACAGAAGTCGTTACGTTGTCAACGACTTCTGTTCACGACAGATGAAATCATAGAAATCAAACAATTTTATAACGATGAAAATTCTTGATACACGAATATATCTTAAACCAAGTAATCGTGTTCTTTCTGAACAAGCATGAGACAAATTTAAACTTTTTTGTACATGATGGACAGAACCAGTTGAGTTTTCAACGACAACTGTTCACAGCAGACAGAAGTCGTTACGTTGTCAACGATTTCTGTTCACGAAAGATGAAATCACATTAGTAAGTGAATCTAATATCAATTAAAGTTCCTGATACACAAATCTATCTTAAAACAACTAATCGTGGCTTTCTGAACTAGTATGAGACAAGTTCAAAGGTTTTTGTACATGATGGACAGAACCGGTTGTGTTTTCAACGACAAGTGTTCACATCAGACAGAAGTCGTTACGTTGTCAACGACTTCTGTTCACGACAGATGAAATCATATAAATCCGTCAATCGTATAACAATTAAAGTTCCTGATACAAAAATCTTTCTTAAAACAACTAATCGTGGCTTTCGGAACTAGTATGAGACAAGTTCAAAGGTTTTTGCACATGATGGACAGAACCGGTTGAGCTTTCAACGACAACTGTTCATAGCAGACAGAAGTCGTTATGTTGTCAACGACTTCTGTTCACGGCAGATGAAATCATAGAAATCAGTCAATCTTATAATTATTAAAATTCTAGATAAACGAATCTATCTTAAAACAAGTAATCGTGTTCTTTATGAACTAATATGAGACAAAGTTAAAGTTTTTTTGTACATGATGGACAGAACCGGTAGAGTTTTCAACGATAACTGTTAGTGACAACAGACAGAAGTCGTAAATTGTCAACGATACCAGTTTGTGACAGATGAAATCCGTTTAACTTTTACAATTTAAGTTCCTGATACTCAAAGCTAATTTTCTTTTTATTTTATACAACACACGGGCATTTTCCAAATCACAAGGCAGGCGGTGAAAATGCAAAAACCAAAACTTGTTGAAAACACAAAAAATTTTGGTACCACATTGTTCCTCACTTTCTAACTAAGAAAATGAGAACCCACACTTTATGTTTTCGTTAATAAATTACGGAGTTATAGGCGATTGAATTTCTGAAGTGAAACACATTTAATAACGTCAAGTAAATGGAAACGTCAGAAGTAATCCAAACTCTACAGTGAAGATATAGGCTGATACTAGTCACTAGTAACTTTTGATATCAGTGAGATTTGATATCAGTGAAATTTCATATCAATGAAACTACCAATTTTATCAAGTTTTGATATAGACTGGTTTTCACTGTAATGTATAAAATAAAAATCAGAATTACTGAAACATGAAATAAGGTTATAGTGACCTTTACGTACTTTTTGTTCAAATGTTTGGTAACACTCATTCATAATTTGAAAGAAGTCTGAAAATTTACTGATAGCGTGTTAAGATATAAGACAAAATCACTTAACCATGAAATTAGGTCACAGGGACGTAAGACTAGTTTGTTGTCAAATGTCGGGTCATACTTACTCATATTGTGAAAGATGTATGCCCATATACTAATTGAGTGATGTGATATAAGGCAACATCACTGAATCATGAAATTAAGTCACAGTGACGTAGGATTACTTGTAGGTCAGAGGTCTGGTCATACGCCAACATATAGTGAAAGGAAAGAAGTATAGCTACTCATTCGGCTACCGATGTTTTCATCGTATAAGTACCTGATTATTAATTTAGTTTTTTCCCACCTCGGTTTTTGGAGTGGGAATCTTTTTCTGATTGCGCCATTTCCTGATCTTTGCCTACTTGTACTCTATCATATACCAGTTGAGTGCCGAGATACAAGGCAAAATCACTGAACCGTGAAAAAAGGTCACAGTGACCTATAAGTAATTTAGGGCCAAATGTCTGGTCATACTCACTCATAAACTGAATATCGACAGCTCTGACCTTTGTCAAACATAGGGCCAAACTCGACCTGTAACCCAAAGCAATATGCTCATACATCTTTTTGCCTTGATGTTATACAGAACAAAATCACTCAACCATTACAGTTAACTATAACTTATAACTACTGAAGGTTTAAACGTCTCAATCATATTGTACATCAAGTATGTTAATACACCAACTGAGAGCCGAGATACAAGGCAAAATCACTGAACCGTGAAATAAGCTCACACTGACCTATTAAGTACTTTAGGGTCAAAGGTCTTATCATAATTACTCATAATAATTAAGACATATGAACATATATCGAGTGTCAAGATATAAGGCAAAGTCACTGAAGCATGACATTAGGTCACAATGACCCAGAAATACTTTAGGGTAAAAGGTCTTGTCATACGCAAACATAATGTGAAAGAAATATGTTTATATACCAAAAGAAAACCGAGATAAAATGCAAAATCTTTGAACCATGTAATCAGGTCACAATGACCTAGGACTACTTTAGGGTCAAAGGTCTTGTCATACACAAACATAGTGTGAAAGAATTATGTTCATAAACCAATTGAGTGCAAAGATATAAGGCAAAATCACTGAACCATGAAATTAGGTCACAGTGACCTATAAGTATATTGTGGTCAAAGATCTGTTCATACTCACTCATAATCTGAAGGAAGCATGAAAATATCATAATTGAGTGTCAAGATGTAAGACAAAATCACTGAAACATGAAATTAGGTCACACTGACCTATAAGTAGAATGGGGTCCGAGGTCTAGTCATACTAACTCATAATCTGAAAGAAGTACGAAAATATACTAATTGAGTGTCAAGACATAAGGTAAAATTACTGAACCGTGACATTAAGTTACAGTGACCTATAGGTATATTGGGGTCAAAACTCTGCTAATACTCACTCATAATCTGAAAGAAGTATGAAAATATACTAATTGTGTGTCAAAATATAAGGCAAAATCACTGAACCGTGAAATTAGGTCAAAGTGACCTATAAGTTTATTGGGGTCAAAGGTCAGGTCATACTCACTCATAATCTGAAAGAAGTATGAAAATATACAATTGAGTGTCAAGATATAAGGCAAAATCACTGAACCGTGAAATTAGGTCACAGTGACCTATAAGTATATTGGGGGTCAAAGCTCTGGTCATACTCACTCATAATCTGAAAGAAGTATAAAAATATACTAATTGAGTGTCAAGATATAAGGCAAAATCACTGAACCGTGAAATTAGGTCACAGTGACCTATAAGTTTATTGGGGTCAAAGGTAAGGTCATACTCACTCATAATCTGAAAGAAGTATGAAAATATACTAATTGAGTGTCAAGATATAAGGCAAAATCACTGAACCGTGAAATTAGGTCACAGTGACCTATAAGTTTATTGGGATCAAAGGTAAGATCATAGTCACTCATAATCTGAAAGAAGTATGAAAATATACTAATTCAGTGTCAAGATATAAGGCAAAATCACTGAAACGTGAAATTAGGTCACAGTGACCTATAAGTGTATTGGGGGTCAAAGGTCTGGTCATACATACTCATAATCTGAAAGAAGTATGAAAATATACTAATTGAGTGTCAAGATATAAGGCAAAATCACTGAACCGTGATATGAGGTCACAGTGACCTATAAGTTTATTGGGGTCAAAGGTCAGGTCATACATACTCATAATTTAAAAGAAGTATGAAAATATACTAATTGAGTGTCAAGATATAAGTCAAAATCACTGAACCGTGAGATTAGGTCACAGTGACCTATAAGTATATAAGGGGTCAAAGCTCTGGCCATACTCACTCATAATCTGAAAGAAGTATAAAAATATACTAATTGAGTGTCAATATATAAGGCAAAATCACTGAACCGTGAAATTAAGTCACAGTGACCTATAAGTTTATTGGGGTCAAAGGTAAGGTCATACTCATTCATAATCTGAAAGAAGTATGAAAATATATTAATTCAGTGTCAAGATATAAGGCAAAATCACTGAATCATGAAATTAGGTCACAGTGACCTATAAGTATATTGGGGGTCAACGCTCTGGTCATACTCACTCATAATCTGAAAGAAGTATGAAAATATACTAATTGAGTGTCAAGATATAAGGCAAAATCACTGAACCGTGAAATTAGGTCACAGTGACCTATAAGTTAATTGGGGTCAAATGTCAGGTCATACATACTCATAATCTGAAAGAAGTATGAAAATATACTAATTATTAGTCAAGATATAAGGCAAAATCACTGCATCTTACTCAAGTTTCTGGATTTTTCAGAAAAGGACAGTTATCGTTGACACTGCAGATCATATCTACCACAGCAACGACTTCTGTCTACAATGGACAGAAACGGTTGAAAAATCAACGATTACTGTCTAGTGGACAGAAGTCGTTGCGGCCGCAACGACTTTTGTTCATGGTGAACAGAAGTCGTTGATGGACACTTATCGTTGCTACACGGCAGCAATATTTACAGATCAAGACAGTCGACAAATGTTCTTCACTCTCTTCGACTACATTTCGGGGAACAACACCAAACGTAAGATACATATATAACCAAGAACCCTATATCGATATAATGTCCTTGATATAACAAACCAAAGTTTTGACATCCGTCTTATAATATAAGGCACCGTTTCTAGTAAACTATTTCATGATATTTGTCTTGCACTAATATTCTTCCATATTTGGACATAAAGGGAAAGATACAACGACTTATTATGCTAAAATGAAAAGGACATACGGAGATTGATGGGTTTCTTTAACTCGTGTAAGCCTGGCGTCCCTTTTATGGGGCATAGGCAAACAGCACAGCCCTAGATATGACGTTGCAGAACGCCATGCGCGGCAAGGGGGACAAAAGTCGTACTAGCAAGTCTACAGGTATTGGTCAATTTATTGTATACGGCATATAGGAAATAATTTTTTTATCTTTTCATAACTTTCTTAATTCTTGCGATATTTTTGCATCACGAACGGCATTAGAAAGAACAATTCTTTATCTTTGACATGGTTTTTAAATTTTTGTAGTAGCACTATTATAAGATGGTCTGTTTGGGTTAGGTAACCTAGTAGTGCGCAAAATAATTAAATATATAGTGAAATTTCCGTAAAAAGTGGTAAAAATTGTCATGGTACATGACTTCAACGGCAAGTTTAGAACATAATAGTTTAAAAATGTTATGCGTCACAAACGGTCTAGTTTAGAGGAAAGAATATATTTTCAACTGGTGCAACTTTTGTTTTTGTAGCACAACGAAAAAATGGTCTGTTTGAGTATTCAGCAAAATAATATAAATATTTTTTTTCTCCCTTGATTTTCCGTGCATCTCCGTAAAATGCTCCGATAAGACCCGACCAAGCTTCCAGGTAATAATGCCGCGGGCGAAGATTATCGCTCATACATGTACTGTATATGGAAATGACACACTTGTAAAAGACAGAATATTGTAATTCATGTAGATATTTTTATGTAAATGAATAAATAGGCCCTGATGTATTTAGAAAATATGACACATATTTTGGAAAAATACATTTTCATTATGATCTTATGTCTCTGTTATATTTGCATACGTATAGAAAAAAATATTTCTATTCCTATGATTATCTTATCATAATTGGTAATTAAATATTTTCGTATTGCTATTCATCATAATCATATTTGTTTAATGAAATACTTAAAACAAATATAATTGTAAATTCGCACAGCCTGTGAATGCAACGAATTCAAATATTAAACGTCAATTACATGTTGTGCGATTTAACAATGACGCAGGTCCGCATTGCAGTAATTGCGAAAATACAATTTTAACGTCTCAAAGTAGACCACAGAAAACACTTATTATTATTTGATTACTAAGATTATGATAATAGAATAAAATATGCACTTTAAGCCAATGCGTGAGAAAACAAACATTCTTAATATGCCGAAACAAAGGTGCAGATACGCTGTCCAATAAGTGCACAGCTCTTATCGCCATTGTTTTCGCTACACAGATAGGTTGACCTCTCTTCCAGTTAAATCGGAAATTTCAAGCTTCTAGCTTGCTTCTGTAATGTAATAAACCGGTTTGTGTCGGTCCTGGTCGAAAAACCAGACTGTTTGTTTTCTCACGCGAAGGCTCATAGGTTAGCAGCCGTCTTACCAGTATTGAGAAAATCATTGTTTTGCATATCAAAACTAATGCCTATAATTATATGATCTTAGCGGTAACTATCAAAATGTGTGTTTGCTGTAAATGTACATTGTAAAAGTACATTTTTTTCATAAATGGGGAAATGCTTTTTCAGCAATGAACTTATCTTCTGTCTTTATTCATGTCGATTTGGTCAAAATTTGGAAACACCAAAGGCAGGTTTGCGTGCGACGCGGCTCACTTTATCGGGTCATTAAGAGAGGTGTCAAAACTTTATAATATGTTTTTATAACGCTTGCCTTTCAAGCCCTTCAGCGAAATACTGGCGCGTGCCTGGGATAGCTACTTAAGACATTTTCCCACAAAGTGTACTGTTCGAACAAAATCAGTATCATATTGGATTGGATCAGAAAATAAAAATAACAACAATATTTATTATAATATTAATGATAAACGAATTAACATAAATATGTTTTTTTTCTTCATTTTTTGTTTCTCAAAGAATGGGTTAACATTTGTGCATGCTGATCCGTATGTAATTTTGAAGCACATGTAGTTTTGTCATGAAAAGACTTTTTCACAGATAGGGGCATCGTATTGTAGCAAGATAGTGCGGATTAAGATAATGTTCGAAAGAAATAGAAAATTAGACTTGTGCTCAAAAACAACTTTTTCAATTATGTAATTGCAATTTTAATGATGTTTTTTACAACGAAAAAAAAAACACAAAAAACAACAACAATATTCAACTAGTAGCAAGGTGGTCGACCCGTCGATTATAGGCGCAGGTAAAGTCCCTCAGTAAAAACTTAAGATTCTTTTAAATTGCATATTTTTCATAAAGATACACGTGCATCGACATTCACAGTTTTCGTTAAAACCGTAATTCGTTCCTTCCTTCGTTCCTTCCCTACTTCCTTCCTTCTTTCATTCATTCATAAAAGAAAGAAAGGCATATTTCTGTTAGCTTTATGTACAGATATGTAAGCATTTCGCTGTGCGTCATAATTGAATATTTCTGTCATCTATGTTGTCAGAACCGGTCCGATGAAAAACCACGTCCATTGCACATTATTAAATTTTAACTCGGTTTATGAAATCGGCGACCTAAACCACTCAACCAAGACAGCTAAGGGATCAACAATTGATTCATATCGATAAGACAACTGTCCCCAGGCATTGACATTACCTGGACAGATTAGCCGGATGATAATCGAATATTGCCGGCCAATATCGGATATCATCGGAAAGTATCCGTAAATTTACCTGAGCATTAGTTAAAATCGATTGTTTGCTTCTGGGCCTACCTTGAAATACGAGATAAGTTCGGGATGATCCAGAAATTTTCATGAGAGGGGGTCCAACGAAAATGGTAAATTTTGGTCACAGACGAGGGGGGTCCAACCCTCAAAAAATCCCGAAATTACCTATTTTTTTAGGTAAAATTTTCAAATTCCAGGGGGGTCCGGACCACCGGTCCCCCCCCCCCCCTCTGGATCCGCGCATGAACGCGGCGTCCCATCTGGGGCTATTCTGTTTGCACAGAAAAATTTCATCGAAAAATGAGATAAAAACATTAAAAAAATCACGCCTAACACCCCTAAAAATGAAAGTGGACTCACCCAATTGATAATGATGGGAAAATCCATTCATCAAATATGGGTTAAAGTGCACAATGTCCAGCATGGTGAGAAAACGTTTATCAGGTTTTTCATCAGTATGTTGACTATAATGGTTTTTGTTACAGATATGAAAATCCCTATGACAGCCCCGGTCCTCCGTACAACCTTACACGGCCAGGGTCCTGACTGTGACAGCACATTTACCACCCACTTTATGATGCCGTTTGAACTCCAGTCTGACCCGCCACAACCTACGGACCCCAAGGTGTTCATAGCTAGGTTGCCGAGCATGAACGTTTATGTAAGGTGAGAAATCATTATAAAAACTTGCCCATGCTTCAAATATTGAAAATTTTCAGCTAAAAATTTTGATATTTTTCTTTTTGCTCAAAACATAGGTTGTAGGTACGCATTAAAACCTAAAACCGCCTCAGCGAGGCGGTTCTAACGAGTACCCACAATCTATGTTTTGGAGCAAAAATAAGAAAAATTGGTGTACCCCTGCATATCCCATTTTTTCTATATAAAAGTGTATTGCACGGACATGTTTTCCTGATGTGCTTTGGTGTTGTTGTTTTACTCACTATACAAAGATGCGTTCATACATATGGACAAGAACATTTAAACAATTGTATTATACATATCAATCAAACATTATTCAGAATTTTATACCTACATTTACCGGATTCTTTGATCTTCGCATATTCAATATGCATGTTGTCATGGTCTTACACCATATGAAGATCATATTTTGTGAAAACAGTCGGCTACGGAATTTACAGTTGTTTACATTAGCGTATGAATAATTTTATTTCTTGGCTAATGTTTTAAAAAGTTCTGGTATATAGCATTTACGGGCCGATTTGTGCCCTAAATAAAGCTAGGATCCATGTCATTAACTTTACTCGGATAACATGGCGTATTTCAGATCTTACAGTGGCTATGACAACTCCACCAAGATAAGCCAGGAGTTACAACAGTTAGCAGACGATATAAGGGAGGTCGGGAAGTTTTATCTACCATATAGCTGACCGTTTGAGGTTAGGTGACCTCTAACTCACTTATAGATTACGTGCTTTAACTCATGTCACGTGACTAATGTCAGATCCTACAGCGGCTATGACAACTCCACCAAGATAATGCAGGAAATACAGCAGTGAGCAGACGATATTTGTAGTTCCGGGAAATACGTGTCTAAACCCTAGCAGACGGTACCCTCTAACTAACTTATATATTACGTGTTTGAACTTATGTCACGTGATTAATTTCAGGTCCTTTGGTGGTTACGACAACGCAACCAAGATAACACAAGAGATACAACAGTTAGCAGACGACATAGAGGACGCCGGGAAATACGTTTCTAACCCCTACTACAGTGCGGGATACGATAACCCGTACCAGATCCTTAACAGGCATAATGAAGTATGGCTACAGGCCACCGGTAAACAGTGTGACCTCAGTGGACTGGATGGTTTAAGGAAAATGAATATTTGAAACAAATTATTTAAACTTTGTATAACATTTTTACATTATATTCATTAAATATCCCGTTTAATTTTTGCAGTGTTACAAAACATGAGCTGATTGAAAGTGTAAAACTCATCGTTTTAGCACTATATACATGTATTAGATCTAACAGATAAAAACGTTAAAAAGAAATCTCTTGTGAACCCGGAAAACGTATGTGCATTATCGTAAAACAATGCTTACACTCTGTGCACCCGCCTATACTGGAGCTGTCAGTTAAAGATGGACTGCTTGCGCCTCTATGCAAAGCTTCATTACTTCGATCTAATGACTGACCATCCGAGTGCTTGTTACTCAATTTAAAGTGCTGGGATTTCCAAGGAAAAGTGGAATCGGGTATAATGCACCAGTCATTTGTATCCACTGGCCCCACCTACGGGGAAGGGTGGGGGATAGCCGGGCTAAAATGTGGGACAATTACTTTTCAAGTTTCCCCGCAGTGCAGGGGAAATGACGGGGTTTTGACATTAGGATCTTTACCCCAGGGGGATTTTTTATTGCGACGGGCAGGGTAAAGGGCAAAGTTCTGACCTCCAATTTGCCCCCCGGGGGTGGGGCTCATAGCAGGGCACTGAAAGCTGAAAGGTCATAACCCCCCGCCCTTCCACGTAGGTGGGGGAGTAGTGGTTACAACTGACTGGTGCATAAGCCTTAATTGTTTACTCAGAAACACAATTTTGGATGTCGTGATATCTCAATGTTTCATCACGAAAACATGTCCGTACAATATATAACCCCTTAAACCGCACTTTTATATAGAAAAACCGTGGTATTCAGGGGTATACATATTTTTTTTATTTTTGCTCCAAAACATAGATGGTGGGTCCTCGTTAGACAACCAGTGTATCCAGCTATCCATTTTAGTAGACCTGAGTAAGTAGACCTTGTAGGTAAACCTAGGTAGGTAGATCTTGGTAAGTAGACCTTGGTACGTAGACCTAGGTAAGTAGACCTAGGTAAGTAGACCCCGGACGTAGACCTTGGTAAGTAGACATAGTAGGTAGACCCAGGTAAGTAGACCTAGGTAGGTAGACCTTGGGAAGTAGACCTAGGTAGGTAGACCTAGGTAAGTAGACTTTGGTAAGTAGACATAGATAGGTATGTATACCTTGGTAAGTAGACCTAGGTAGGTAGACCTAAGTAAGTAAACCTTGGTAAGCAGACGTAGATAGTTAGACCTTGGTAGGTAGAAATAGGTTAGTAGACATTGGAAGTAGACTTAGTATGTAGGTTTTGGTAGGTAGACCTTGGTAGGTAGACCTTGGTAGGTAGATATTGGTTAATAGACCTAGTAGGTAGACTTTGGTAAGTCGACCTAGGTGGGTAGACCTTGGTAAGTAGACTTGGTAAGTAGACCATAGAAGGTAGACCTTGGTAAACAGACCTTGGTAAGTAGACCCCGGAAGTGAGACCTTGGTAAGTAGACCTAGTTCGATAGACTAAGGTAAGTAGACCTAGGTAGATAAACCTTGGTAAGTAGACCTAGGTATGTAGACATTGGAAGTAGACCTAGGTATGTAGACCTTGGTAACTTGACCTTGGTAAGTATACCTAGATAAGTAGACCTTGGAAGGTAGACCTAGATAGGTAGACTAAGACATAGGTAAGTAAACCTAGGAAAGGGAACCTTGGTAAGTAGACCCAGGTAGATAAACCTTGGTTAGTAGACTTAGGTAGGTAGACCTTGGAAAGTAGACCTAGGTAGGTAGACCTAGGTTGGTAGACCTAGTTAGGTAGGTAGACCTTGGTAGGCAGGTAGACCTTGGTAGTTAGGTAGACCTAGTTAGGTTTTTAGGTAGACCTAGGTAGGTAGCTCCCTTAAATGTTTTCCTTCTGTTCCTTCAAACCTCAAATATTGTCCCCCAAAAATAACCAGGCACGCTATTCACGGCGTAATTTCCGTCTGTTCGAAACGTCTCGATAATTTCGCCGGTTACCTGCTTTAGGTACACCTTGCAGACGCTTGTTTTTTCGAGCGTTTATATTGCCTTGTTGACTGGTTTGCTATAATACGAGGATTTTAACGGTGTAATTTCGAAAAAACCAATCTTCATCGTCGTCTGCATTTGTAAATTGTGTATTTATCTTATATTTTTACATTTTGGAGACAAATATGATCTGAAATAGGATATATGGAAATATGTTTGACAAAGAAAAATGTTCAGCCGAAAAAAGAAAAAGAAAGTACAAATTTCCCGACATCTGAACGACACATTGTCTGCGCATGCCGACAAAAATGTCTGCGCCCAACATTAATGGCCGCCTAACCGTCGGTTTTGTTCGGTAAGGTATGTAGATTTTTTATTCTAAATTTCTTACGTACGTTTATCCTAAAGCAAACACACATGTGTGTTTGCTATAATGCTATAACGTTTTTGTCACTTTTTTCTTCAGAAAAACGCCGAGAGACGGAATGCCAGCGAACCATCGTATCAAGATGGATCCTTGGTGGTCTTCAAGAACTGTACGAGGACCGTCGACACTGCGACATCGAAATCAAGATCCAGAACGAAACCTTTTCCTGTCATAAAGTAGTCCTGTCAGCCGCATCGAAGTATTTCGACGCCATGTTCTCATCCGGGTTACAAGAAGCAAAATCCGCGAGCATAAAGTTGAGCGACGTCAGCAGTGAAATATTCGCGGATATTCTGTCGTTTCTCTACTGTGGCAAAGACGTAATTTATGACGGCAACGTGGAGGATTTGTTGAAAGCCGCGAGTCTCCTACACTGACGTGCTTGCAGGAGCAGTGCGAAGGATTTTTGATTGATCAAATGTGCTCAGAAAATTGTATCGGTTTGTGGATGACCGCAAAATCTTATATCTGTGTTAAGTTACAAGAGGCAGCGTGGCCGTTTATTCTTGAACATTTTGAAGAGCTATGGGAAAATGACGAATTTGTCAAAATAGGCCTAGATGATCTTGTGGCTATTATAAAAGATGATAATCTGAAAATCTCTCAGGAAGAAATTGCGTGCCAAGCAGCCCTCCGCTGGGTAAAAGCAGACGAAATTAGGCAAAACAAGGTCGGCGAAATAGTTCCACATCTTCGGCTTTCTCAAGTTGGTCTAGACTTTCTACTGGATGAAATTTATTCAAATCCTGCTATTTATAAGAACGAAAACTCAATGAAAATAGTTAAAGACGCTGTAAAATACCAAGCATTGCCTGATCGCAGACACACATTCAAATCAGCATCGGACAAACCCAGGAATACATGTGCTATGACGTCACTCTACGTTGTGATTGGTCGGCGGCAGACCTCAAACGGTGTACACGTGACTGACGTAGTCGGTTACGACGCAAGGAATTCCAAATGGTACTCGTTATGTTCTCTCCCATTCGATATCGGGGAAGAATTCACCACGTGTCCGTACGGCGATGACATCTTTATATCAGGAGGAACTGTAAAACCGGAAGTGTTCTTGAGATTCTCCGCGAAGCAATACCGATGGCTTGAAAAGAATTCAATGATCCAAGGCCGATATAGACATTCGATGGTTGCTGTCAAAGACAGCGTTTTCTGTCTAGGTGGATACTACTTCGGCACGCTGAAATGTATCGAGGAATTCGATATCGGTTCGAATTCGTGGCAACGTGTCGGGGAACTGAAACACGCCGTTGACGCCATGTCGGCCTCGGTTCTTGGAGGGAGGATTTACCTCTTCGGTGGCTGGTTAGGCTTTGCCGAGGAAACCAACATAATCCAGTGTTTTGACCCTACAACTCAGACGTGCTCCGTCATCGCTCGATTGCCATCGCCGTGTAAGGACAGTCGAGCGTTAACGTTTAATAAAAAGTCCTACATAGCGACAGCAAACGGAGAAATATACGTCTTCGGCCAGGATCACGCAATTAGGGTCGTGGACAAAATAAACAATTTCTCCAAAAAGAATTTCGGAATTTTCAAAGACGAACATTCCTTGTATCTGCTAGGGGGCGATCTGATCGCCGAAGATTCGTATGATTACGCCAGCAAGTCATGTGATCAGATTGTCGCAACCAATCGGAATAGATCGACTTTGGATTCCTTACCAGACACGCTGCCAACCTCGCTAGATGTGTATGGGTGCTACAAAATCATTATAAAGAATAAATACCCATTTATAGATTTTGCTGAACAATTTGCATAATCATCATTCTTTCTATGGAGTTTACCCGAAATCTGGTTTTAGAAGTTATGGCTGGTGTGAATTGTCTGTAAGGATATCTACCTATGTTATGATCCAGCAAAGCATTTGAGCCACCTCGTGGGAAAACCAACAATGTGGTTTCCGAACAGGTCCGACACAAACCGGCCTGTACAGCTACAGAAGAAGGCTAGAAGCTTGAAATTTTGGATTTAAGTAGGAGAGGAATTGTACTATCCGAGTAGCGAAAACAAAGGCGCTGATCAGCTTCGCGGTTACCGCGAAGCTGATCTGCGCCTTTGTTTTCGCCTATGCAGATTGTTGGTTTTCTCAAAAGGTGGCTCATTTACAAAATGAGTTGAAAAGGGCTAGAGTATCATGTATGATAGACTTTAAGTGATTTTATAGATCTATCCATTTTCATTATACACTGTGTACTTACTAAATTTCAGTTTTAGATGACGTGTGATATATTTCTTTCTCTTAAATTATATTGTTAGAACTGCCCCGTAGCTTTATAGGTTGATATTTTATTTACAAATGTATTATTTATCTCATGCATTTAACTCGTTTCTTCTCCTCTGAAATAATGAATTTAGGTGTGAATTTAAAAATATTTATTACTGAATGTTATGTTATTAATATATGAAGTCTAAATGAAACTGTTGCCATTTAGTTTTATTTATGTTCCCATTGCATGCAAAAGATGTCCATTGAGGCCCCCAGGGTTGGTCTTTGCTCCCTGCTTCCTGAAAGAAAAATGACCTTTCGCCCCAGCTCCCCAAAATATTTTTCCTCAGCCCCCTGCTCCCTAAAACCCCAAAAAGTTATGCTTTCTCCACAAATCCCTGAAAATAAATGACCCTTCTCCCCAAATCCATGAAAATAAATAGTCTTTCTCCCTGGATCCCCAAAACCCCTGGGAGGGTCTCTCCATTATCCGTGGAAAACCTGTGCAAGCAAACCATCTACTGACCGATCCGTATTTCAGCTGATATAACTCGTTTACTATTGTTTGTCTGCTTGTCTGTTTTTTTTTTATGATTGGGTCCCACCGTACATGTATTGGGACCGTTGAAGAAAAGATGGGCTGCCTGTGCCTTCAGGCATACTGACCGACCACATGGTTACTGGTTAACCGCTCAGAAGGTCTGAGCCTATCCAGAAAGTGGTTTGGTTCAACCATACATACATGACTGTATTTAAGGCACATTTCGGGTGTCATGGATTCATCTGTGTTGGGTAGAAGCCTCATTAAATGGAGGCACAGTCCCGACCGGACCATAGCTGTTGTCCGGGACGTAAAGTAACGAATGAGCCGCCTCGTGGGAAAACCAATAATGTGGTTTCCGAACAGGCCCGACACAAACCGGCCTGTACAGTCACAGAAGATAGCTAGATGCTGGAAATTTTGGATTTAGAAAGTAGAGGAATTGTACTATCCGTGTTGCGAAAAGAAAGGCGCTGATCAGCTTCGCAGTTACTGCGAAGCTGATCTGCGTCTTTGTTTTCGCATATGCAGATTGTTGGTTTTCCCCATGGGGCGGCTCAAATTATGCATGATAACGTTTTGGGGGTTATTAGTAGTCTAGCTTTATGGCCACTGCTTCAGTGGGGGTAAAGAACAATTTATACGAACGGTGTTGCTAATAATTAACGGGGCCACTTATTTCTCTCTTTTTTTGTTGTTGTTTTCCCACCTTGTGTCAGTGCGTATGTCCATATATTTTAACTTTTGATATGCATTGGTTGGGAAAGTACGTATGTCCGAAGATGTGGACCTGTCACTCGTACGAGAGTAAAATTAAGTTGAAATATATAAAGTACAGACCGTTGAAGATGCGGTGATAGTGACCATAATTTGAGCCGCCTCGTGGGAAAACCAACAATGTGGTTTCCGGTCCGACATAAATCAGGCTGTACAGTCACAGAAGCAGGCTAGAAGCTTGAAATTTTGGAGTTAAGTAGAGGAGGTATTGTACTATCCGAGTAGCGAAAACAAAGGCGCTAATCAGCTTCGCAGTTACCGCGAAGCTGATCTGCGCTTTTTTTTCGCCTATGCAGATTGTTGGTTTTACCCATGAGGCGGCTCATTTATTTGCTACTTCCGCCGTTTTGAATTAGAAACACGTTTGTCGCTTGCCTTTCGTTTGTTTGAACATTAAATTTATGTAGTTTAACTGCCTAGTCAACAAATTTGCAGTCATGTCGAGACGTAGTCACCGCTACCAGAATAGCGGGGGAGGTTAATTTTGTCTTGCTCGTCGCTAATGGACATTGAAGTCCCTCAGTCCTACAAACTAACCACCAGACCACCACGCCTCCAAGTCTCAATGGAACTCAGTTTACAAAACTTTCTGTATTCTTGGTCATCAGTAGACCTCGTCATTAAAGGGCACATGTCCGAAATAGTTGACCTTTGTTAAGTATTTACTGTTTGTTGGTGTCACGAGACCACAAACAAACCAGATAAGAAATATCTTATGCAACCAAACGGTCCGTATTTGGCAAAATTATTGACACAAACGACGTCCAAAAGAACATTTCATGTCTAGCAAAAAGAGTATTTTATGCAGATATCGCTCTCTTACCCGAAAACGCACACGTTTTTGTGTCAGTGTTCAGTTCATTACAACTGGACTTGTCTCTCCTCACCATAAAGCCGTTTTTATTTTTGTTTTGCTCAGACCTGTTTGTTTGCTGACCATCTTCATATAAAATACTATCTAGTATGATTTAAATTTTAAGTGTATCTTCGGACATTCGTGACGTATAACAATGGCGTTTCAATTCCTGTTTCTGGCGTGTTTCTTGACGAGCGTGTTCTCGGCAACTGTGACAGTTTACGAGCAGGAGGATGCAGCACCAGCATTCTGTCATAAATTGGAGTGCCCAAAATATACAGTCGTAAAGGATTTTAAGGTATGTTCTTGTAGTTCATCAAGAAAACATGTCCGTGAAATGTATACCCCCTTAAACCCCACTTTTATATAGTAAAACTGGGGCTTGCAGGGGTATACCGATTTTTCTTATTTTTGCTCCAAAATATAGATCGGTGAGGCGGTTCTAACGTGCACCCACAATCTATGTTTTGAGCAAAATAAGAAAAGTATAAACAAAATTCTACTGAAAATTTTCAATTTTTAAACCTCAAAAAATCTCTATGTACTGCATTGGCAAGTCGAAATGCTTTACTTTTTCTCATGTTCAATGTAGCACATTATCACAACAAGTCGCGTTTTACATGTATTTTCCAAGAAGCATCCGAATGGTTCCGGTTTGCATATGTAATACCTTTTAAATGAATTTGTAGAGATGTAATTTTGAGACTTCCACTAAGTGCAGCTTTTATTGCTGACGGATATTACATTAACTATGAAAGTAAAATGAAACTCGGACTTGAACACAGAAAGCGCCATCGTTCAGTTGATAAAAACAAATTGTATTACTTCAGACGTACGAGTTGCGTAGTTATGAGCCGTCTGTCTGGGTTGCCACCAATTTGACGGCACCAATATTTACAGATCAAGACAGTCGACAAATGTTCTTCACTCTCTTCGACTACATTTCGGGGAACAACACCGCACGTAAGATACATATATAACATACCAAAGTTTTGACATCGTCTTATAAGGCACCGTTTCTATTGAACTATTTCATGATATTATTTTGTCTTGCACTAATATTCTTCCATATTCGGACATAAAGGGAAAATTACACTGTACAACAACTTGTTTAGCTAAAGTGTTTCTGACTAAATGATAAGCCTTACACAAGCAAATACAGAGATTTAATTGGTGGGTGTTTGGATTCTCATCTGGAAAACATGTCCGTGCAATAAATACCCCCTTAAACTCCACTTTTATATAGTGAAAATTGGGATTTGCAGGTGTAAAACTTTGTCTTATTTTTTATCCAAAACATAGATTGTGGGTACTCGTTAGAACCGCCTCGACGGTTATAATGTGTGCCCACAATCTATGTTTTGAGCAAAAATAAGAATATATATTTGAAAAGTTTCATATTTTACAACTTGAGAAAAACCTGTATATTACATGGGCACGTTTTCGTAATGAGTTTTTCTTTACAGCATGGTGAGAAGACGTTTATCAGGTTTTTCATCAGTATGTATATTGACTCTCGCATGGCCAATATAATTACATTTTTGTTGCAGATATGAAAATCCCCATGACAGCCCCGGTCCTCCGTACAACCCTACACGGCCAGGGTCCTGACTGTGACAGCACATTTACCACCCACTTTATGATGCCGTTTGAACTCCAGTCGGACCCGCCACAACCGACTGACCCCAAGGTGTTCATAGCTAGGTTGCCGAGCATGAACGTTTATGTGAGGTGAGAAATCATTATAAAAACTTGCCCATGCTTCAAAAATTGAAAATTTTCAGCTAAAAATGTTTAACATATTTTTTTTTTGCTCAAAACATAGTTTGTGGGTACGCGTTAGAACCGCCTCAGCGAGCGAGGCTGTTCTAACGAGTACCCACAATCTATGTTTTGGAGCAAAAATAAGAAAATAGATGTGCCCCTGCATACCCCATTTTTTCTATATAAAAGTTTTCCTGATGTGCTTTGGTGTTGTTGTTATACTAACTATACAAAGATGCGTTCATACATATCTGGACAAGAACAATAAAAAAATTGTATTATACATATCAAACATTATTCAGAATTTTATACCTACATTCACCGGATTCTTTGATCTTCGCATATTTGGTATTCAATATGCATGTTGTCATGGTCTTACACAATATGAAGATCATATTTTGTGAAAACAGTCGGCTACGGAATTTACAGTTGTTTACATGAGCGTACTAAGAATACATGTAATTTTATTTCTTGAATAATGTTTTAAAAAGTTCTGGTAGCATTTTTGTGACAAATTTTACGGGCCGATTTGTGCCTTAAATAAAGCTAGGGTCCATGTCATTATCTTTACTTCGATAACATGACGTATTTCAGATCTTACGGTGGCTATGACAACTCCACCAAGATAAACCAGGGGTTACAACAGTTAGCAGACGATATAAGGGAGGTCGGGAAGTTTTATCTACCATATAGTTGACCGTTTGAGGTTAGATGACCTCTAACTCACTTATAGATCACGTGCTTTAACTCATGTCACGTGACTAATGTCAGATCCTACGGCGGCTATGGCAACTCCACCAAGATAACACAGGAGATTCAGCAGTTAGCAGACGATATTTGTAATTCCGAGAAATACGTGTCTTACCCCTAGTAGACCGGGTTGTATTAGGTACTCTCTAACTTACTTATATATTACGTGCTTTAACTTATGTCACATGACTAATTTCAGGTCCTTTGGTGGTTACGACAACGCAACCAAGATAACACAAGAGATACAACAGTTAGCAGACGACATAGGGGACGCCGGGAAATACGTTTCTAACCCCTACTACAGTGCGGGATACGATAACCCGTACCAGATTCTTAACAGGCATAATGAAGTGTGGCTACAGGCCACCGGTAAATAGTGTGACCGCAGGACTGGATTTTCTCCCATCATTATCAACTGGGTGTGTCCACTTTAATTTCTAGGGGTGTTAGGAGTGATTTTGATTTTTGTTTTATCTTATTTTTCGATTAAATTTCTCTACGCAAACAGAATAGACCCAGATGGGACGCCGCGTTCTGCGGCGTCACATCTGGGGCTATACTGTTTGCCTATGTCCCATAAAAAGGACGACAGGCTTATATGAGTTAAGGAAAAATGAATATTTGAAACAAATTATTTAAACTTTGTATAACATTTTTACAACATATTTCATTAAATATTATGTTTAATAAACTTTGGCAGTGTTATATTTCAACTTCGAATGATATCATTACAAAACGTGTGCTGAATGGAAGTGTAAAAATCATCGTTCAAGAACTATATATTAGATCTAACCGATAAAAAGAAATCTCTTGTGAACACGGAAAATGTATGTGCATTATCGTAAAACAATTCTTACATCATTACATCATGTGCACCCGCCTATATTGGGGCTGTCAGTAAAAGATGGACTGCTTGCGCCTCTATGCAAAGCTTATTACCATGTAATTAATGACTGACCATCCGAGTGCTTGTTACCCAATCAATAGTGCTGGGGTTTCCAAGGAAAAGTGGAATCGGGTTAAATCATTCATGCATGTAAGCCTTAATTGTTTACTAGGATGGTTATATCCAGAAACACAATTTTGGATATCAAGATATCTCAATGCATGTCCGTGCAATATATAACTCTTTAAACCCCACTTTCATATAGAAAAAACTGGGGTATGCAGGGGTATATACCTATTTTTCTTATTTTTGCTCTAAAACATAGATTGTGGGTACTCGTTAGAACCGTGTACCCACAATCTATATTTTGAGCAAAAATAAGAAAAATATCAATTTCTTCCAATCATTAGTATATGAAATTTTTCATTTTTTACAACTGAAAAAAATTTCTGTATATTGAATGGGCAAGTTTTCGTAATGTGGTGAACGTCCCGTGAAGTGGAGGAAACAGACATGACTATAGCTGTTGACGTGGACGTTAAGCCACAAAGTAAACAAACACAATATTTTACCCAATAATTTTGCTTGCGGGTGTGCCAGGTGGTTTTTCTCGGGGTTCTCCGGTGTTGGCCCACCTACTGATTGGTCCGTCTCATATGAGCGGAAATAATCTTGAAAGGGACATAAAACTGAATAAAAAAAAAAAAAAAAAAAAAAGACCAAATAATTTTGTTCAGATTCATATGCTGCAAAGCCATAATCATTGAGAGTGTCATTTAATGTAAACTTGATTAATCATTTAAAAGAACGAAAGCGCTAGCAGCAAAAAAATAATAAAACTGGAGTTCAATATGACGCCAACATGCTTTGCTTCAATTGAATTTCTATTTTCATCAGAAATTTAGTTTGAAAGAGAAATCAGCCGCCTCATGGGAAAACCCAGGAGGTGGGTGCGCATGCGCACGTTCGTGTCGCTTCCTGTTGACAGGAATTTATTTTGGCTTTTTTTTCCTTCATTTGGGTTGAGTCATTGGACTATTTATGATTTATCCTTCTTTTCAGTGTTCATTCTCCCAAACTTAAGTATCTGTTGTAAGTTTTTGTCGTTTATTTAGAAGTTTTTTTCATTTCTACTGGCCCGGATAATTTAGTCCTGTAAATTTTATAACAACACCGGATAAATTTTATATCAACACCGGTTTCTTTGCCACTTCCGGACCCAAAGCTGTAAACAACAAATTGAAATCAATGTAGGTAACCTATTAGCTTAGGATTGAATGTACTCATTGTTGATTTGGTTAGTTAGGAGAATTTCCCAGTAACTTACATTGTAAACTGCCCCTCATATCACAAGAGGTCACAAATAACAAGAAGATGAAGCATCCTTTATTTGACATGCTAATCTTTTTTGCTGGCTTGTTGTTAGCCACCAGACTGACACGTTTTTGGAATTTTCAGGACAACGACATTGGAAGACTTCCAGCTAACTTATTTCCAGTTTACTCTAGCATTCACGGAACAGCAATTGATCAACAACTTATGGCTCATGTACCACACTTTTGCACTGTTTCTATTTTAAGGTCAAGTCTCAGGTTTAAAGATCATCACTCTGGTAAGCTCATCCATTTATACATTTTTACCTTGTTGATAAGTAACTCCTGGGACACCGAAACAAATCCTGGTCCAGAATCCCTTATTGACAATTCTCACTTTCCATGTGGATTGTGTGATGTCAGCGTTGGATGGGATGGCCGCGGGATTTGTTGCGACACATGTACAATGTCTGGTTTCACATAGACTGTCAAGGCATGTCATCAACTATGTATGGGATCTATAATAAATCTCTTAGCAAAAGCATAGCGTGGGAATGTATACGTTGTGGAATGCCAAACTTTTCCACTTCGTTATTTGATACTACATCTTCTTTAGAGGTATCCAACAGATTTGAGTCCTTTTCGTCCCTGTCCGAGCCTGACAGTCCGATACCAGACAATATTGCCCCCCCCCAATGCAGCTTCTTCGCCTATTGTGCAAACAGAAGCAAAATCCAAGACCAAAAAGGCGGTCCTGAACCACCCTTTGAGAATTTTGATCATGAATTGTCAGTCAATTAAAAATAAAAAGGCTGAAATTCACACAGTCATAGAATCGGCTAAACCTGACATCATATTGGGGAATGAGTCATGGTTAACCCCCGACATAAGAAACTCAGAGATTTTTCCTGAATCTTTTGATGCTATCCGGAAAGACAGAGCTAGTGACGCGCACGGTGGTGTTTTTATTGCCTTTAGGCGTGATCTTCTCTGTACTGAAGCTCCGGAATTGGACACCAAGTGCGAAATAATTTGGTGTAAGTTGAACATTATTGGATGTAGGACTCTGTACCTTGGATCATTCTATCGTCCCCCTAGGTTCCGAACTCAGGAGCTTGAATTGAAATATCTTGAGGATTTTAATACTTCACTATCTCGGATAATGTCAAATAAAAATGCCCATGTTCTTGTAGAAGGTGACTTCAATTGTGGTGATATTGAGTGGAGCACAATGCAGGTACCCGAAGGGGTCCCAAAGAGGCCAGTTCAGACTAAACTCGTTAGCATTATACAAGATCACTGCCTCTCCCAAATGGTTAACATACACACCCGAGAAGACAAGACCCTTGATTTACTGTTTACAAACTCACCATCCCCAATTAACCGTGTTAAAGGGATGCCCCCGATCGGCAAAGCAGATCATGACATTGTCTATGTTGAGTACGACATTAAGGCTAAACGGATCCAGCAGGCCCCGCGTAAGATCTTTCTATACAAACGAGCGGACATGGACGGTCTACATGACCATCTGGCGCGCTTCAGGGATTCGTTCCTTTCATCTGACCATAGTCGCATGTCAGTTAATGACATGTGGGTCAGTTTCAAGTCGGAGGTTCTCTCGGCTATTGAAAGGTTTATTCCATCAAAAATGACCAAAACAAAATACAGCTTACCTTGGATCGATAGTTCGATCAAACGCTTGATTAGGAAACGCGATAAGCTTTACTTTCGTGCTCGCAAGTCAAGTAGCCCTGACCTAAAGAACCATTACAAACGGTTCAGAGCACATGTTCAAAAGAGCATCAGAGATGCATATTGGAAGCATGTTACCAATATCTTCTCGTTAGAAAATGATAGCCCTGATCCCGACTGTCCCCGGAAAAATGAGAAGGCAAAAAAGTTTTGGTCATTTGTCAAGTCCCTTAAAAAAGACGCGTCTGGGATCAATACCCTTAGAGAAAACGGAATTTTGAAGACTGACACCTTGGATAAGGCCAACATTTGTAATAGGCAGTTTCAGTCAGCCTTCACTCGCGAAACAAATGATGAAATCCCCTCCAAAGGCACAAGTCCTTTCACCGCCATGGGTGAAATTACAGTTGACCCCACTGTTGAATAATTTGAATATACATAAGGCGCCTGGGCCAGATGGCCTGAGTGCTAGGGTGTTGAAAGAATGTAGTTCTGAAATTGCTCCTATCCTAGCCTGTATCTACAATGAGTCGCTTGCTCAGGGTGCTGTACCAGATGATTGGCGACAGGCAAATGTAGCCCCGGTATTTAAGAAAGGTGAGAAATATGATGCAGCTAACTATCGACCGGTGTCGCTTACTTGCATCTGTTGCAAAACTCTAGAGCATATAATAGTCAGCAAAATAAACAAGCACCTGGCCCTTGAAAACATCCTTGCTGATTGTCAACATGGGTTCCGAAGTCAAAGGTCTTGCGAAACCCAGTTAGTTCAGTTTTATCATGACTTAGTTAGTAATCTGGATCGAGCTGTGAACAGCGGGCATAAGCATACAGACGTGATTGTCATGGATTTCGCTAAGGCCTTTGACAAGGTCCCACATAAAAGGTTATTATACAAACTTGACTTTTACGGGATTAGAGGATCCACACATAAGTGGATCGACTCGTGGCTCTCTGAGCGCTCTCAAAAAGTGGTATTAGATGGCCGAGCCTCAGATCCAGTCCCGGTTCTATCTGGTGTCCCGCAAGGATCGGTCTTGGGACCGGTCCTATTTCTTATTTTCATCAATGATCTTCCAGATAATATCAGGTCATCTGTTCGACTATTTGCTGATGATTGTGTTTTGTACAGGAATATCAAGTCTCCTTTGGATTGTCACATTTTGCAAGATGACCTGAATAGCTTGGCCAAATGGGAAACGGATTGGCAAATGAAATTTAATGTTAGCAAATGTCATTCAATGAGGGTGACTCGGCTACACCCAAGCAATCACATACAGTTCAGCTACACACTGCACCAGCAAATATTAGAACAGGTTCAGTCCGCTAAATACCTAGGTTTAACTATCACAGACAACCTTGATTGGGGTCAACATATTTCGGAAATTACATGCAAGGCAACTAAGACTTTGGGCTTTCTTCGGCGCAATTTGGCATTGGCACCTAGGCATACAAAGGAAGTTGCATACAAAACATTGGTTCGTCCTCAGCTTGAGTATGCAGCCCCTATTTGGCATCCCTATCATGAAACTCAGACTGAGAAGGTGGAGAAGGTGCAGAAGACTGCAGCCAGGTGGACCTGCAGGAGATGGAGGAACTCCAGTAGCGTCGGTGATATGCTTGACGAGCTTGAGTGGCCATCCCTGCAGTCCCGCAGAGAGCGGTCCTCCTTAACCTTCTTCTACAAGATACACTCTGGTACAGTGTCTCTTGATAAAGACAAATACCTGACCCCGGCACCCAACCTAAGGCGAACTCGGGCATCGCATGAATTACAGTATACAAGACAATTTGCCTATAGTGATGCCCTGAAAAACTCATTTTTCCCCAGAACTATTTCGGTTTGGAATAGTCTCCCTTCTTCAGTGGTCTCATCTAAGACCATTGAGGAATTTAAGGTTTCTATTTAATCATAGGCCCAGAGGCATGTGTTTTAGCATGCCTCTATCTATATCTTGTAAATAGTTTTAATGGTCCACCCCAAATGTTTTTTTTCTCCCTTGACTAAATTCTAAATTTAGCCACCCACCCCACACCTGAGGTGATGATCAGAAATTGATCGACTCAGTATCAGAAGATAGATAAAACCAACAATCTGCATATGCGAAAACAATGGCGCAGATCAGCTTCGCAGTAACTGCAATTCCTCTACTTTCTAAATCCAAAATTTCCAGTCTCTAGCCATCTTCTGTGCTTGTACAGCCCGGTTTGTGTCTGACCTGGTCGGAAACCACATTGTTAGTTTTCCCACGAGGCGGCTCAAATGATGAGATCTTCACAAGCGCAATTTCAACATATTCAATGTTGCGAGAACATCCATGACGTCTACATACACTTTCGTCTTTGGAAACTTGTCGAAGAACCCCGCATAATCTAGCGTTTCCATTGGTCCCTTAGCAACACCAGCTAGATACACATTGATCCCTATATCCGTATATTCTTTAATCACTTGTTGTATTATATTCACGCCAGCCATATCTATATAAGTCATTACCGAACAATCTATGATTACTTGATTTGGTTTATATGGCTCTTCCATAGTCACGTTTCTTTTGTTACTGGATTCATTGACTGATTTAGCCGTACCTGCTTCAAAATCTTCAATAACATCTTGGATATTGTCACTTCTTTTAACAATCTCTTTGTGGTACCTTTGAGGGTTTAAGACTTGGGAGTAAATCTGACTTTTGAACCGTTCTGCAGACGCAAAGAAAAGATTTGATGATAAACGGAATATTTTCACATCTTGCACAAGTCCCGATGAATCACTGTGGCTCATTGGAATCAAAACATCTTCTGAGTCTGCTAGTTTAATCAGATGCCCTTTCGTCAGCTGACTTTGTATGACAATAGACAATACAGACACACCAATGCCTGCTATAATGCCATAATCTAGGTTCACCAAAACCCCAACGGAATTGGTAATGATCCAGATCCCGAAGTCGTATTTATTGATGCTCCAAATTTTAGGGAGATTCCGGTACTGTAAAAGTAGTTCCTTCATTGAGACGACAATCATGGCGGCTAAAACGGATAAAGGAAGAGATTTAAACAATGGTCCTATCAGAAACAGGATGAGAATAAAGAATATGACCGTCACTACAGCATTTAAGGTCGTTTTGGCTCCAAGATTGCTAAGAATCATGGTCCTAGGCGGGGCGGTCGCGGAGGGAAAGGAACTAAAGAACCCGGATATGAGGTTACAGAGCCCGTATGAAAGTAGTTCCTGGTTGTCATCAGTGTCCATACTGTGTTTCCTAGCCATCAGTTTGGCCATAGAGATTGTCATCATCAGCGATAGCACGGCCATTACAAAACCATCCATGACGTAGTTTCCGGCGTTTTTAAAGGGAGGTAATGCCGGTGTCGGAAGGCCGCTAGGGATGGAGCCGACGATTTGTACACCCCAGAGGCTGTTAAAATTGGCGAAGTGGCAAATAACTGTACCCAGCACTACTACAATCAGATCTATTGGAATTGGCATTTTCATTTTCTCTTTAAATCTTTCATTGATACAGATTTTTACCACTAACAACGTCACCAGACAGATTACAGTAATAATAACCTCTACAATTTTCGTCTGCTCGATTTTAGAAAACAAATCGACGTATGTTAGAATTAGCTTCCCAGGACCAGAAAATGATTCTACTTTAATGCCGAACATTTTCGGAACTTGGCTCGAGGCAATATGAACGGCAGCTGCAGTGGTAAATCCGCCGACAAATGACACTGATAAGTATGACGTCAGAAATCCCAAACGAAACAAACCCATGGCGGACAGAAATATCCCAGTCCAAAAGCAACAAATCATCGACGCACCCACTTTGAATGATAATAAATCCTCAGCGCTTGGTCCTGGCGACCCTGTGACATTAGCGACGTCAGAGGCTGGTTCAAATTTCTGAAGATGGTTTGCCGTTTCCCGGTCGATTACCGCTTGCGTCATGAGCGCCATTACAGCGTTTGTCCCGAACGATATGTACGGAGATGTTCCGAATATGAGATATACCAGAACTGGAAACAGCGTGGAGTACAGTCCGTGAACTGGACGAAGGCCTGCGAGGATTCCGAATCCCATGGCTTGTGGCAGGTGCATGAAACTTACAGTCAACCCCGAAAGAAAATCTCCAAGCAAGTATTGTTTTAACATATAATGCCGGGCAAACTTCAGAACTGGCAAATATGTTGAAGTTATTTTCCACGCCTTCCTTTTAGAACAAGTGCAGCACTCGGAGATTCGCCTTCTTATTGTTTTTCTCTCAGCCTTGGGGTGAGGGTACCTCTTTTCGAATGCGTTGTACGAGTATGCGTGTCTTGTTACCGTGAACTGTATCGCCAACTCCTTGCTGCTCTCCTCCATCTCAACTGTAATAAAATATGAGAAATTAGAGCAGACAACAATTCAGTTAGCGGCGCATCCGCATGTCATGAGGAAACCAGCAATTTGGGTTTCCGACCAGGTCCGACACAGTAACAGAAGCAGGCTAGAAGCTTGGAATTTTGGATTTAAGAAGAAGAGGGATTGTACTATCCCTGTAGCGAAAACAAAGGCGCTGATCAGCTTCGCAGTTACTGCGAAGCTGATCTGCGCCTTTGTTTTCGCAAATGCAGATTGTTGGTTTTCTTATGCAGCGGCTCAAATTAGATATCCATTATTTTCAACGTGACTGCATGTCGCTATTAACGCGGGAGCTAATTTGACTTACCTTGCAACCCCGGACAATTTTTCATGGGTGCCACATCGTTCACTGGGACCCCAGAAATGTAAAGAATTTTTGTCCTCAAAGAAAAACTAGTTTGCACTATGAAAAAAATGCATTGTTTCCACGGCAACCGTTAACGTGATACTTGAGCATAGGGGTGGACATACAAAATTGATAACATCATCTTTGGTGTTACTCAACATGGTCTCATTTTAGAATGTAAACATTGCCCTTTCATCCTATGTTAAGTTTTTTTTTTTTTTTTTTTTTTTTTTTTTTTTTTTTTTTTTCATTAAGGGGGTCTCTCTGTACATACTGGCAGTCATGAGAATGTGTCTCGTGGATGCAAGATAAATCTTGTAACCCATTCAAAACTTTGCAATGACTGGTTTTTCTCGATTTTCCACATTTCATATTAAAATTCATTTTTATTAAAATGAGATAATTTTCATATAGGCCCGTGACATCAATAAATTTGTCACATGTCACATGATATAACTGGTTCAATAACAGCGAAGAGGGACAGTGTGGGTCTGAAATTCGTTTATTTATGGATTTTAACGATTTTTCTAATGTTTCAGTCATTGAAATTCATGAATATGCAAACTAGATAATTTGCATTTCTTACCATAGGATGAAAGGGCTATGCATCACTTTAATTTTTTTTGTTTGTTTGAAATGTTACTTTACGTCCCAGTCAACAGCAATGGTCATGTCGGGACATTGCCTCCATTTTATGGGACTTTTACCCAAAATTAGGATGTCATGACACTCAAAACGTGCTACCCAACTAAGCCAATAGGGCTTATATGTATGGATGGTTTGACTAAACCGCTTTTCCTAGGCAGGCTCAGACATGAGCGGTTAACCAGCAATTAGATGGTCGGTGTGTGTATGTACACTCCCATACTCAAGAATCACTTTACCATGGAAATCGTGCACTTTTATAATGCAAACAAGATGGTGTTTGTGGACATGTTTTATTCGAATTTCTGGTGTCCCAATGAACGATTTGGCACCCATGAAATATTGTCCTGGGGTAGGGGGGGGGGGTTCAAGGTAGGTCAAATTAGCTCCCGGGATATATGGCCTGACAGACCGGCGAGTGCCTCAACTGGTCATAAACCGGGTGTTGCTCTATTGAAACGCTGTTGTATTTATCGATTAGCTTGGCGACTGAGTCTCAGCGACGAACGGCCATCATGCGGAAATGCAAATTGCAACGAAAAATTTAATCTTACTTGATTCCATTATCTATCCCTGCAGAAATACCACTTTCCCAAGAGAATGCGAAAACAACTGTTTGTAAATGATTTCTTTTAACTTAAAATAGTTACTACTGATGGGGTTTTATGTCCTTGAAATACGTGAAATAAGACCCCATTCGTAATATATTACATAAACTGTGATATGACCCCATATGGATAAAACTTTAAAAGATATGTCTTTTATAAAACAAAATATTAAAAGAAAAAATTTATTGATTTTGTGTGGCGTGTGAAAGCTATGTCGGATACTTTTACAAAGTCCATGATTGTCGCGAAGCCTGTACCCGACATTCACTAGCATGGAAACGCTGCTCAATTTATTTTCGACAACACTCATGCAGTTGTTAAAGTCACCCTTTTATAAAAAAAAAAAAAAAAAAAATTCCTTTTCTGTTGTGTTGTTCATTCTTCGACAGGCTATTTCATTACGAAAACTTGCCCATGCAATATACAGAGATTTTGTTAGCCTTGAAAATTGAAAATTTTCAGCTGAAAAAATTTGATATTTTTCTTATTTTTGCTCAAAACATAGATTGTGGGTACACGTTGTTAGAACCGCCTCGCCGAGGCGGTTCTAACGAGTACCCACAATCTATGTTATGGAGCAAAAATAAGAAAAATAGGTATACCCCTTCATACCCCAGTTTTGCTATATAAAAGTGGGGTTCAAATTGTATACATTACACGGGCATATTTTCATGATGTGAAATCGTCCTGTTTTTTTGCCGTGCCATTTAAAAGATGCTGGCGGCGTTTTCTTTTAATGGAATAGTTAGGTTTACACGTAATGCACGTAATGCAGTTAAGCCGAGCTTACATCAGGAAAACATGTCCGAAAAAATATATACCCCCTTCAACCCCACTTTTATATAAAACTGGGATTTGTAGGGGTATACCTAGTTTTTTGAGATTTTTTGAGCTTTAAAAACTGAAAATTTTCAACTGAAAAATCTTATGTTTTTCTTACTGTTTGCTCAAAACATAGATTGTGTAATTTACGATGAAAATCATAAATGCTAATTATGATGAAGCATAAACATCACCTTTCCTTCTTACAATATAGACCATAAACAGGTTTGATCCCTTTCAATGTCATTTGTGACGTCAACTTGTAATTTTACAAATAGGCCTGGTGATATGATTTTGTAGCTATTATTGTCTCTTTTGTAAGTATATTATGTTTTGTATGGAGACAGAGTCACCAGATTATTCTTAGACAATTAGATTCAATTACTAGCCAATGCAATCTCCTGAAATATGAGCCTTCGCGTGACAAAATCAACAATTTGGGCTCCGACTAGGCCGACACACACCGGGCTGTACAGTCACAGAAGATGGTTAGAGGCTGGAAATTTTGGATTAAGAAAGAAGAGGAATAGCTCTATCCGTGTAGCGAAAACAAATGCGCTGATCAGCTTCGCAGTTACTGCGAAGCTGGTCTGCGCCTTTGTTTTCGCTATGCAGATTGTAGGTTTTCCCATGAGGCGGCTCATATAATCTGCTTTACATGATCATGATTGTCTCTGTGAAAAAGAGCAAGTCTCTAGAATCGTTTATCTGTGACTACATTACGAAAACGTGCCCATGCAATATACAGAGAATGTTTTCGAAAGCAAAATTTGAAAATTTCATTGGAGAATTTTAGGTATTTTTGCTAAAAAAAACATTGATTGTGGGTACACGTTAGAACCGCCTCGGCGAGTACCCACAGTCTATGTTTTGGATCAAAAATAAGGAAAATAGATATACCCCTGTAAACCCCAGTTTTACTATATCATCATGAAAACATGTCCGTGCAATATATACCCCCTTAAACCCCACTTTTATATAGAAAAACTGGGGTATGCAGGGGTATACCTTTTTTTTCTTATTTTTGCTCCAAAACATAGAGTGTGGGTACTCGTTATAACCGCCTCGGCGAGGCGGTTCTAACGTGTACCCACAATCTATGTTTTGAGCAAAAATAAGATAAATATCAAAATTTTTCAGCTGAAAAAAAAAATAAATTTTTAAAGTTAAAAAAATCTCTGTAAGACTAGCTTTTCATGGACATGTTATCCCATAAAGTAAGTACAGAAAGACCAGATATTGATATGATGAATGTAATATCGTCACCTTAGCGAAACAAACAGTGTACCTGCCCAATGCTAACTTTTCAGGAGAGACAAAAACTTTTTTCATTTTAGTATGCACATCAAAAAGCAGCCTGAAAACATCTCACCTATTTGGAAAATAAGTTTGTTAAAGAATGGCCACCGAAAAATTTTACAGCATTTTTACTTTCAGATACACCATTCAGGGTTTTCCAGGAAAACATGCCCGTGTAATATATACCCCTTATACCCCACTTTTATATAACGAAACTGGGGTATGCAGGGGTACACCTATTTTTCTCACTTTCGATCCAAAACATAAATTAGAACCGCCTCGGTGCAGATGAAAACGAATCTCCGTGTATCGCATGAGTAAGTTTTTGTAATGATACGGAATCCCAGACTCCAGACAACCTGTCAGGGACTCTCTTAATGAATTGCCAAGAGTCCCTAGGGACGCCCAAGGAGTCTGAAAGCAATTTTAAGCAATTTGTCTATTTCATAGAGCTTCTGCAGGGGTTTTGTATTGAATCTAGTTGTTAGAAATCTATCATTGTTTATTTCTACCTTATTCGTTGGAAAATAGTCAATAATTAGAATTTGTACCAGGACCCTCAAATATCAACCTTGAGAGTCCCAAGGAATCCTGAAATACAAAGCTGAGGGAAACCCTGCTGAACATTTTAGCACTGAAAAAGTTTGCGCAAAAACCTTGTAAGTACACTTACACTGTTTTTGCGCTAAGGTTTTTGAGAATTTTTATCAGTGTATATTGCAATGCAGAACCAATTTTTTCTTCTTTTTTTACCTTAATTATATTGCGTTAAGTCGATATCCAAAACGTACAATATATGAAATGAAGATGGTCCGCTATCTTCCAGTAATCTGGTAATAAGCGCTCATGCCTCTTTTTTTCATTTTAAATTTTAAGATTATTTCAGCTTATATGTGGCGGGTCAATTGGTAGATGGGACAAAAACGGACGAACCCGAGAATAACCACACCTGCAAACAGATCTTGGCTTGTTTCACATGTGCTCCGTATAGGGCTTGAGCCCACACCAGACATAGCGCTCAGCCACTCGGCCAGAGGACAGCCAACGGCTCTTTCATTTTCTCACTTAAATGTTTTGAATCCCATGAATGTATTTAGACTTTGCAGTACTGGTAGTACTGCAGTTATACTGCGGACTGGGACATCATGAACCTGAATCTCTACATCTTGTGTCATTAATGAGCCGCCTCGTGGAAAAACCAACGATGTAGTTTCCGAACAGGTCTGACACAAACCAGCCTGTACAAGCACAGAAAAGAGCTAGAAGCTTGAAAATTCGGATTTAAGAAGACGAGGGATTGTACTATCTGAGTAGCGAAAGCAAAGGCGCTGACCAGCTTCGCGGTTACCGCGAAGCTGATCTGCGTCTTTGTTTTCGCCTATGCAGATTGTTGGTTTTCCCATGAGGCGGCTCATTTCTGTAGACAGACGATATTAATAAACCACATGTAATAAGCGCACACCCTGGTCGTTTCTGAAAATCATGGTCATAAGCGCACACTGCTCGACTAGAATTTTGGTAGTTCAATATCCCCATTTAACACAATTATCTTCTGCCGCATTACAACTTAGCCATAAATCTTCAATGATTAGAACACTTTAAATGACATCTTCAGTGTATATTTTACATGTTTTTTTTTCTAACAGTTTATTATATGTTGTTTTTGTTTGTAGTGTTTGCTAATTAGAACGATATTTTGTTACCTTCACTTCAAGTTATTTTGAAAAGTTATTCAAACTGCGCGCTAATTAGAACGAATGCGGTATAAATGAAAAGGTAATAGTGTTTTGTTTCGTATTCATGAGCCGCCTCATAGCTTCAGCTGAAAATGTTTAAAACTATGAATGCAATCTAAGCTCAATAAATTATTAATTCGAGAGCGCGAATTCCTTCAACATTTAACCAATTACAATACAAAAAACTTCTTACCCAGTAAATGTCCCCGTTCGTCTGTCATTTTGATATCTCGGACGCTGCTGATTACGGACGATAACCGATATCCAAGGTTGAGCTGACCATTAAAACTTTAGGCGACTTGCGTCCAACCTCGATTTATTTCACAATCAAATAAATACAGTTCCCGCTTTGCTGTCACCCTAGATGGCTCTCCTAGGTCTTTGTCACTCGCATGACTGAAAGAATATCATGATAACATGTCCGTGTAATGTATACCCCCATAAACCCCACTTTTATATTGCAAAACTGGCGTTTGCAGGGGTAAACCTATTTTTCTTATTTTTGCTCCAAAACATAGATTGTGGGTACTCGTTAGAACCGCCTCGACGAGGCGGTTCTAACGTGTACCGACAATCTATGTTTTTAGCAAAAATAAGAAAAGTATCCAAAAAAATCTACAGAAAATTTTCAATTTTTACAGCTTAAAAAATCTCTGTATATTGCATGGACATGTTTTCGTAATGGAATATCAGGAAACTGTGATGATTTAAGCAGCGGATTGAAAAGAGCAACAAAATGACAAGTCAATTATCAGTCTGGTTCAAAGTCTTTACTGCTCGCAACATGCAGCCACTGGCTGTTTGTACCCAAACCAGTCCAACTCGAAGATAATCGTTCGAAGACTACGTACATGTACATACGGTGTGTGCACTGCATATTTTGACATGCTTCTTTCCAGTGATTATTATTTTCTAATCGTTTAGCAGTTTTAAATTTTTAAAAGGTTTTTCTCTAATATGTGAAGCGCTTTTTAAGCAATCACAAAGGTTTCATTTAATTTCAAATTGAGAAAAACTGCAATCAAAATTCTCATAGCAATATGATAGCGTTTTCTTAACCCATATTTGACGAAATGATTCTCTTATCATTATCATTTGGGCGAGTCCACTTTCATTTTAGGGGGTCGCAGGTGTGATATTAAAATTTTATTCCATTTTTCGATGAAATTCCTGAAAGCAAACAGAATAGCCCCAGATGGGACGCCGCGTCCTGTGGCGTCCCATCTGGGGCTATTCTGTTTGACTGTGTACCATAAAAGGGACGCCAGGCTTAACTGAGTTAAATTGCTGTAAAATTGTCAAAGCCACAGAACTGACGATATGAAATTGCCACACTAAACACAGCAACGCCGACAAAAGGGATGTAAATAACTTAATATTTTAGGTACATCAAGCATGCCCTTTTAGGCATACCAATTTCGATAGCGTTCTGTGGTGTTATGTACAACTGATGATGCAGTACTTTCAATGGAACCGGAACGAGAGGCAACGACCAATTTCATGATATGATAAGCCAACTCTTAGCTCGGTATTTCTCGTTGGTTCTTTTTTTCCTATCCTCCAAGATTTAGAAAGTGAGAAGTGTCACGCAATTCTAAAGTGATGAAATCTGAACTTCTTGCAAATTTTCTGTATCAAAGTCAACAAGTCTCCGTGACAGGGAAGTTATGCCTTGAAAACCAAAGGTTATGTGCTCGAACTTGGCCGTCAGTGTGTTGGCCTGATTCGATAATAATTTTATGAATCTCTGCATGACCTTATCGGCTGCTAGTGGGATGACACTAATTCTAATACTAGTACTTCAACTTCTAATTTGCGGGCGCAGTTATCATGTATTATCTGATGCTCTTTGTGGTTGCGAAACATGCCCCAGAAAGCATGTCTGAAATGTATTGACAACGGCTTCAAAATTTTAACAAAATCGGATCAGATCTCAGTAAATTTGAGTCTGTGCTTGAGAAAACCAACAATTTGGGTCCCGACAAGGTCTTACACAAAGCGGGCAGTTCAGTCACATAAGATGGTTAGAGGCTGGAAATTTTGAATTTAGAAAGTAGAGGAATTGTATTATCCGTGCAGCGAAAACAAAGGCACTGATCAGCTTCGCAGTTACTGCGAAGCTGATCTGCGCCTTTGTTTTCGCATAGGCAAAAATCCGGTTTTCTCGTGGCGCGGCGCAAAGTCAACAAATCTCAAGTATAGAGATAATGCCTTGAAAACCATAGGTTGTGTATTCGAACCTGGCCGACCGTGTTTCGGGCATGATTAGATGCCAATGCCATGTCTTCGTATGATCTTATGCTGTTAAGTGGTATGTAAATGCTAACAGGTGGATTGTAACGTATTTCAAACCAGGCTTATTCTATATACGTGTATACCTACTGTTTTCCATGTGGTTGCGAAAGGTATTCTGAAAAGCATGGCCATACGTTTGTATCAATTTTGTTCAGGTGGATGGTTTTACCTAATTCTAATGTTAGTAGCTGCAAAGATTGCTTAACCCATTAATGACGAATGGACTTGCCCATCATTATCATTTGAGCCGCCTCGTGGGAAAACCAACAATGTGGTTTCCGAATAGGTCTGACACAAACCGGCCTGTACAAGCTCAGAAAAGGGCTATAAGCTTGAAATTTCGGATTTAGGTAGAAGAGGAATTGTACTATCCCAGCAGCGAAAACAAAGGCGTGATCAGCTTCGCGGTTACCGCGAAGCTGATCTGCGCCTTTGTTTTCGCCTATGCAGATTGTTGGTTTTCCCATGGGGCGGCTCATTTGGGGGAATCCACTTTCATTTTTAGGGGCATCAGGAGTGATTTTGAAATTTTATTCAATTTTTCGATGAAATTTCTCTTAGCAAACATAATAGCCCTAGATGGGATGCCGCGTTCTGCCAGGCTTATACAAGTTAAGATAGTTATGTTAAAACATATTTTTCTGCGACGGGACATACAAAATTCCAGACAAGTTGACCTAAAAGTTTGAGAGAAATCTGATCCGATCAAAATTTTAAGTGGCATAGGCTAGTGACACAACTAGAGCGAATTGACAGAAACGGTATCGTCGAAAAATTCTGATGTACATCTATATCCACTAAAGATTGCAAAAATATGCAAGATAGCGAGAAGTTAGAAAAGATTGATTAAAAATAATGACTGTTTAAAACAACATGATTTGCAAAGTTTCCATCCAGTGGGCATATCAATTATTAAATTCGAATTTCATTAGTGTTGATGTATCACAAAGCTATGACATTTCCATAAACCGATTTTTGTCTCAAGTTGATCTCGATGATTTCTTAAGCTTGTAAACTGTCGATCAAAGCTTTGTGAACGTGAGATTCTGAACATTGACAACCAGAAAGAGAATACAGTTTTGACATACCATGTATACAAAAACTGTAGAAAATATAACGTTTAAAATGCATTTGAGAGAGAGAGAGAGAGAGAGAGAGAGAGAGAGAGAGAGAGAGAGAGAGAGAGAGAGTTTACATTACCTGCAAAAAGCATTCAATCTGCTGTCGTGAGTTGGCTGTCGTTAATCTTATTTTCAATTACGATGTTGAAAATTGTCAGATAAGGATAGGTTGCCTTCAGCACGAGTAAGTTCATGAACGACTTACTAGTCGACGCGTTTGATTTGTACCCCGTTAGCATAATAAATATAATGTTTTTACGTGTGTAAAACAACTATCAGATAAGAATATGCTACAAGTAACAATTTTTGATATGACGAACCATAAGGCCAACTTCGAATGAATCTTACCTGTGCAAAGGTTCGAATATTGCTCAGAAATAGGGGAAAAACTGTTTTCATTGTTCGTTCCAGCACCTTTAACGCTGGCATAATGCTGATTCAACTTTTACTGATGAATTTTACTGAATTATTCTACATGATGCATAGCTTCTTGATATTCACTGGACTGATGCCCGGGCTGATCTGTATCAACGGTTCACGGATGTATACACATCGCTGGTTTTGTCATGGCCCAGTTCCAATGAAACAAATTCAACACTAATTGTGCGCTGTATGACTTTCTTACCTTAATTAATAAAACATATCCTTCTGTATACATTCGTGTAAAACATTTTTTGTTTGTACACTTCTTTTCGAAAGATAAAAATTAGTCTAAATATTTAACTTATATGTCAAATCAAGGAGAACAAAGTATGTGAGCATTCGCAAGACAAATCCAATAAATTTGGGTTAGACACAAACCAGGCTGTAGAAGCACAGAAGATTATTGAAGGCTGGAACTTTTGGAAATAAAAAGTAGAGGCACTGTACTATCCGTGTAGCGAAAACAAAAGCGCTGACCAGTTCCGCACTTACTGCGAAGCTGATCTGCGCATTTGTTTTCGCATATGCAAAATGTTGATTTTCTCATGAGGCAGCTCGTAGAAGGTAATGATACTTGGACATGCATAAGTAAACCGATTTTATGATATATGAAGTCGAAAATAAATCAGTAGAAGGGAACAGTGGTTCGTCACATTGCGAAAATTGCTATAATACGATAACAAGAAGTGACTCTCGATCGGGATCCGACGTTCTTTCTTTCTTGGTTTTGTGATTTAACGTCCAAGTCAAAATGTTTTTAGTAATGTCCAGACGAGTCATCGTTTCCTGTGTAAAAACCAGTGCGTATCTTACTTAAGGACACAACCCTGCACCCAGCGGGTTTTGAACCCAGGACCTATTGATTTGGTGTCCGGCGCTCTACCACTAAGCCAACGCAACGCATCGTAGCAGAAATTCTGACACTTTATAGGTAACTGTGCTCTACATGATCCTATTTAGCTTGTTTCTTTGTAGTGTAGCTGTTTGATGTTCAGTTAAAGTCTGGTGAAAACTGTAATAAACCTTCGACAACAACGTTACCTGGAAACTGTCAACAGGTTTCATGCTAGTACATGCAGTTGAGAGATATAATGGGGACTGATTTGTTCTCAGTATGAATAATATCCATATTACAGCTGTCCTCAATGGAGAGAAACTTAACTACTGTAAGTTAGAGAGATTTCGTTTAACCTTTATTTCGCGATTTTCGAATTATTAACGAGTTCTTGAATTTTTGCGCCATAACTTCTGCAGTCTGTAAACCTTATAGTAATTCTTTAGAAACGAAAACTGAAAAAATATGTTCGCGAGGCCACGAATTCGCGTACACTTCTATATCCATCGCCAGTTTTCAGAGTTTTTGCTGTTTTTTCTTCATCATTTAGCTTGTCACAATAAATTCTTATAAAGAAGATAATTGCTTTTGTAGCAGTGAGAAAAAAGATAGTGGCCACCTGTTTGTTTCAAGCATTAGATGAAATATTATCGTTTTCCTCTGACTTTGTTTCAAAATCAAAAAAGGGATGCAGCGCCTGATTAGACTAAAAGAAACACTGATCTGAGTCTATAAAGATTTTAAGGTGGCTTTTTTAATATTGAGAATTTCAATACATATGCATGTGCATACTTTCTACATTTTTATCAAAATATTTTAGGTACCCACATGTTGAGTACCCACCAACAGCACGGTGTGAAATTCCACAATTTAGGAATACATGTAAATACAAATAAACACCAACGAACTTATGAGTACCACAAGACCACAACAATTTCATACTAATGGTTTCAAGTCTTGACTCGAAATTTCATGAACCAGCTTTATCTGAATACCCACATTTTTATGCGATTTTGAATTTTGTGAACACTCTTATAGTATAGACTAACATAATATGTCAGCGCTTTGTGTAACAACAAGATTAGTTTCCAACATTTCAATATCCACAGATATTTATAATATGTACTTTTGAATACCCACTTATTTCGAATACACTCAAACTTGAAGACTCGTTGAATATTTCAAGTACCTAAACTTTTGTGTGGTAACATCTCTAAAATATCTATTATATTATTACTTGCCACCAATTCTAGGTGCCTACAAGATTTGATATTTCATTATATTCACACTTTTGAGTGCCAACATTTTTGGGTACCAACAAATTTGAAGACCACAAATTTCAAATGCCCAAAATTTGAGAACTTCAAAATAAAAAGGATAGTTTCAAAAATTTTAAAAGTGCTATCAAATTTTGAATACCCCTAATTTTGAGTACCCATATATATTAGTATCGGTACCAGAAAGGTGATTATGAATCTATGAGGGCAGAAACATTAAAATTTGCAAAGGAAAAGTATTTCAATGGCTACTCGGATACCCGTTCGGTTCAGGAAAATTTCAATCTTATTACATCTTTCATTCAGGACTCGGCAGATAAGCATATCCCATCAAAAACAAGTCGCTCTGTCTCTTCTGTCCCATGGATAACTCCTGAGATAAGGAGGAAGATTCGCAGGAAAAATATAACTCATGCAAAAGCTAAGAAAACTGGAAGTGCAAAAATTAGATCTAAATTTGAAAACTTAAGAAGGGAAATCAAAGCTGATATAAGGAAGCAGCATGACCTTTATGTCAATAACTTGGTAGGGGGCGTTAAGGCTAATCCCAGGGATTTTTATAGGTATATCAATAGTCAGAGGAAAGATACCCAAGGCATTCCCCCTTTGAAAAAGAAAAATGGAAGTGGTATTGCTCAATCAGATTTCGAAAAAGCAGAAGAATTTAATGGACAGTTCACAGATGTATTCACCAAAACGGTACACAACCAAGTCCCACTTCTGGATAGGTCGACCCCATTCATGGATGAAATTGTTGTAACAAAGGAAGGAGTAACAAAACTCCTTAAAGGTCTGAACCCATCTAAAGCCTTAGGACCTGATGAACTCCATCCTAGAGTCCTTAAAGAATTGGCAAAAGAATTAGGACCTGTATTTGCACATCTCTTCCAGCAGTCAATCAATACGGGTGAAATCCCCAAGGAATGGTCACTTGCTAATATTTGTCCACTTTTCAAGAAAGGTGACAGGTCCCTTGCTTGTAATTACCGCCCAGTTTCTTTGACTTGTATTCCTTGCAAACTTCTAGAACATATTGTCTGCTCAAATATCATGGGTCATCTTGACCAGTATAATCTTTTGTCGGACAAACAGCATGCATTCAGGAAATGGCATAGTTGTGAAACTCAGTTAATTACAGTGATAAATGATTGGGCAAAAATATTGGACAAAAAGGGTCAGGTTGACACTTTTATTTTGGACTTTGAAAAAGCTTTTGACACCCCTCCACATGAACTTCTTAAAAGCAAATTGTTTAGTTATGGTATAGGTGGAAAGACATTGGAATGGATAAATGCTTTTTTGTGCTTCAGGCAGCAAAGGGTAGTAGTTAATGGTGTTAAATCTGACTGGGCCCCTGTTGTGTCTGGTGTCCCTCAGGGCACCGTTCTCGGTCCATTGTTGTTCTCCTTGTACATAAATGACATACCCGTTGGCATTGACTCTCAAATCAGGCATTTTGCTGATAACTGTGTTTGTTACCGTGAAATTAAAACAGTAGAAGATACATTGAAACTTCAGAAAGACATTGACCTTTTAGGGAGCTGGGCCCGAAAATGGGGCATGAGATTTCAACCTGTCAAATGCAACATGATGCAGCTGACAAATAAGCGGATAAATGAAATTGAGGCCTAGTACACCCTCGAGGGAACGGTTTTGGAAAATGTTGATAGCATTAAATATCTAGGTGTAACAATTACAAATGACCTCAAGTGGAATACCCATATCAATAATATCTGTACTAAAGCCAACAGAACACTTGGATTCTTGATGAGAAACTTATTTTCTTGCCCCCAAGATGTTAAAGAAGCAGCTTATAAAGGACTGGTGCGCCCAGTCCTGGAATATGGAAGTTCTGTTTGGGATCCTCATACTAAATGCCTCCAGGAGGAATTGGAGAAGGTTCAGAATCCTGCCGCTAGATTTGTAACTAGGAATTATACTTTCGAGGAAGGTAGTATGACTGGCATTCTTGAACAACTCAGATGGGAATCTCTCAAGAAAAGGAGGACGGATAATCGACTTATATTACTATACAAAGGTCTGAAGGGTAAAGCCAGAATACCTACAGATGACCTTATCCCAAAGACTAGGCGTTGTAGAAATAGCCACTCCAAGGCATTTCAGCTTCCATCTGCTAGTATAGAGGCCTATAAATGTAGTTTCTTTCCCCAGACTATCAGGGACTGGAATGACCTCCCTGACTCTCTGTTTTCTACTGCTGAAATGTCAGATGATTGTGTGTCCAAGTTCGCTTCACTCGTGCGTTCAAGGGACTAATTTCCCCCCCCCCCCATCCGAACCCCTTGGTGAAATAATGTCATTTGGCGTGTCACCAGTAAACTATTCTGATTCTGATTCTGATTAGTACCCACTAACTTCTACCAAAAAATGGATCAAGAGAAAGAAAACTGAACAAAAATGAAAGTTGTAGAAATGTGATATCGGACATCTGGAGACTGTTAATTGCTCTTTTCACAGTCTACTGATAATGATGATCAAAGCTGAAAGCTACAAGATATTTTCTAAGGTTTATTACAGGCTCATTCAGCTCCATTGGAGCTATTTTTTGGCGATGGATATAGGAGTGCGTATGATTATCGAAAATTAAGTTACATTTACAGTATAAACATGATGAAATGGGAGGATATCGTTACGTGGTCGATCTATGTTTTGGAGCAAAAATATGAAAAAAAACTAGGTATATCCCTGCATACCCCAGTTTTGCCATATAAAAGTGGGGTTTAGATGTTAAACATTTCACGGACATGTTTTCCTAATGGCTAGAACCGAAAAGTCAAGTGGTGTTGTCCAGTTGTTCTTCTGTATTCCCGAATATACAGTAGTCCTAAAAGATATTGATAACAGCCAGTCCAAAGACTTGAAAAAAAAATATTCGAGGTCAAGCCTCATATTTCCTCATAGCTGGAATGCAGTTTATCTGCTAAGATTTCAATCGGTTGAGCCCAAACTAGGTAACAGCCAGACACAACGCTTTTGAAAATAACCAAGGCTGCTTTTTCGTGCTAATTTCTTTTAATGTAAAGGTTTCAAGCGTTGATATAAGATGCTTCTATGCACTTAATTACTGTAAATTCGGAAATTTTCGCGTGACTTTTATTTTGCGTATTTTCTATTTCCGAATTATTAGCGGGTTCTTAAATACGCGAATGAGTGTTCATGTATTCTATAAAGGTTATAGTAACTCTTTATTAGCGAGAACTTTGAATTCGCGAGGCAACCAATTCGCGAATATTAGCGAAAATTAAGTTCTCGCGAATATTTCCGGATATATAGTATGTTCTCTTTTTAACAGTATTTATTTAAGAAATGATTTTCATTATTCTGATGTTCATGGAGCTATGAATCACAGCGAGTCGCGTGCAAAGTGAATGAACCCTTTGGGGTTCATGTAAGCTTTGCTAGCGACCCACTGTTGTTCATAGCTCCATGGACATCACAAAAATTCAACTCATTGCTTACATTTACATTAATTTCTCTCTATCGCTTGTTGAAAAATAATCGAGGCGATCACAGAGAAATTACACAAAGTGTGTGTTGAAACAGCGGAACGGCATCGATGGCGTCATGGGGTTTACAACGCTATCCAATCACATTGGCGAGTGCCATGATTTTTCATGACGTCAAATTTTATCATGTGGCGTCGCATGGCACGATGTTGTTCATGGAATTATGACGAATCGCATCTCAGTTCTATAGAGTCATTTGCATCAGAAATGTAACCATTTGTGAATAGCTTTTTTTCTCCCTAGTCTTTTACTGTTTCATCACCCCTAAAAGTTGTGTCACTTTAATTTGTGTTTCATTACTCTTTAAAGTACTTCAGCAAATACATCAGTACCGATCGCCTAGTGTAAAAACTCTCTGAAGACTGCATAGCCATTGACCTTGTACTTGTTGGCTTGAAATATTTCAATACGGTCAGGATCTACATTAGTATGAACAAATATACCTACGAATTCTGGTTGATCTTGACAAACATTATGACATACCATCACGAAATCATACCCATACAATCTACATACAGCTGTAAATACATTGATCACCTTGCTTGAGTATTTGTACCGAATGTATGTATGTACATAGATGTGTCATGAAATTTCAAATAAAAAATAAATACATAATATAGCTGTAATATAAAATAAATTTATCAGTTGTTTCTTTTTTTTTTTCTTTAATATGCTCAAAGCAGAGATTGTACGTATGTTAGGCGACTAAGTGGGAAATGCGCTTAAGTAGGAAAAAAGTTGCGACTATCTAGGAAACCGTCCGTCAGGCGCTTAAATGGGAAATGCGACTAAGTGGGGAATGCGACTAAGTGGGAAAACGACTGACTTGGAAAAGAAAATACGAGTCGGACTTATAATTGCAACTTGTTAGGACATCAATACGCCGTGTCTTGAGAAAACCTATCTCAACCGTTTTCGACCCTATCCAACACAATCATGTGTACAGCTAAAGAACAGGGTAAGAGGCTCCTACTTTATGATTAAGGCACTGTCTCTGTAATAAAGGTTGTAACGTCGCTAAGCTACGCGCAGTAGTTTTATTTTTATATGCACAATGCAGACATCCTCATGCCGTGGCTGAGTTATTTTTATTAATACACCGTACTGACATTGGTTCGTCTGGTGGTTCGGTTTCTTTGTTCAAGATTTTCAGTATTCTTGTTTGTTTTCCATGGATCTTCAGTTGGCAGGCAACAAATTTTATCTGCAACTCATCTTTTTTCAATCATCATTACGTTTTATCTCGATTTATTTGTTTGTCCGGTGATGATAACCACGGATGTTCATCGAACTATTAAAATGATGTGAATTGCAGATAAGGCTAGGCAATAGTAAACGGGTCCCAGTAACCATAGTAACGATGAAACTTTAGCCTTTTTTGTGGCTCTACACGTATTTTGCTTATGTTTAGGTGTAGACTATGTGCGCGTTCTGTGTATCTTACGTGCGTATTCATACATTTAGTTAAGTTCAGTAAATTAGTGGGCTCCTTTGGGGAAATAGCTGCTCGTGCACATTGTACTATGTTTTCTTTGTATAAGTCGTTTTCCCACCTTGGGTTTCAGGGTGGGGCTGGATTCGATTTGACCATTCCGGATTATTGCTTACTTTTACCTTTTCATGCTTTAGAAGAGGTCAGTCACAAAGCTTGTATACTGTAATGCCAGCAAACGCTCAATTAGTGATCATGCAATGTTAGGAAAGCAAAGACGCCATTGTAACCCCCCCTCCGTTTTAGCTTAGAAAAACCAACAGTCACACTGAGAGTTTATAACATACTCCGACGCCAGTTCCTCTTCCCCGTCTCCTCTGAAATTGTTTGTCTACCTTCATGTTTAGAACTTACGGATTACATTTTATACCTACGACATGAAATAAAAGCTGAAAATAACATTTTCTAATGCAGGCGTATGACGCTTAAAACCAAAAATGTTGTCCAGTTGATTATAAAATATTTCATCACACGTACGAGCGTACAAGGGGCAGGGGATATACCAGTAGGACAGGGACCAGTACTTGTGATATAGGGGATGTACCGGTATGGCAGGGTCCAGTACTTGTGACATAGAGGGTGTGGCGGTAGCGCAGGTCCAGTACTTTTGATATAGGGGATGTACCGGTAGGACAGGGCAAGTACTTGATATAACGGTGATGCACCGGTAGAACAGGGCAAGTACTGTTATATAAGGGATGTACCGGTAGAACAGGGCAAGTACTGTGATATAGGGGATGAACGGGTAGAACATGGCAATTACTGTGATAAACGGGATGTACTGGTAGTACATATAGGACAAAGACCAGTGTTTGATATATAGGGGATGTACCGGAAGGACAGGGACCAGTACGTGTGATATAGGGGATATATCTCTGGAGGGCTGGGTCCAGTAGGAAGTACCGATAGGACAGGGACCAGCTCTTGTGATATAAGAGATGTACCGCTATGGCGGGGACCAGTGTTTGTGATATAGTGTTTGTACCTATATGACGGTGTCCAGTACTGTGATATAGAGGATGTACCGGTAGGATAGGGACCAGTACTTGTGACATAGGGGATATAACAGTAGCACAGAGTGTACATTCAGTTTAGATAGAACGGTAGAACAGGGGTCAGTAATTGTGATATATGGGATATAAAGGCAGGCGGGGACCAGTACTGTTGATTTAGGAGATATACCGGTAGGGTAGGATCCAGTATTTGTGATATAGGTGATATACCGGTAGGACAGGGACCAGTACTTGTGATATAGTGGAGGTAACGATTGGATGTACCGGCATGAACTGTCCAGTTCTTTGGTTTAGGGGATATACTGGTAGGACATGGACCAATACTTGTGATAAAGGGGATGTAACGATAAGATAGAGGCAAGTACATGTGACATGTAGAATGTATCGGTAGGACAGGGCCAGTAGTTTTGTGTTTAGGGGATATGCAGTTAGAACAGGGGCCAGTATTGTGATATAGGGGATGTACCGGTATGATAGGAGCCAGTACTTGTGAAATTGGGCAGAAAACGGTAGTATAGGGACCAGTACTTGTGACATAGGGGGTGTATCGGTAGGACAGGGATCAGTAGTTGGATTAAGGGGGTGTGCCGTTAGAACAGGGACCAGTACTTGTGATAAAGGGGATGTATCGGTAGGGCATGGACCAGTACTTGTGATATAGTGGAATGTAACGGTAGGAAAGGGGCCAATACTTGTGATATAGGGGATGAACCGGTAGGACAGTGACCAGTACATGTGACATATGTGATGTACCGGTAAGACAGGGACCAATAGATTTGATTTAGGGAATGTGCCGGTGGAATAGGGACCAGTACTTGTGATATTGAGAATGTAACGGTAGAACAGGGACCAATAGATTTGATTTAGGGGATGTGCAAGTAGAACACGAGCCTGTATTTGTGATATACGGGATATACTGGTACGGCATGGTCAAGTACTTGTGATATACGGGTGTTAATTGTAGGATAGGGACCAGTACTTGTGATATACGGGTGTTAACTGTAGGATAGGGACCAGTACTTGTGATATAGGCCAGGAACCGGTATGACAGGGTCCGGTACTTGTGATTTAGGGGATGTACCGATATGGCAGGTCCCAGTACTTGTGATATCTGGGATGTACCGGTAGGATAGGGAGCAGTACTTGTGATAAAGGGGATGTACCGATAGGACAAGGACCAGTACTTGTGATATAGGGGATGTACCGGTATGATAGGAGCCAGTACATGTGAATAATAGCAGATAACGGTAGTTTAGGGACCAGTACTTGTGATATAGGGGAGGTAACCGTACGACAGGGACCAGTACTTGTGATATAGGGGTGGTAATGGTTGAATATGGACTAGTACTTGCAATATAGGTGTCGTAGCGGTAGTACAGGGACTTATAATTGTGAAATATATCCGTGTGTGTGGGATGTAATGGTAGGACAGGGACCAGTACTTGTAATATATGGGATGTACCGGTATGACAGGGACCAGTGCTTGTGGCGTAGGGGATGTACCGGTATGACAGGGGCCAGTAGTATTAATTTAGGGGATATGCGGTGATATAGGGGATGCACCGGTAGAAACGGGACCAGTGATTGTGATGTAAGGGAAGTTAACGCTAGAACGGGTGCCAGTACTTGTGATATAGTGGAGCTAGCGGTAGTACAGGGACAAGCGCTTTTGATATAGGGACCAGTACTTGTAATATAGGATAGGGAGTTAATGGTAGAAAAAGGGTATAAGGGAGATAACGGTATAATAGGGACAAGTACTTGTGATATGAGGGATGTACCGATAGGACAGGGACCAATACTTTGAGTATAGTGAACTTAACGATGAGAATTTGTTTTCGTTGATGCTTTACGTCACAGTCAACTACTAAGGTCATGTCGGGACGTTGCCTCCACTTTATGAGACTCTTACCCAAAATGAGGATGTCATGACAATCAGCAAGTGCTTCAAATGTAACCATCCAACAAGGCCGAAAGGGCTCGTATGTGTGACTTGGAACCACTTTTCCTGGGCAGCCTCAGACCTGAGCGGTTAACCATGAATCAAGTAGACAGTCAGCATCGTTCAAGCTTTGCCTGGAGGCACACGCAGCCCATCTATTTCTTTAAGCCCCAATAGGCGGGGCCCAAAACGGTAGGGTAGGGACCAGTTATTGTGATATAGGGGATGTAACGGTAGGACGGGGCCTGCCCATTGGGGCTTAAAGAAATAGATGGGCTGCTTGTGCCTCCCGGCAAAGCTTGTACGATGCTGATTAGCAATCTGATTACTGGTGAATCGCTCGTGTCTGAGCCTGCCCAGGAAATGTGGTTCCAAATCGAGCCGTCCGCACATATAAGCCCTTTTGGCTTTGTCGGATGGTTATATTTGAAGCACTTGTTGGATGTCATGACATCCTCATTTTGGGTAAGAGTCCAATAAAGTGGAGGCGACGTCCCGACATGACATTGGCTGTTGGCTGGGACGTAAATCATCAATTCAAACAAAGAAACAAACTGGTAATACAGTGGATGTAAAGGTTATACATGGCTCGTCGCTTTTGATACAATAAATTGAGCATTTTGGATCATTCCATAATTCCTGCTTACCTTATCTACAACGTCGAATCACATACGAAAACACGCCCATGCAATACACATATTTTTCTTGAGCTGTAAAAATACCATTAAAAGTTTCATTCGAAAAAAATCGTTATAATAATTTTGAAAAAAAAAAAAAAAAAAAAAAAAAAAAAAAAAAAATCGATATAATAATTTTTAAGATGTTTGCCCGAAACATTGATTGTGGGAACACGTTATAACCGCCGCAGCGAGGCAGTTCTAACGAGTACCCACAATTTATAATTAGTTCCGTCCCGACATGACTGAAAAATTGTTGAATGGGACGTTAAGCCTTAAAACCAACAAACAAATTATGAGTATTTTGGATCAAAAAGAAGAAAATATGTATACCTAGGGTTGTATACCCCCAGGGTCAGTATATAAAAGTTGGGTGTAAGGGGTTTACAATACACGGAAATGTTTGCCTTATGTTGATTAGAAAAGTGATGCAATACTTTTGGAACCGGGCACACTAAGCCTGATATTCTATGCAAACTATTCGTTAAAATGGTCATTGTCGTTATTTATTTTGGAGGAATCAAGCTGACACATTGTTGAATATGATCACAGATTCTTTTTTCTGGCGAACTGCCTAGTGTGTCCTTGAATCGGCATTTAGGCAGAGTCAAAATGGATGGTGGTTGGATTTATGTGAAATTATACATGATAAGCAGTTCTGCCTCTCCGATTGTTTACATCAATAAAATACCAGTGTTTCAATGGTGCAGCTAAAATTGTAATTAACACACCGATTTAATATCAGCTAACCACTGGCTTATTCGCCTGCGAATTGTCTGTAACCAACAAAAACCTGTATAAGGGATTACTTTTAAAGGAATTGCACTGCTGCAGTGGCTTTTCGAAGTTTCGACGATTGCCTTTTGCCATAATGTCACAATGCCATAATGCCAAACAAGCGAAATACACAACCTACACAGTTAGCAGCAAACACATTTAATGCTGCACAAGCGGATCTTTGTTATGTTATTAAAAATAAAACTTTCACATATTTACACATGATTTTATTTAATATTTTAATATAAATCATTTGTTACCATGTGCCAGGACGGGGTCTGAAAATGATAGTTATTCTCGAGTTGAACCCCCTCCAACTAATTAATGATAGGTATTTATTTAGGCATTCCGTTGTAATAAACTGTAGGGTGTACATGTATATTTGAGGCAGCTGCTACTATCCATGAACAAAAACGTTGAGAGGGATATTAATCAATCATTGAAAACAAACAAACCAAATGAAAATAACTGCGGCTACTAGGGTCATAACTTAGTCAGCAAACTACGGCTTGTCTACGACTCTGGTGGGTAGATGAACAGACATTCCAAAATATGTAATAAAAATACCAAACATCTTCGTTGAAACTATAATTATTGCCAGTATTTTATAGGCAACCAAAAACTCGAAATGCCCATCGGGACCTAAAGTGCCAAATCGGGAAATATCATCATAGAGACAGAACGATCGAACTTTAAAGCAGGTATAGAAGATGCATGCACATGTAGTTCAGAAAGATTATGTGGTTATGTCAGTAATTGAAACAAACAAACGACAAACAAACAAACACACAAACATTTTACAATAATCGCCCATTACATGACTAAAAGGGGGGGGGGGAGGCAACAAACTTGCTGCATTATCGCAAAGATGCTGATAACAATACTATTATTTTGTTTTAAGCCGCGAGCGTTAAATGATGTCTTTATTGTATCCGGTTAGGTTAGACACAAAAATATGTTGCACAGCCACAGAAGTTGACTGAGCACTCTTGATACTTTGCGTTTAGAAAACAGAGTGATTGTATACCTTCTACTTTTGTATTGTAACACAAGCACTGATCAGCGGCTAAGATAATCTATGCTAATACTGTCGCATATGAGCCGCCTCGTGGGAAAAACAACAATCTGCATCGGCGAAAACAAAGGCGCAGATCAGCTTCGCGGTAACTATGAAGCTGATCAGCACCTTTGTTTTCGAATCCTCTCCTACTTAACTCCAAAAATTTCAAGCTTCTAGCCTGCTTCTGAAGCTGTACAGGCCGGTTTGTGTCAGACCTGTTCGGAAACCACATTGTTGGTTTTCCCAGAAGGATGCTCATATATAGAAGTCAGTTTTCTCATGACGCGGCTCATATGAAACACTGGAAGGATTTGCCTTAAGTTTTCTAGCGTTTCCTACTTAAGCGCAGTGAACGAATTTCCGAGATAAGCGCAATTTTATGTCTTCACCTTGACGGATTTTCCCTACTTAAGCGCATTCCCTACTTAGTCGCCTCACATACGTATGCGTTTGTACGGTGTCCGAAATGGGTCAAAACTAACGGAGGTAACCAACGAGTACCAACAAGCTGGTTTGAAGCAAAAATAAGAAAAATGGTATACCCCTATACATCCCAGTTTTACAATATAAAGGCGGGGTATACGAGAGGTATATATTTACATGGCCATGTTACCGTGATGCTGTAGCCAAATACATACTTTTTTGAAAAATATAAAATTTCTTTCAAAAATTGTTGTTTCATTCATGATTCTGGTCAACAGCAAGTTGAAATAGAGAGATTCATCAGTTCCAGTAGCCCTGGAACTATTGGTTTAAATTTTTCCATCGATTGCCGGAACAGAGGAACATATTTTTTTGGTAGTACACAGCTTTTACATTTCTTCATACATTTCAATGGAAGCGTCTGTGATTTACGATCATTTACCGGTTTTCATCGATGCTAAGTATAGCTTTTATGTCTGGATTAAATGAGCGTTTACATGATATATATAGTCCGATTTTTTTCAATGTGATGGGCGGAGCCTGTCAATGTTTGATTGACAATGACAAAACTGACCATTACATTTAAAAATAGGTAGTTCTCACTTGGATTGTAACTTTGACCAACTTGTTATTGTTGAACCAATCAGTGTCAAAATTTAACCTCATGCACTGAAAATGATGGGTAAACACATACTGTCACAGAAAAATATTCTGTACTACATGACTGTATTGATGTATGACCATATTGAAAATTCCCTTAGTAAATGCATGGTAAACATTCTTGTTGTATGACTCTCTGTTTCCTTTCAAGTTTAAAACTTTAACTTTAATTTTGATACATGTAAATATCAAATGATGTAGGCTTACTTTATATTACTAATTTGCTAATGAAGGCGGCAGAAAAAAATGCAATAACTTCTTACTGGAAGTCACAGTATGGATCTGTAAAGCGTTGTTCTGTTATACTACACATTTGTTGAATTTGACTGACAGCTCAGTCAAGTTAGCAGCAAATCTGTTGCAACAGTAAAAAAAAAAAAAAAAAAAAAAAAAAAAAAAAAAAAAAAAAAAAAAAAAAAAAAAAAAGGTTAGCTACAGCGAAACTTTTTGTCACATATTGTTTAAATATAGCTATTAGCTCAATGAATCCCACAAACACACGTTTTCTATCTGTCCTATTACCCGAGTTACAGACAAAAGTTTCCTGTCAGCATTAAAGGAGGAAAATTTCGGTTGACAACGTTTTTTGTTTTTGAATGACTGTGAGCGCATTAGAAAACAATGATGAATGTCACAAACATGATTTTTCTATGCCACCTGTGACCCACGTTCTGGACAAAAGTTCCCTGTCACTAGCATTAAAAGTGGATTTTTTTTGTGGCCGATATTTTATCTCGCGTATGCCCTCACAAAGTGAGCTTATAGGATCAGGCTACTTGAGCCGGCATCCGTGCATCCGTTTGTGCGTTCATCCGTTTACACTTTCAAATATCTCTAAGGCCATGCCAAATGCGATCAAATTTTATCTGAAGCATCATTGAGGTGGGGGAATGATTGCATCAGATTGAAAAAAAAAAGTTTTCTAAACCACAAGGCCCGTAGCTTTCATATTTAGTGCAAATCAGTGTATAGTACTCCTCTTTATAAATACTGTCAATTGTGCACATGGGGTTCATACAAACAAGGCTCCAGAGTATCATTGCCTATCTTGAAGCTTACACTGATGAGCAAATCACTAAGGTTTGGTCTCTTGTTTTCATTTAAGTCTGTCTATAAGCGCTATAAGAAACGATGATGAATTTCATCACAAACAGACGTTTTATATCCCACATATTACCCAGTCTAGGGACACTTTTGTCCTTAAGCTATGTTATGAGTGGGATAGAAAAATCTTGTTTGCGGCATAAGTATTCGTTTCCTATAGGGCCCACAGCCAGACAAAACTGTAAAAAATCGGCAACATTTTCCATAATGTTGGTAATATGTGGTCTAGAAAAGTTCTGTCGCAGCATTCATCATCATTTTCTACATAGCGATCACAGCCAGACGAAAAAAAAGAGAAATAATAATAACAATAATAATTGCTACTACTACTACTAATAATAATAAAAAAAATGGCGACAAAAATTTCCACTTGAAATATTTGAGTTAGCTGTATGGCTATAGTTTAGAACAAAATGTTTATGTTTTTGTGTGTCTACCATACACTTCACCTATTTTGAAATCATTCAGGTGAAACACAGGTATAGCACAAAGACAACAAACATAGTCACCTTTACTTCAATTATACATTGTCAGCTCTAGGACCCTTTCTCAACAATGAAATCATCCAAGGCTGGGCTTAGCTAAGCCATGCCCTGCACATTGAAAAAAATCCAAGTATACTCAACAAAAAAAGTTAAGGAAAACATGTTCAAGTGCTTATTGCAATAAATCTAGCGAAAAGTTAGAAATTCAAACTTTAGTATGTTATAAATTGTCTTTTTATCTTTCCAATGAGGCCTCATTTGAAGTTTTAGCGTCGGCAGTGGCTGAGAAAAACAATGTCAAAATTGACTAGTCGCCAATCCAGTTTTCACAAAATTGCAATATTGTTTGGTTTGAGTAAAAAATGTCAATGTCTCTTGCTTTAAAAGCATAGGCTTTGAAGACAAGTTTTCTCACGACAACAGATCAGTGCACAAGACAAGATGTTGAGGCATGTCATACTGCTTTTCCTGCATCAGCATAATTTCCTAGATGGCAATATCAGGCTGCAAAGCACCACAGCCAACCGACAATTCTTTAATCTGACCAACAATATGCCGTATTTGGTGCTGAGAAATCAGCATCCTTTCCTCCTGAAGCACCACAGCAAGAGCCTGTGGAGTTTTTGGTGCCAGTATTCAACACCAAACCATATCATGCTGTCCCAGAATGTGTAACACTTGTTCAGGGGTGACCATGTTTGGTGGGTGGATTGCCTAGTCCTTGACCTCAACGTTGTTCCCGCGTAGGTAATCTTGTGTAATACTGGGGAGATTTCATCTGACATTGTCCTCCTGGTACCAACAATGGTACCGGTGCTGAAAATGCTTTACAACAGGTCTGCTCACCTCAGTGTGTGCACTGTACAGCTGTTCACGAGAAAATGTGTGTATAGAGACATGGTTATTGTGTGAAAAAGCTCCAGTGACAATTGATACACAAATCCAACAATATGGCAATCGTGTGAAACATGGAAGGGCGACCAGTCAACTTTGACATTGATTTCTAAAGCTTCTGTAAGTGTCATCATCTAAAGCAAGCCCTCATTTGAAAGATAAAACGCCACTTCATAATAATATGTAGTTCACATTTCAAGAAATATAATAGTTCTTGTGTTATAGGCCCTCAAACACATTTTTCTTAACGTTTTTGTTGAGTATATATTGTTACAGTGTACATGGTATGTGGTCCCTCAGCACTGTTAGTTGTCTTATTATAAGAACTCTCTGATTGCTGAAAACAAATTAATCATTTTCAACTTTCAGCTTGAGTAGGTAACACCATCATTTCCGCAAAGTCGACCATGCCTATGATCTGCCCAAGTCATCACAGTGCAGACTTAACAGCTGAGGTTGACTTAAAACGATCTCATATTAACTGCAATATTATAGTTAGATGTTTCATAGAAATGCCATTTGCTTGGCTATATATATTGAAAAAATCAAACTGAATACAAAGACTGAAGAAATAAGGTCGTTGGCACATACATGAATGCATGTTACATGTAAATCAAATTACCGCGTCCATGATAAAATGAAGCGTTACAAGGAAGGAGGTCACGTATATATGGTACGGAGTCAATTCGTATTCAAGTCAATTCGTACTCATTTTGGTCAATTCGTACTCATTTTGGTCAATTCGTATTCAGTTTTTGGTCATTTCGTACTCATCTTTATAAAATTTAGTCAACTCGTACTCATTTTGGTCAATTCGTACTCATTTTGGTTAAATTCGTACTCATCAAATATAGAACTTTTGCAATTCTGTTGCCTCAGATTCAAGCGATCAAACATTTTGTATCCAGAAAGGTACAAGTAGGCAAAGATCAGGAAAAGGCGCAATCAGAAAAAGATTCCCACTCCAAAAACCGAGGTGGGAAAAAACCAAACTAACAATCAGGTACTTATACCATGAAACATATCGTAAGCCAAATGAGCAGCTATTTTCCCAATAGGTGGCCACTCAGTTACCTTAACTTAACTAAAAATATGAAAACATACATAAGGCGCCAACAGCACAAAAAATTTTAAACACCAAGACATAAAACAAAAAGAACCACTACAGAAGTATCGACTTGGAACGATCAGTAATACAAAGTTACTGGCGGGCTTAAACCGGTTTTACAGGTACCTAACCTCACCCTCAGCTTCTGCAGTGGTTCACAACATTTAGTTAGTTCTTCGGTCCTCGTGGTGAATCTCTAACTAGTCAATGAATCATCAAGAACAAACAAATAAATCATGATAAACATCCTGATGAATCAAAAACCAGGACTCACAGATAGAGTAAGCTGCCCGACGATGGAGATCCCTGGGCGCCGAATAACCTACTAACTCCGGAGCAAAAGAAAAACACCAGTTGGACCCCGGTGGGCCAAGCAACAGACAAGAAGCTCCGGCCCCAACCAACTAAAATGAATAGCTTTAAGTCGGGGCCATCATAGAGTCTGACGCCCGACCCACCGGCGTGCAATTAAAGAAGGCAGCATAGTTATCAACCATGATTGGGTTAAAAACTAAGCATGCAGACTGTCGCATAACATTCAAGTTATAACCTATACGTCTGTAACGTGATATGATTTTTCCGAACTGAAGAGAAAAATCATTTATTCCTTTAAATATTACATATTAAATTATACACTGATTTTCATGCTTTTGTAATACAACAAGATTTATGTTGTCACTGAATATGGGATGGAGGCTTTATAAGATGTAGAAAAATAGTTTACTTACCATTGCTACTGTGGGTTTAACCTTGGTATAATGTTGCGTTAACACTAAGTTCCCGATGGTCACGGAACTCCCTATTGCTCAAAACGTAGCATGCCGTGGAAATTTGGTTATAATTTTCTTTGTTTTTCAGATCTATTACGTTTTGTTAAGTTTTCTCACGCCGTACTACGGTATCGTTACAAGCCGTGGTAGTGGTAAGCCGGTGAGTTGCGGATGTGTTAGGATACTCTGCGGTTATCCCACGATATATCTATCTAACAATATCTCATTGACGGTCATAACATTTTGATATCTGTGAAATCCTCATTAACCTTTGAAACATTGCCGAAGTATTACTTAGACCAAATAGTATTCTTCTGAATAGCCCCAGATGTGACGCCACAGAACGCGGCGTCCCATCTGGGGCTATTCTGTTTGCACAGAGAATTTTCATCAAAAAATTGAATAAAATTTAAAATTCACTCCTGACGCCCCTAAAACTGAAAATGGACACATCCAAATGATAATGATGGGAGATATATAGTAGCGTCTATTTGTTGATGTCTACTTGTCCATAGCCACTACTTAAGTCAAGAGTATTGACAAATTAAGTTACAGCAAGATCATGTAAAGTGATAACAATAGACTACTGTTAAATTGTTGTTCCAGCATTTTCCTTACTATAAAATGGACTTGTTTTTCAATCACAACAGTGTAAGCGCACTGATTGGGTCCCAAAAATCGGTTTTAACACTCAAGTTATTCATTTATTTAGTAGCTTCAAGGCGGTTCTTTTGTGAATTATCTTTATTTGTATGATTATTCAGAGCTTCTATCTGTTGTGCTCGTCCTCCTTGTTTTGTTTGAGGCTAGACAAATGACGACCTCGTTTGAAACAAACTGGCCGCCTTGCTCTTCATGTGTGGCGAAAATTTTGTTACGTCTCTAATTATTATTCTTTCCAGTCTTGTGCCTTAGGGTTGAGATTTTAAATTTAAGTACATCTATTCCTGGCCAGCCTGTTTGTATTTTAAGCCTTTAGTGCTTTGACTCCTGGCATCGTCAAAATTTTTCGAGTCAGCATTATGATTTGTTTCTGTGAGCTGATGGGTAACCGTGTTGATAATACACCTGTTTTAGGTAGGTGGGCATTGTATAAATTCACAACTCCAGAATGACATAATTTGATAATGCCAACCACCATTCAGCAATAAATTTAACGCATAGTTGAGTCTTGCTAACGCGGATTTCCCACCCTTGTTCCTTAACCTTCATTATGCAATATGTGGAGATTTTTTTTTCACTTGTAAAAATCAAAAATTTTATCCTGAAGAAAATGATATTTTTAATATTTTTGCTCAAAATATTGATTATCACGGGATGCACGGTTCTAACGTGTACCCACAATAAATGTTTTGGAGCAAAAATAAGAAAAGAAGGTATACCCCAGCATACCCGAGTTTTGTTATATAAAAGTGGGGTTCAAGGGGTATACATTACACGGACATATTTTCGTGATGTTAAAGACACATTCTGGATTGCGTAACACCCATTCGGCAGGCAAATGACTCCGAATACCTGAGATGACATCTTCATGATCAAGTAAAACATTTCGAAAAATATGCGTTTTAATGATCATCGATTATCTCCCTTGCTAATGCAAAAATCGCTATTCAAAATTTATTTTGGCCATAAAATATCTGCTATCCGACTTTCAAATTTTTCAAAACTAAGATCAAGATTTTGTCATGAAAATAATTTTCATATCGCCATCCATTGTTATGTATGACAGTTACTTGTTGAAAGATGTGCATTCAGTACTGGTAAACTTCCCAAGGGAGTATGCCCAGGAAAGTATGATGTTATACATATGATGTTTACTTGTTGTCCTTAGCAATTATTTACTTTTAGTGTCCCAGATATTGGACATAAACAGGTTGTTTACTTCAGAATTTTCTAGAAATTTCAAATTGTTCTTTGACAGAAAAGTCCGGAAAAATCTGGAAGAACCTGGAAAGATGTAGAATCTTCTAGAAAAATCTTTTTTATGTCAAAAGAATATTGTGGAAGGATAATGGCCTCTCTAGAATATTCCAGAAGAATAAATTTTGGTAAACAACTTGTTATTTTTAGTATATGATATCATAGAATTTGCTGGAAGAATCCTGAATGTTCCTTAGTGCTATATAAGGGCTACAAATTTTCATAAGGACTATCTTTGGGTACTGTTACTATTAAGAAGTCAAAATATATCTTACTGGAATTTAAACTTGTTCTTGGATTACTTTGTGATATTCGATTCTGGATTGGGACATAGTGCTATTTTGAAACAAACTTAAATTCTTGGGATCAGAAACTGATACAGACTTGTGTTAAAAAATTCTGAGGGACATTCAGACATTCTTTAAGGGAATTAACATCTTGAAAGGTATTGTACATTCATTTTTGTTTGATTGTATATATGCTATTGATTGTTTCACATGTAATTACTGGTGAAATCACTTCTAAATAGATTTGTTAAATTTTAAACAAAGCTTGTTGCTGGCTAACCAACTTGTTGGTTTCCTTAATCTTCTAGTTACGCCTGGCACGTAACAGAATTGGGGGCTCGAGTCCGGGATTGAAATTTCTTGTGCACCAAATTTATTTAAAATTCTAAAGTATCTTCACTGTTTGCTGTTTAAATAGCTAAAGCCAGCAAAAAGCAACCATGTCATTCAAACTAAGTGACTTTATTGCTGCGCCTTCTCAGGAGCTGTTAGATAAGGCCAAAAAGAGCGACCTCTTAGACATAGCTGATCATTATGGGTTGTCAAATATCAAGACTTCCATGTTAAAACATGAAATTAAGAACATTTTGATTCAGTTTTTTGTTGACGAGGAAATTTTTGATTCCTCGGCTACTTCTCAGATTCTAGTCACTCAGACTGACTTGCAGTTGAGGGAACTAGAAATCAAAAGACAAATTGAGATGGAAAAACTAAAATTTGAGTATGAAGAAAGAATAAGGGCAGAAAAGGCCGAAAGGGAAGAAAGAATAAGATTGGAAACTTTAGAACGGGAAGAAAGAATGCATAAACAAAAGTTAGAAATGGAAGAACGAGAGAAGGAAAAACAAAGAGAATTAGAACGAGAAAAAATTGAGTTAGAAAAAGAAAAATTAGAAAGAGAAGAAAGGCTTGAAATTGAAAAAGAAAAATTTAAATTTGAAATTGAAGAAAAAGAAGGAGAAAGGCAATTTCAGTTACGAATGAAGGAAATTGAACTTAATGACAAATCAAAATCTTTGCCTTTGGCTACTAGTACAGTATTTGATGTCACAAAACACATTCGTCTCGTTCCTCCATTTCAAGAAAAAGAGGTTGACAAATATTTCTTACATTTTGAGAAGGTGGCAGAAAACTTGAAATGGCCAAGAGAGCACTGGACCTTGCTTTTGCAAAGTGTTGTAATTGGTAAAGCTCGAGAAATTTACACTCAGCTTTCTCTTGAGCAAAGCTCAGATTATGATACAGTAAAGGAATTTATTCTTAAGGCTTATGAGCTGGTCCCTGAGGCATACAGGCAGAAATTTAGAGACTGTAGAAAAGAACATGACCAGACTCATGTTGAGTTTGCTAGAACAAAAGAGCAACTATTTGATAGATGGTGTTCTTCAAAAAAAGTAGGTTCTGATCATGCAAAGCTAAGGCAGCTCATGCTGGTTGAAGAATTCAAAAGGTGCATAAATTCTGATGTTAAGGCTTTCTTGAACGAAAGAGAAGTTGAAAACTTGGAAACAGCAGCACGTTTAGCTGATGACTATGCTTTGACTCATAAGGCTTCATTTGTCAACAAGCCATATCCTAAGAAACCATATAACCCTCAATCAAAGCAAATTACCCCACAGTCAAAACCATATTCCCCTCAGTCCGGTCCCAAAGCCAATCCCAGTAATCCAACTGACAATTCCAGTCCAAAACCCAAATTTTCTAGTGAAAACAAAGGACAAAATCCCTTATCCCAGCCAATTTGTAATTATTGTAAGAAAACTGGCCACATTATTTCTGAATGTTTGGCACTGAAACGAAAGAAAGAAAGAGAAAATCTAGATAGTGCTAAACCGACAGGTTTCACCTCCTTAAAGGCTAAACCACAGTCTTGTATCCAGGAAGAAAACCCTATACTGACCAGAACTTGTAAAGAGTCAGTCTCTGAGGATTCTATTATGGAGATTTATGAACCATTCTTATCAGATGGTTTTGTGTCACTTAACAGTGACTCTGCCCAGTCTACCCCTATCAAAATCTTACGAGATACCGGAGCTTCTCAATCCCTTATCTTGGCAGATACCTTGCCATTTTCCGAGAAGTCTTCTTCTGGGACAAGTGTCCTTATCCAGGGCGTAGAGTGTGGATTTGTTAATGTACCGCTCCATAATATCTATTTGTCCTCAGACTTAGTTAAAGGTCCCGTGGCTGTAGGTATTAGACCTTCCTTACCCTTTAAAGGTATTCATTTGCTGTTAGGCAATGATTTGGCAGGAGATAAGGTTGTGGTAAACCCACTTTTGACCAGCACACCATGTGTTGATCAACCGCCTGATCCCATTGAGCAGGAAATTCCTGACCTTTACCCTTCTTGTGCTGTTACTAGGGCAATGGCTAAGAAAGCCAAATTATATGATGGGATGCAGGACATAAATTTAACTGACACTTTGATAGGTCAGTCCTTTAATAAAGAGATTTCAACATCTCTTTCCCCTAGTCAGTCTGATATTCAGACTGACCCTAGCAATCCAAGGTCAGGGTCAGAAAATGACCTTTCACCTTCCAACTCAAATGACCAAGGTCATGACCAGATGTCAAGGTCACAGCTTTGTAAAGAACAACACAGTGATTCTGAGATCTCGCCTTTATTTGAAAGGGCTTTAGATGAAAAAGAAATATCCCAGGTCCCTGTTTGCTATTATGTCAAAAATGGCATATTAATGAGAAAATGGCGTCCTCCAGATGTCTCAGCAGAAGATGAGTGGACTGTTAACCACCAAATTGTGATCCCTAGGGTTTATCGCCCTGAAATCTTAAACTTGGCCCATGAAACTCCAATGTCAGGCCATTTAGGTGTAAATAAGACCTATCACAAGATCCTTAATCATTTCTACTGGCCAGGAATAAAATCTGATGTATCTCAACACTGCAAATCCTGCCACACTTGTCAGATGGTAGGAAAACCCAATCAGACTATTCCTAAAGCTCAGTTACAGCCCATTCCTGCCTTTGATGAACCTTTCAGCAGAGTGATTATTGATTGTGTAGGTCCCTTACCCAAAACAAAGAAAGGTTGTGAATATCTTCTGACCATAATGTGTGCTTCAACTCGCTTTCCTGAAGCTATCCCACTCAGAAATATCAAGGCTAAAACAATAGTTAATGCACTTGTGAAGTTCTTCACATTTGTAGGCCTCCCAAAATCTATCCAGTCAGACCAGGGCTCAAATTTTATGTCAGGAATTTTTCAGCAAGTTATGTACGAACTTGGAATTAAGCAATACAAGTCATCGTCTTACCACCCTGAAAGCCAAGGTGCCTTAGAAAGATTCCATCAAACTTTGAAAAACATGATCAGATCTTACTGCTTTGACACTGAAAAAGATGGGGATGAAGGCATACACTTGCTTCTATTTGCTGTAAGAGAATCTGTACAAGAGTCTCTGGGGTTCAGCCCATTTGAGCTTGTTTTTGGGCACACTGTACGTGGACCGTTAAAACTTCTAAAAGAGAAATTTCTCTCAGATGATGACAGTTCTTTGAACTTACTTCAGTATGTGTCTGATTTCAAAAACAGACTATCAAAGGCCTGTGATGCAGCTCGGTCCAATCTCAAATCTGCTCAAAGCAAAATGAAGATTCGTTATGATGAAAATGCTAAAGACAGAAATTTTGAACCTGGAGACAAGGTACTTGCTCTATTGCCCATTCCTGGCAGACCTTTACAAGCTAGATATTATGGCCCGTATACTGTTGATAAAAAGTTAAGTGACGTAAATTCTATTGTCAACACTCCTGGGAGGCGCAAGCAAAAACAGCTTTGTCACATTAATATGCTCAAGAAGTATATTGATAGGGATAGTTCTGTTATTTCATCAGTAAATATAGTTAATTCTGTCCCTCATGAACAAAATCAAATGGACTCTGAGGACTTCAACTTGGAGAAATCTGATCCCTCGTCATCGAAACTCCAGAATTCTGACATACTACAGAATCTTGATCAGAAACTGTCTCACCTTGATTCAGACAAAAGACTTGAACTGAAACAGTTAGTTCTCGAATATGAGCACTTATTTCCGGACATTCCATCCAGAACTGACAAAATCTATCATGATGTTGACATTATTGAAGGTTCAAAACCTGTAAAGCAACATCCTTACAGAATGAACCCTGTAAAACAGCAATATCTCAGGGAAGAAGTTCAATATTTGCTGGACAATGATTTCATTGAACCCAGCCAAAGTGAATGGAGTTCTCCTTGTATTCTTGTACCAAAGCCAGACAGGACATTTAGAATGTGCACAGACTATCGAAAAGTCAATTCTGTCAGTAAAACAGACACTTTTCCCATCCCACGAATCGATGACTGCATTGATAATATTGGACATGCCAAGTATGTTACAAAGTTCGATCTGCTAAAGGGATTTTGGCAGATACCCCTCACGGACAGAGCAAAGGAGATCTCGGCATTTGTTACACCAGATGGACTGTACCAGTATAAAGTCATGCCATTTGGAATGAAGAACTCGCCTGCGACTTTTCAGCGGCTGGTCAACAGTTTGATTTCCAATCTGGATGGCTGTAAAGCCTATATCGACGACGCTATTATCTTCAGTGAGGAGTGGCAACAACACTTGCAGACAATCAGAACATTCTTTGACCGGCTAAGTGATGCTAAACTAACTGTGAACTTGGCAAAAAGTGAATTTTGCCATGCAAACTTGACATTTCTTGGACACATTGTAGGTCAAGGTCAGGTAAAACCTGTAGAAGCTAAAGTTGAGGCTATCTCAGATTTTCCTGTACCTACTAGCAAAAGACAACTGATGTGCTTTCTGGGTATGGCTGGATATTACAGGAAATTCTGCAACAACTTCTCGGCTATAGCTGAGCCTCTGACAAACTTGCTTGGTAAGAAGGCCAAGTATGTTTGGACAGATGACTGCCAGAAGTCATTTGATAAGCTCAAGGCCATACTTAGAAGTACTTGGTTCTCTTAGCACCAAGTTTTGACAAAGAGTTCAAGTTTGCTGTAGAGGCCAGTGATGTTGGTGCAGGCAGTGTATTGTTGCAAGAAGATGACAATGGTGTTGACCATCCTGTTTGTTATTTTTCCAAAAAGTTTAACAAGCATCAGAGAAATTACTCTACCATAGAGAAAGAATGCCTATCTCTAATCCTTGCGCTTCAGCACTTTGAAGTTTACTTAGCTTCTTCACATGCACCAATTGTTGTCTTCAGTGACCACAATCCACTGACTTTCATACATAAAATGAAAAACAAGAACCAGCGTTTACTCAGGAGGAGTCTCATGTTGCAAGAGCACAATCTTGACATCAGACATATCCGAGGAAGAGATAATATCATTCCAGACACCCTAAGCAGAGCTTAAGTGCCTCTACAATGCTGATGTCCAGCTTTGTGCTGTTGTATTTGATTAGTTTTGCACAAATTTTGCTAAACATATTGTATACAATTATCCAGTATTGCAAAAGAAAGCTTTATTTTATAAAACTTTCTTTTCTTTGAAGAGGGGAAGTGTTATGTATGACAGTTACTTGTTGAAAGATGTGCATTCAGTACTGGTAAACTTCCCAAGGGAGTATGCCCAGGAAAGTATGATGTTATACATATGATGTTTACTTGTTGTCCTTAGCAATTATTTACTTTTAGTGTCCCAGATATTGGACATAAACAGGTTGTTTACTTCAGAATTTTCTAGAAATTTCAAATTGTTCTTTGACAGAAAAGTCCGGAAAAATCTGGAAGAACCTGGAAAGATGTAGAATCTTCTAGAAAAATCTTTTTTATGTCAAAAGAATATTGTGGAAGGATAATGGCCTCTCTAGAATATTCCAGAAGATTAAATTTTGGTAAACAACTTGTTATTTTTAGTATATGATATCATAGAATTTGCTGGAAGAATCCTGAATGTTCCTTAGTGCTATATAAGGGCTACAAATTTTCATAAGGACTATCTTTGGGTACTGTTACTATTAAGAAGTCAAAATCTATCTTACTGGAATTTAAACTTGTTCTTGGATTACTTTGTGATATTCGATTCTGGATTGGGACATAGTGCTATTTTGAAACAAACTTTAATTCTTGGGATCAGAAACTGATACAGACTTGTGTTAAAAAATTCTGAGGGACATTCAGACATTCTTTAAGGGAATTAACATCTTGAAAGGTATTGTACATTCATTTTTGTTTGATTGTATATATGCTATTGATTGTTTCACATGTAATTACTGGTGAAATCACTTCTAAATAGATTTGTTAAATTTTAAACAAAGCTTGTTGCTGGCTAACCAACTTGTTGGTTTCCTTAATCTTCTAGTTACGCCTGGCACGTAACACCATGCAAAACTTTTCTGCGAAAAAACATTACCAGGGGCAATGTTTTCGACATTAGAAGGTCGTTTTCGTTCCTGGCGAGCACCCGAAGGCTCAAACCGAGGTTCGCAAATTGTAATACTGTTACCAGTGTTAGTATGCCTTTTCCTTTTAGTTTGTTTATGTTCCTTTGTTGACCTTATTCAGTAACTGTAGACAGCAAATGTCTTTGGAAGATCAGGCCATAGGTTATTGTGAAAAAAAGACTTGCAGACTGAGACAAAATACTATTTTTTCTTTTGTTTCCAGTTAATTTATAAGTCAAAGTCTGGGGAATGCTAGACAACTGCATAACAAAGATATTGAAACGAATCTTATTAAACGGTTTGAACGATAAAGCTTCTAATTTAAATCATGAAGATTCATTGTGACAATGAGAAGACGGTGGACCGATTTAAAAGATGCTGTACTTATGATGTCTTTGAAAGTGTCATTAGTAGTTACAGACAGGTAATCAGTGTTCGGTTCAATCATCATAATTATGATTTACGAAGAAAACATAGTACATTCCGGTAAGTTGGGTTAGAAATGGATTCCAATATACATAGTTCAGCCCGATATTAGCACAACTAGACGATGTCTGTAATTTCGACCACTTCATTTTTTTTTCTCATATTCTATCCATGTGTAGGCATTGGAATGTTTTCTGATAATTTTATCTGAAAACATGCCTAGTGACATTTGTGATATGATACAGCTCAGATCTGGAGACATAAATCTAGCGACAGGCAAAGCGTTTTTGTATTAATAATCACCTGAGCTTTAGAATGGTTTCCTTGAACTCCCGTCATGAACATTAGATGAGCCGCGTCATGAGAAAACCGGATGTTTGCCTATGCGAAAACAAAGCCGCAGATCAGCTTCGCAGTAACTGCGAAGCTGATCAGCGCCTTTGTTTTCGCTACACGGATAGTACAATTACTCATCTACTTACGTATACCCAAAATTTCCAGCCTCTAACCTGCTTCTGTGACTTTACAGATTGGTTTGTGTCGGACCTGGTCAGAAATTCCGAAGACCGGTTTTCTCGCGTCGCGGCTCAGATAAAACAGAAGTTGCAGAGATGTCACAATAAAATAACTTGTTCTTAAATTTCCGTATGCATTGTTACAACTGCGGGTTCAGCATGGATTTGCGGCTTTATCGTACAGTACATAATTTTCTAGTTCTACGGCTCATTGTTTCTGAGAAGATTTTTGTGGCTTTTTCAACATTGTAAGTATATGGGAGCTAATGATCTCCAGAGAGGGGCTTCTTGTGACACAAGAGGCATGATTAGCAGGATTCGTGTAGAGCACCACCTAACATTGCTGCATACTTCATGTACAAGCTATGGGTCTTGTGGTTTCAGAGAAGAAGATATTTTCATGTTTTCCTATGACAGATAATGAGGTCCGGGGCGTGGTTAATTTGGACCCCAGGGGCATGGCTGGCAGATCATATAAAGGGAACTACTATACACAAAATATAAAAGCTCTGGACTTTGCGTTTTTAGGGAAGACGATTTTTTACGAGGGTGATCCAAGAAGTAATGCGAACTCGTGTGTAATTTCTTTCGGCATTGCCATTTTCCAAAATGGTTTACATCAGAATTTTGATGCATTATCGATTTTTCCAGATCCGATTACTATTTTGACTGAATCAAATAGCAACCCTCGTTGCCTAGCAACAAGAGAATGCAAGGTAAACGACCTTTGCCACGGTTAAAATGGGTTTTATTTATGTAATGAAGTGTCATATGCAACGCATAATTACGTCAATAATCGTTTTATTCCAAATAACGCTTACATATTTTCCTCATTGGTTCACAACCATCTCACTTCTTGTCATTGTTATACTATGTCTCACCTAAACAGCGTTAGTGTTATGTCCGAACACGATCAGCGAGTGTGCTTTTGATCAGTCTGTGATATCACAGCCCTTCTTCAATGTGAGATGGTCACAGTTGCATGCATAATCATGAAATACCTAAATCAATGTATGTTTTCAACCGTGGTTTTAAAGATTTCATCTGCTGAGAATAGTGTTGAGAGAATGTCAGTGCTTTTTGTTAAACCTCTTGTCTTGCTGGAGAAGTTTTGGTTATGTTTTTAATGCTACAGTCAAAGTAACAACGGGTCGTCCACAGAATAGCACAGCCCATCGGTGACGACTGTATCAGGCCAGTTCTGTTTTTGTGGATTTTTCAACTAGTGCATTTTGCTTCCCGGCAAACATATTGTGTGTTCGTAATCCTCACACATCGAAGAATGCCGGGAACCAATTCCTGAGGGTATACCATGGCAAGCTAAATCTACATGGTACTGTTTTGAATAAATAATCTTTGCATCAAATGCATTTGTGGCCTTTACTTAAATGAGTTTTGCGTACCGCCAAGAAGACTTGGCCAATGTTTACACATGTATTAATTTGAAATGTGACAACAGCATATTGTCTATAAAGTTGGGATGTTGTATTTCCCAATATTCAGAGTTTCTATGCACGTTTTAAACTTTTTCTGTTCTTAGCTTTAGCGTCAGTTCGACTCTTCTTTTCTTCTTTGTGAACCAGCTTTATCTGCGTTTCTCAGTCTGTTACATCCTTTCCAAATATGCTACAGACCAAGCGCCTCGTGTTTTATAGCTCTATTGAAATATTCACTAAATTATCTTTTAGAGAAAAAAAATGCACTTCCTCTTTTCTTCTTTATTATATTTAAACTGTAAATGTTACGAGTACTTTCATTTAGTGATGTAGATTGATTTGCTTCCCTCCCTTTATTCTGCTAAATCAATATGTAACACTTAGATTAAACTGATGTTTTGATCAGTGAAGAATATCTCAGTCGTATTATAATTTCTCAGGACATATATGCCCCAGTATCATTTTGCGGCGTCAAAACAAAACACGAACTTTACAACATAAAATGATCATTTCAAATATAAGTCATTAAGTATTTGCAGCACAGGAATGCGGCTGTAGCCAGAGAACATTAATGTATAAATATGGTAGTCCTCTTGGTCACCATCTTGTTTTATTGTTATCATGTTGGGTCAAATGTAATACAAAACACTTCATTTGTCAACATAATTTAAACATTTGAATTACAAAACATTAAGCAAATGCAGCACTGGAATGCTGATTCAATCAGAAATTATGTACTCATATATTATGATTATGGCGGCCATCTTGGCCACCATCTTGACTCATTTTTTTAATGTGGGAATAAACAATAAATCTTGCTGCTCACAACATTATATGAGCGTTTCAAACGCATTACATTTAGTATACTCAGAACAGGGATCATGTTTTAATCAGAGAACAATTATAATTATGGCGGCCATTTTGAACGCCATCTTTTTTCGTTGTTCTGATGCGGGGTCATAATTGAAAACCAAACACTTGAGTTTTATGTGTACAACAAAAATGGACTGTCAAAGCACAATACACTGTTTTAAGCAGCACTTGAATGCCATTTTATTATGAAAATATTGCTTTTAGTATGATTGTGGCAGTCATCTTGTCCGCCATTTTACCTCATAATAATTACATGGGGGTCAAAATTTAGAATTATCTTTTTAATATTGTTTTCAGCATAAATTGAGCATTTTAAACGCAAAGAAATGAGTATATTAAACCCTGGGGCGCTGTTTTCTTGTTTATGGCGACCATCTTGGACGCCATCTTGATTTTTCAAAAACGCTCAATGATGCCAGGGTGGCATCATGCAGTTTCTGAACTAGCATGGCCTAGTGAACTGGAAACCACAATAAAATTTCATGCGGCACGATCTTCCAGGTTATGCTGATGGCTACTGGACTAAATGAGCTACCCGCAGATTCCATGACATTGACTTGCTCTATTTGCAAGCTAGAATTGGCCTATGCAACCATAAAAAAACTCACCAACACACACGAACTTTATTAAAAAAAAAAAACAAGTAGCCCAGGGGCAACGATCGCTCACCTGGACAAAGTAGTTGGGGTTTTTACCATATGGCCATCTTGGTCATGTGACCTTGAAACCCTACTTACATCAGCAGAAGAGCTCTTGTCTGGATTGTGTATCCTCTTTTCTGCTATTTTTGTTCACTTGAAAAAATCATCTAACAAGGTCAGGGTCCTATAATGACCCCCGGGGTTGGGCCATATTTGACCCCAGGGGCAAGATTGGCAGGATTTATGTAGAGCTCCACATGACAATGTTGTATATCAAATATACAAGCTTTGTGTCATGCTGTTGCAGAGAAATTTTTTTCATATATTTCCATTATAAGTCTATGGTAGATAATGACATGCTTGGGGCGTGGCCTGTATGGACCCCAGGGGCACCGTTGGCAGGATTTATAAAGAGGAACACTATACATTGCTACAAACAAAATATGAAAGCTCTGGGCCTTGTGGTTTCGGAGAAGAAGATTTTTTTTATGTTTTTCCCATGACGCCCCTGGGGCGGGGCCCGTGTGGACCACAGGGGCACGGTTGGCAGGATTTATAAAGAGGATCACTATATATTGCTACAAACAAAATATGAAAGCTCTGGGCCTTGTGGTTTCGGAGAAGAAGATTTTTTTATGTTTTACCCATGACCCCCCTGGGGCGGGGCCCGTATGGACCCCAGGGGCACGGTTGGCAGGATTTATAAAGAGGACCACTATACATTGCTACTGACATAATATGAAAGCTTTGGGCCTTGTGGTTTTGGAGAAGAAGATTTTTTATGTTTTTCCCATTGTAAGTCTATGGGAGCTAATGACCCCCGGGGTGGGGCCATTTTTGACCCCAGGGGCATGATTGGCAGGATTTATATATAGGACCACTAAACATTGCTACACACAAAATATGAAAGCTCTGGGCCTTGTGGTTTCAGAGAAGAAGATTTTTTTTTATATTTTCATCATGACGCCCCTGGGGCGAGGCCCGTATGGACCCCAGGGGCATGTATGGCAGGATTTATGAAGAGGACTACTAGACATTGCTACACACAAAATATGAAAGCTCTTGGCCTTGTGGTTTCAGAGAAGAAGATTTTTTATATGTTTTTCCCATTGTAAGTCTATGGGAGCTATCCGTTGCCATGGAAACCAGAGTTCTGATCCGACCTGGCCCAAAACCTTATACAACCTTTCCCCCTCCTCAATGATGCTTTAGATAAAATTTGGTTACAATTGGCCTTGTTGTCTTAGAGATATTCAAGTTTGAAAATGTGGACGGACGCACGCACGGACGCACAGACGCACGGACGGACGGACGCCGGCTCGACTACTATACTATAAGCTCACCTTGTGAGCCTTCGGCTCAGGTGAGCTAAAAAAAAAAAAAAAAAAAAAAAAAAAAAAAAAAAAAAAAAAAAACGATGGTCATTCTCTTTACTGAGAGACGGAAGATCATACTGAATAAATAAGCATTAACCCATATTTGACGACGAATGAATTCTCCCATCATTATCAATTGGGTGAGTCCACTTTCATTTTTAGGGGCATAAGGAGTGATTTTTAAATTTATTCAATTTTTTGATGGAAATTCTATAAGTAAACAGAATAGCACCAGATGGGACGCCGCGTTCTGCGGCGTCACATCTGGGGCTATGCTGTTTGCCTATGTCCCATAAAAAGGACGCCAGGCTTATACGAGTCAATTGGCTCGAAAGACAGGCCTGTCCCCAAAAGTGTAAGGGTGTTAGAAAATTCAGGGTATATGCTGTTCATCATAGGGTTCTCCACTATTGTTCGACATCCCCCCCCCCCTATTGTTCACACTCTGAAAGACCCCCTGATTGGAAAGTCTACGAAGAAGCCAGCACGGAAGAAAAACGTGGGAAATTTCGTTGGGAAGCTGAACAAGAGCAGGCCTATCGGACAATTATAAAAAAAGCTATCAAATCCGCCAGTAATGGCCTTCATCCAATACCATTTTTTTTTTATCTTCAGTCTATTCCTTGTACAATCCAAGAAGAAACGCACTCAAATTTCTTGCGCTTAAGCACTGACCAAGGCGTTCCATTGATATACATTCTATCGACGAATAACGGAGTTACCGCGAGACACAGATCTCGTAGTAGATTGAAAGTTCTGCTGTCGCGGTAAAAAATCTTTAAAAGCTTTCTCAGAGTCCACCAAACTGTCATTTTGCTCAAACATGGTTGGAGTAGGTATACTGCTGTTTGTTATTATTACGGCGGCCATGTTGTTGTTTGCAGTTTTGAGTAACGGATTGGTTATATACTGTGTCATAAAAATAAAGAAACTAAGAACCATTACTAACGTGTTTATTTGTAATTTATCAGTCAGTGACATAATGTTGGCTGGATTTATAATGCCACAAAGACTACATGATATTTCTCATAAAGAGAACTTTTTCGAAGGTAAGCTAACTTTACTAAATTTTGTTTATAAGAAGGAAAGAAAATTTTTCTGCTTTTTAAAGAAACTTTTTCAAGATAAACACAACATTTATTGAAATATATGTCTCTCTTATTTAAAGCCTTTTTACTAGTCAAAACTAATGAAGTATTTACAAAAAAAAAAAAAAAAAAAAAAAAAAAAAAAAAAAAAAAATACGTCGCTCTTATGGTACAAGGTGGTAAAATGTTCTGTTCTATTCTTCTCTTCTCAACATGATAGAAAAAAATATTTCGTCAACCGGAACCGGAAGTCGCAATGTTAATTAACATAAATCGTCAGGAAATGTTATTCATTGATCTGTGTTTTTGTAGAGGCTAATTGCATACTAAGGCGTTCCGGAACTGGCGGTTGACAAAATTTCGCCGACTAACCCTGCCCTAAATGGACGAATAAAACAAACACTTACTCAAGAACATCTAATTTCAACTCTCCTTCATTCCTCTGCATTAATTGAGCCCTATGTTTGGGGAAAGCAGTTACAATACAAGTTGTCATTTTTTGTTTCTGATAGTTCATGATAACTGACGTCACATTGACTTTCTTAACTATGACGTCACATATTGTATCATTCGTTTGTAACGGCACTTTACGTCGCCATCACCACACTGAGCGGCGAATGTCCTTGTGAAACAGCTCCCTTATTTCGTGGTCTTTCCTCAAAATTGTAGATCAATATGTTGTGCAGAAATCATTGAAAATTGTGCAAAAAGTGAAGAATTTTACGGCTCATTTCCTTGAGTGTCTCTGATCATCAGGATTACCTGTTGGACCCGTCTTAACTCTCTGTTCCCAGAAGGAAAATAATGACCTTTCTCCCGAGCTCGCTAAATGGTTTTCCCTCAGATTCCTTCTTACTTCCTGAATCCCCAAACGTTTATGCGCTATCCTCAGATCTCTGAAAATAAATGGTCCTTCAAAACTCCAGGTAGGGCCTTCGAGGTGAGGAAGCTATAACATGTACATGTAGCATACTTTAAATATAGAGAAGGGCGTCGCGACAAAGGTTGTGCCTTATGCCATAATATATTTAGCTTTTGAAAGACAGTTCGTCTGTTTCGGTACAACCTGTTTCATGTTTTGATATCGAGTTGTGCAAGACACTTTAACCAAAAAAACTTGACTCGTATAAATCTGAATGATAATGTATTTGTTTTTTTTTTTTTTTTTTTGTTTTTTTTTTCAGGAAAAGTTCTGTGTAAAATGGTGAATTTCCTTCCTATCTTTGTGATTTCCAGCTCTGTGTATACTCTCGTCTGCATCTCTTTCGAGCGCAACAGACGTATCCTTGAAAGCCACGCACCGCGCATGACATACCGGAAACTGGTCACATTAATCGGCTTTATTTGGTCTTTTTCATTTACCATTTCGATACCAACGCTACTAGAGTACTCAGTCAGGGTGGTGCACGTGACTACAGGGAATCAATCATCGACGCATGTTTCATGTGCTAGTCAAGCGTCTGATAAACTCTCTCTTTCAAACGCTTTATTTGTGTTCATGGTGTCGTATATCATCCCTGTGATATTGATGCTCAAGAACTATTTACAAGTGGCTTTGTTTGTTTGGCAACGGAGCAGAAGGATAGTTGACAATTCCGACAACTCTGTGCCAAATTTAGGAAACTTCCATTTGCTGACACACCGGATGAAGCTGGTTAAACTGCTGGTATTGGTCGCCGTGATATTTGCAGTTTCCTGGTTACCGTATTTCGTCACACTACTTTACGCGGTGAGTATATAATTTCAACTCTGAACGAACCAGCGAAATAAGAATCGGAAGGTCATCTATAATATTCTTTCGAAGTTTTAGCTGTCTGTTTTTTTTCTGTGGAATTGTGGAATCAATGCAATGTGAAGAACTATATTTTGGCAGCACAGTAGACTTGTTCATACGCTCGTTTGAATATTTTACAGCTTCCAAAATGAACCTTAACCTTTTATCAAAAGCAACGGAAACAATGACTTTCTGTACATGTAGCATTATGACAATACTTGGTACAAATGTCCTTTGTCACAATCCAAACTATAATTATCAAATTGTTGTAATAACTATGGCCTACTTAAACCATGAAGACATTTTTTATTGTTTCAGCTATTATCAAAGCCATAATTAAACCGACATCTCTCGCCATTCTAATATTACAGAAATGTTCAGAGTAGGTCAACTGAATAAAACCGACATAACATAAAACATAATTTCTAATATTACAGAAATGTTCAGAGCAGGTCAACTGAATAAAGCCTACAAAATAACATAACATAAAAAATCTTTTATATTGTACCCAGAATTGAATCGTTATCAATGATTGTCACGGACTTGCTTCACATAATTAAATAAAGCCAGAGGATATTATGATTTATCATGAATGATAAGCCATATATCGAATGACTAAGGGTACTCGCTTCCTGCGTTTAGATAAGCAATAGCCTGTTAGAGGTTCTAGTTACTACTACAACTTTTAATTTAGATGAATTTATGATCATTCTATTAAGATATTAAGATCGGGGGGGGGGGGGGGGGGGGGGGCGGCACTCTCATTTTTGTGGATACATAGGCGAGGCTCCAGCTTCTACCACCAAACCCAAAAAGATATTGAGATTTACTGACCACCCCAAAAAATACCAGTCCTATCAGGCATACCCAAAAAGTACTTGAACTTTTAGCTTACCCCAAAAAATTATTCATCTTTTTTATGCCTATTGATGAAATTTTACCACATCCATATGATCTAAGCTGTTGGTGGGACCCCGGGATTTAAAACCTATTTTCATGTCTAATGAGGGTCATTAGATAAGAGACAGGGCATTAGAAAACCTAGTGTCCTGACAGTGACTCAGTATACAGGTAGGGGCCAAAACAGGAAAAATCAATATTGATTGCAGAGGGATGCAGTTTTATTGCACAGGTTATCAGGGACCATACAATCAATAAACAGTGGAACTACAGGTATTATCCTCTAGGGGCCTCTTTATGACCCCCTGCAGAGATGTGATGATCACCTCATTATGACAGTCCTTTGATCTAAGGACCGTATTGCACCATTAGGGGTCATTAACCGAATAAACAGTGGTACCCTTTTTAGCTTCTTCAGAAGTAGGTCTTTAAGATACAGTGAATAGAGCCTGCACAAAACCCCCGCAGAAATCCCAGGGCATGCATTTGTTTTAGCGAAACATTGAAACATTGAAACAAAAAGAATATATAGGGCAATAAATCTGTTAAAATATTCTCACTTGGACATGTTTCGAAACAGAATGAAACAAGTTGAAACATATAGATTATATAGTGGATCAACTGAAACAAATTGAAACAGACCCAAAAATGACTAAGTCCGAAATTTGCAACGTTTCGAAACGTTTCGCAACAAACTGACACAAGGTTTGAGAAAAGGTGAAAATACCAGGCCATATATTTCTTGTTGCGAAACATTGAAACATATAGATTATATAGTAAATCAACTGAAACAAATTGAAACAGGGCAAAAATGACTAAGTCCGAAATTTGAAACGTTTTGAAACGTTTCGCAACAAATTGAAACAAGGTTAAGGAAAAGGTGAAAATTCCAGGCCATATATTTTTTGTTGTGAAACATTGAAACATATAGATTATATAGTAATTCGACTGAAACAAATTGAAACAGACCCAAAAATGACTAAGTCCGAAATTTGAAACGTTTCGAAACGTTTCGCAACAAATTGAAACAAGGTTAAGGAAAAGGTGAAAATTCCAGGCCATATATTTTTTGTTGAGAAACATTGAAACATATAGATTATATAGTAATCGACTGAAACAAATTGAAACAGACCCAAAAATGACTAAGTCCGAACTTTGAAATGTTTCGAAACGTTTCGCAACAAACTGAAACAAGGTTAGAGAAAAGGTGAAAATTCCAGGCCATATATTTTTTGTTGTGAAACATTGAAACATATAGATTATATAGTAAATTGACTGAAACAAATTGAAACAGACATATAGATTATATAGTAAATTGACTGAAACAAATTGAAACAGACCCAAAAATGACTAAGTCCGAACTTTGAAACGTTTCGAAACGTTTCGCAACAAATCGAAACAAGGTCAGAGAAAAAGTGAAAATTCCAGGCCATATATTTCTTGTTACGAAACATTGAAACATATAGATTATATAGTAAATCGACTGAAACAAATTGAAACAGACCCAAAAATGACTAAGTCTGAACTTTGAAACGTTTCGCAACAAAATGAAACAAGGTTAGAGAAAAGGTGAAAATTCCAGGCCATATATTTCTTGTTGCGAAACATTGAAACATATAGATTATATAGTAAATCAACTGAAACAAATTGAAACAGACCCAAAAATGACGATTAGTCCGTTCGTATTTGTTTCAACAAATTGAAACAAGGTTAAGGAAAAGGTGAAAATTCCAGGCCATATATTTTTTGTTGCGAAACATTGAAACATAGAGATTATATAGTAATCGACTGAAACAAATTGAAACAGACCCAAAAATGACTAAGTCCGAACTTTGAAATGTTTCGAAACGTTTCGCAACAAACTGAAACAAGGTTAGAGAAAAGGTGAAAATTCCAGGCCATATATTTTTTGTAGTGAAACATTGAAACATATAGATTATATAGTAAATCAACTGAAACAAATTGAAAAAGACCCAAAAATGACTAAGTTCGAAATTTGCAACGTTTCGAAACGTTTCGCAACAAATTGAAACAAGGTTAAGGAAAAGGTGAAAATTCCAGGCCATATATTTTTTGTTGCGAAACATTGAAACATATAGATTATATAGTAAATCAACTGAAACAAATTGAAACAGACCCAAAAATGACTAAGTCCGAAATTTGAAACGTTTCGAAACGTTTCGCAACAAATTGAAACAAGGTTAAGGAAAAGGTGAAAATTCCAGGCCATATATTTTTTGTTGCGAAACATTGAAACATATAGATTATATGGGCCACAACGTGAGAAAATGTACCTTCGGACAATTTTTTGAGTATAAGAAAAACAAAGTTACTTTGAATGTTTAATGTTTCTAGAGTCTATTAGTCTTTATTTGACCAGATTATTTAAGTTATTTTGTGAGTTATGACCAATTTACTATATGAACCCTACAGACGTCATTGTCCTAAAAAATGACGTCAAAATTGTGTAATGCATTTCTGCATGCCAGTAGAGCTTACAAAACTCGATGCGTTTGCTAAAAACTGTTTTGCACTGGCCAGAACCTATTGTTAAGATAGAAGCATGCTATCCTTACAGGCAATCTGTCGTAATTATTTTGTCTATTGTTATGATGATGCGGTTGCTATGGTTACCGTTTAACGATAGATAATTGAAAATAATGTGTATTATGGGCTAAAACAAGGGCAGATAACTCCAAATATTGAAAAATAATATGTTTTAAAACTCATTCATTTGGTAGCCCAGTGTTCTAAGATTACAAATACAGTGTTATTTCTAAAACGTATATTACATAATTTTTCCGCATTTTGCTGTTTTCTACTTGTAATGTCAGAATGTCCGAAGGTACATTTTGTCGCGTTGAGGTTCATATAGTAATCGACTGAAACAAATTGAAACAGACCCAAAAATGACTAAGTCCGAACTTTGAAATGTTTCGAAACGTTTCGCAACAAACTGAAACAAGGTTAGAGAAAAGGTGAAAATTCCAGGCCATATATTTTTTGTTGTGAAACATTGAAACATATAGATTATATAGTAAAAAGGTACAAGTAGGCAAAGATCAGGAAAAGGCGCAATCAGAAAAAGATTCCCACTCCAAAAACCGAGGTGGGAAAAAACCAAACTAACAATCAGGTACTTATACCATGAAACATATCGTAAGCCGAATGAGCAGCTATTTTCCCAATAGGTGGCCACTCAGTTACCTTAACTTAACTAAAAATATGAAAACAAACATAAGGCGCCAACAGCACAAAACATTTTAAACACCAAGACATAAAACAAAAAGAACCACTACAGAAGTATCGACTTGGAACGATCAGTAACACAAAGTTACTGGCGGGCTTAAACCGGTTTTACAGGTACCTAACCTCACCCTCAGCTTCTGCAGTGGTTCACAACATTTAGTAAATTTAGTAAATTGACTGAAACAAATTGAAACAGACCCAAAAATGACTGTGTCCGAACTTTGAAACGTTTCGAAACGTTTCGCAACAAATCGAAACAAGGTCAGAGAAAAAGTGAAAATTCCAGGCCATATATTTTTTGTTGCGAAACATATAGATTATATAGTATATCAAGTGAAACAAATTGAAACAGACCCAAAAAAGACTAAGTTCAAAATTTGCAACGTTTCGAAACGTTCCGCAACAAATTGAAACAAGGTTAAGGAAAAGGTGAAAATTCCAGGCCATATATTTTTTGTTGCGAAACATTGAGACATATAGATTATATAGTAAATCGACTGAAACAAATTGAAACAGACCCAAAAATGACTAAGTCCTAAATTTTAAATGTTTTGAAACATTTCGCAACAAACTGAAACAAGGTAAGAGAAAAGGTGAAAATTCCAGGCCATATATTTCTTGTTGCAAAACATTGAAACATATAGATTATATAGTAAACCAACTGAAACAAATTGAAACAGAGCCAAAAATGACTATGTCCGAACTTTGAAACATTTCGAAACGTTTCGCAACAAACTGAAACAAGGTTAGAGAAAAGGTGAAAATTCCAGGCCATATATTTTTGTTGCGAAACATTGAAACATATAGATTATATAGTAGATCAACTGAAACAAATTAAAACTGCGCCAAAAATGACTAAGTCCGAAATTTGAAACGTTTCGAAACGTTTCGCAGCAAATTGAAACAAGGTAAATTCCAGGCCATATATTTCTTGTTGCGAAACATTAAAACATATAGATTATATAGTAAATCAACTGAAACAAATTGAAACAGACCCAAAAATGACTAAGTCCGAAATTTGAAACGTTTCGAAACGTTTCGCAACAAATTGAAACAAGGTAAATTCCAGGCCATATATTTCTTGTTGCGAAACATTGAAACATATAGATTACATAGTAAATCAACTGAAGCAAATTGAAACAGACCCAAAAATGACTAAGTCCTAACTTTTAAATGTTTTGAAACGTTTCGCAACAAATCGAAACAAGGTCACAGAAAAGGTGAAAATTCCAGGCCATATATTTTTTGTTGTGAAACATTGAAACATATAGATTATATAGTAAATCGACTGAAACAGACCCAAAAATGACTAAGTCTGAAATTTGCAACATTTCGAAACGTTTCGCAACAAACTGAAACAAGGTTAGAGAAAAGGTGAAAATTCCAGGCCATATATTTCTTGTTGCAAAACATTGAAACATATAGATTATATAGTAAATCAACTGAAACAAATTGAAACAGACCCAAAAATGACTTAGTCCGAACTTTGAAACGTTTCGCAACAAACTGAAACAAGGTTAGAGAAAAGGTGAAAATTCCAGGCCATATATTTCTTGTTGCGAAACATTGAAACATATAGATTATATAGTAAATCTACTGAAACAGACCCAAAAATGACTAAGTCTGAAATTTGCAACATTTCGAAACGTTTCGCAACAAACTGAAACAAGGTTAGAGAAAAGGTGAAAATTCCAGGCCATATATTTCTTGTTGCAAAACATTGAAACATATAGATTATATAGTAAATCAACTGAAACAAATTGAAACAGACCCAAAAATGACTTAGTCCGAACTTTGAAACGTTTCGCAACAAACTGAAACAAGGTTAGAGAAAAGGTGAAAATTCCAGGCCATATATTTCTTGTTGCGAAACATTGAAACATACAGATTATAATAGTAAATCAACTGAAACAAATTGAAACAGACCAAAAATGACTAAGTCCGAAATTTGAAACGTTTCGCAACAAAATGAAACAAGGTTAGAGAAAAGGTGAACATTCCAGGCCATATATTTCTTGTTGCGAAACATTGAAACATTTAGATTATTTACCTACAGGACTTATGGCTTATCAGTTACTAGCATCTAGTAAAATTACAACATGAAGTATAGGGAAAATCCCGCCGACTTTTGCAAACTCTTGGCGTGAGTCTCTATGGTATATTATAGTAAATCATATTCTTATTTTTTCTTTCGATGTGATTTGGACAGGCCATAACACATAAAACATACAGACTGCTATGAAACAATATGTTTTTTTTTGCCAATTTGGGCATACATGTGATATCTCCATTTCTCAGAGGGATCTCCCTATTTTTGAGCAAATCTCCCTATTTGGAATTTCAAATTTCCCTATATAACTTATACATCTCCCTATTTCAAATTTCAGATCTCCCTATTTGAAATAAAGAATCTCCTTCTTTGTTTAATAATTCTCCCTATTTTGAAAAGTAAATCTCCTTATTTGGCTTCTCAGATGTATCACATGTGTGAATTTGGGTCCTACAACTGTCTGCAGTTACTTTTATTCTTTTTATTAAGAAAATCAAAAGCAGATATCCTGAAAAAAATCACCTTCACTGTGCACTACATGTTTGATTAGATTATTAGACATATACAGGGGCATTGAAGACCAGTACTGGGATGCTCACAAGCCTATTAAACCTGCTCAAATATACAGGGAGTGTATGTGACTTACTGATAAGGACATTTAATCAGCTCCAATAAACACACATTGCAATAAAGTTCTCCAATACACAATAGCACTATTTCCAATACACCTGTGAATTATTGATAATGGAATATATCCCCTCCAATATACATGGATGCTTTATTGCCTCAGATACACAGTAGCACAATACACAGTAGCACCTGTGAACTATTGATAATGGCATATATCCCCTCCAAAATACACTGAAAAAGTTATAAGAGGCCACTTTTCAAACTCATTTTGTGTTTCTAAGCAATGTTCAAAATTGCACGATATTTTGCCTAAAGAAGTGTCTTTCAAGTCAGTTAAGTTTCAAAGTGTTCAGAAACAATGTTCTTTCACTAAACACGTTTTTGGAGTAAAAATGCAAAAATCAATGTTTTTGAATAAAAAAAAATTGGATTTTAAGCACAACATTTATTGAAATTAGGAACGGGTGTCATCAAAGGGGCCCTTCCGGATTATAAAAACATCAAACATTCAAATTTTCTCTGCTGGTAGACTTTTTACGCATTTTTAAAAATCGCTATTTTTGAGATTTCTTGGAAAATTCATCAATGTGCCTCTTAAACATGTTATTCCCAGTTAAATTCACTTGATGAGGCCTGGAAATTAGAGATATAACTGGAATGGGCTATTTTAGACTATTTTCGAGGACAAACAGCTAGGTCACGGCTGCCGCACACTTCCGTTTTCAATGCCAATTTTTTCACGAACAAAATAACAAAATTAGTGGAAATTTTTTTAAAGGTCTAGGGCATTTAATTTTTTACTAACGCATGAGGCCAAAATCAGGCCTCAAATCCCCTAGGCCTTTCAAAGTTTATCATAGTCTAGTATTAGACCTTAATAATCGCTGAAACTTTCAATTCCATACTGCTGATTATAATGCAACCGTAGATGAACAAAGTTTATATGCAAATTGCATGCAAAAAGCTGAATTCCTGTTATTCATGTTGCTGTCTTCTTGCATGTACAAAACAGAAACGAAGATTCTTTTTACAGCAACGCATCTGACTTAATTTAATCTTGCATCATTTGGCAGTCAGTAGCACTTTCTAATAAATTAAAATGTAAAACACAATGTCATAATATGACATTTAATTTGATGTTAATAAAGTGTGACTTTTTGAAAAGAGGATACCTTTACTCATGCTTCAGCTGTGTGAGATATATTATGCATTTTGGAACGCAGAAACTCACAGAGTCACTGTTAGACATTGGTTGATTCATTTGATCATGAGCTTTAATTATAACCCCGGCATTTATGATGACGGGCATATAGTTTTCGCTTTTCTGTTAGTCCGTTCGTATGTTCGTTAGTTCGTAGAATTTACGTCAAAGTTTTGGTTAAAGTTTCTCTAGTGGTGTATATCTCATGAACCAATGATCAGAAACCATTCATATTTGGACCATAGGTACCCTATAGGGATTGCTTTGTTTCCATGAGTTCAGACCCCAGGGTGCATGCCCGGGGGTGGGGCTAGAGGTCAAAATCTAGGTCACCTTTAATTTGGGTTACAGTTTTGGTTAAAGTTTCTCTGGTGGTGTATATTTCACGAGCCAATTTTCAGAAGTTATTCATAGTTGGACTTTAGGTACCCTATGAGGTTTGCTTTGTTTACAAGAGTTCGGACCCAAGGGTCCATGCTCGGGGGTGGGGCTAGAGTTCAAAATCTAGGACACATTGAAATGAAAATGTGCTATTTTCATAGTGTTTTTTGTCCTCTAGGTTCAGATCTTAACAAATACTTACAGCAATATATTCTTATTTGGATCATAGATACCCTTTAGGGTTGAATTATACACCATGGCACCAAACTGTAGGGATGGGACTGGAGGTCAAAATCTGGGACATTTATAAAATACAGTAGTTATCAAGATTAATATTCTGTAGGTCTATATCTTGACAATCATGTGTCAGAAAGCATTCATGCTTACACCATAGGTACCACATAAGGGTTAGACCCAAGGGTCCATGCATGGGGGTGGGGGTGGGACTCAAGGTCAAGATCTAGGACATATCTTATTTTATTTTATTTATTTTTTTTTATTTTTTTTTTAAGAATGACATTCTATTTTCAAGATCTAGGACATATTTTATTTTATTTATTTATTTATTATTATTTTTTTAAGAATGACATTCTATTTTCATTTTAATCTAGGACTGAGGACCTGACCCACAATGTCCGTGATTTTAAGTCCTAGATTGAGTATACACGTCAGCTCTGTATACTGCTCTAAAATAGATCTGTCATTCTAAAACTAAATTCCCCCATGTTTGTATGCAAAGTGCTTTACACTGCTTATTTCTGAAATGTACTTGATAATGGTACTCTTTCATTTGGGATTTGAGGTTCAATGTCAGGAGTGAGCATGTGTTTGGGTAGGGGGTAGGGAGAGGGGGCTTGGGGGCTACCAGCCGGGGGTATACGTGCCTCTCAAAGCACATTTTCTAGTTGATCATATTTTACTTTCTGAACTAGAAGAAACAAGAGGACCAATGGTCCTGGACCAATGGTCCTGTAAACGCTCACCTGAGATCTGCTGCATATACCAATAAACATGTTTGAATAGTATGGTATTTAACCCCAGTGCAGGGGCAGATGAAGCCCTTGGGCCATTTTCTTCTTTTTTCTTTTCAGAATAATCAATATTCTGTCCATTTACCAATTTTCTGCTGGCTTTTCCCTTCAAGTGACATTTAACAATTTTCCCCATTTAAATGCATGGTCAACCCATGTTGACCTTGCCATAAACTGGGTCAAGCTCATCACAGGGTCATGATTTATGTATACATTGTAGTACTTAAGCCATAGATGCTTCACACCAAGTTTCTTTGAAATAGGTCCACCGGTTCCGGAGAAGAAGATTTTTGAAGGGTTTTTACCATATATGGGCATGGCGGCCATCTTCGTCATGTGACCTTGATTATTTATATATACGTGGGGTGATCGGAAAGTACGTATAAAAATGTTGTCATTTCTTTATCTTTTGTTATTTCGAGATGAAATTTCATCAAATAATGCAGCAATATATATGCAATTAATCCATTGCAATAACGCATGCATAAAACGCGCACGTGCGTTGCAGCTGTCGTTATGGTAACACCACCTATCTTTATGCGGCGCAACGTAACGTCGAAATTTTATTCTTAATATTTCAAAATACTTAGTTCAAAGTATTGTAACACCCGTTTTGATTACGTATGCCCACATTTTATTTAATACTCATTAACTGCAACGTACACGGCTTATGTTTGTAAAGTTACGAGGTTGTTTATCGAATGGATTTGTCTGTAGAGTCTTGCAAATACCGACTGTGTCAAATAGACAAAACTGTTAAGATTTTCGAAAATGTTGCATTTTCGGGAAGTCATTATTTTAAAAGTAAATATTTACAGCAAGTTCGAAACATATCTATTCTTGACATTGTCTCTACTACTTATAGTTTATGCCAGTCTTTTATCATTTCGTTAAACATCGGCCAGAAAACGTGGTATTGAATTTAAGTTTACAAAATGAAATCGAAGTTCTTGCATATTTTACGCTAACCTGTTGCATTCAATTTCACCGTATTAGTGGATAAAGCATCAGAATGCCATATATTTTCGAAAAATGGTCAATTAATGTTAGAAAATTAGTTTCCATTAAAAAATGTCGACCAACTTTCCCAACCCCATCAAATACACTAACAAAGTCAACCCAGGGGTACAGGTGCGCCGGGTCACGTGAAGTGACGTCATTACGCTGCCTCGTGCATGAACGTCTGACGTCATTGTTTTAAAATGAGAATGGCATTTAATTACAAAAGGACCAATGTTTATTCGTACTAAATTTCATATCAAACTTATTTTAAAGCATTTTTATACGTACTTTCCGATCACCCCTCGTACATTGATTCCCCCATTCTATAGATGCTTCACATGAAATTTGGCTTTGATTGGCCAAGCGGTTTCAGAGAAGATGTTTGAATAGTATGGTAATATACATGTATAATGCCCCGGGGTTGGGGCAAATATGCCCCTGGGGTCCAATTTTTTTCAGAATCATTAATAGTCAGTCCTACTGCCCATTTTCTGCAAGACTTTCACTTTAAATGACATTTTAAAGGTTTTCCCCATTCAAATGCATTGGCGACCTATGTTGACCTTGCCGTAAAATATGTCAAGGTCATCCAAAGGTCATAATTTATAAACACATTGTAGTACTTCAGTCCCCAATGCTTCATGCCAAGTTTCGTTGAAATCGGTCCATTGGTTCAGGAGAAGAAGATTTTGAAGGGTTTTTACCATATATGGGCATGGCGGCCATCTTGGTAATGTGACCTGGATTATTTATAAACACATTGATTCCCCCTTCCCATAGATGCTTCCTATAAAATTGGGCTTTGATTGGCCAAGTGGTTTCAGAGAAGAAGATCTTTGAATATTTTTGTAATATACATGTATATTGCCCCGGGGTGGGGGCAGACCAACCCCTGTGGTCCAATTTTTTTTTCAGAATTACCTACCTTCAGTCCATTTGCCCATTTCCTGCAAGTTTTGCCTTTCAAATAACATTTTAACAATTTTCCACATTCAAATGCATGGGCAACCTATGTTGACCTTGCCGTAAAATAGGTCAAGGTCATTATAAGGTCATAATTTATATACACAAGTTTCGTTGAAATCGGTCCAGTGGAAGAAGAATTTTGAAGGGTTTTTACCATATATGGGCATGGCGGCCATCTTGGTCATGTGACCTGGATTATTTATAAACACATTCGTTCCCCCTTCCCATAGATGCTTCATATAAAATTTGGCTTTAATTGGCCAAGCGGTTTCAGAGAAGAAGATCTTTGAAAATGGTGGACGACGACGACGGACGGACGGACGACGCCGGACGCCGGATCATGGCCATCCTATAAGCTCACCATGTGAGCCTAACGGCTCAGGTGAGCTAAAAATATGAGGTGGCCTCTTATAACTTTTTTCAGTGTACATGGATGACAATAAATCTATCCAATACACAGTAGCATATTTCGAATACACAGAAGCACCTGTGAACTATTGATAATGAAATATATCCCCTCCAATATACATGGATGCTTTATTGCCTCAAATACACAGCAGCATGTTTCCAATACACAGTAGCACCTGTCCTGTGAACTATTGAAAAGGAAATATACCCACTCCAATAAGCACACATTGCAATAAAGTTCTCTAATACACACTAGCACTATTTCCAATACACCTGTGAATTACTGATAATGGAATATATCCCCTTCAATATACATGGATGCTTTATTGCCTCAAATACACAGCAGCATGTTTCCAATACACAGAAGCACCTGTGAACTATTGATATGGAAATATATCGCCTCCAATATACATGGATACATGGATGGCAATAAATCTCTCCAATACACAGTCAGCACTGTTTCAAATACACAATAGCGCCTGTGAACTATTGATAATGAAGCAGCCTGTGAACTATTGATAATGGGGGGGGGGGGGGTTCGCACAAAAGCTCTTGAAATTCCCTATGAAAATTACATAATTTTGGTATAGATGGGGGTTTGCCTCTGTAATAATAATAATAATAAAAGAAGCAAGATTCACTAACACCTGAAAAAGTTCAATATAGGCTATTAAGCCTGTTGCAATAATTTTTGGAAAAATTGATTATCAATGAAAATTTTCAAAGAGCTTTCATTGTACATGTGATCTGCATCATGACAGTAGCAGAAAAGCAAAAAAAAAAAACATTTCTAATTTTTAGGAATTTGAAGTTTTTACAAAATTTTGAAATTTAGCATTTTCGGAAAAGTTACAGATGGTTTTGAAAATTTCCTTTAAACAGAAAAGAATACAAACAAAAATGAGTTTCATAAACAGAAGTCATACCCGTCTGCCGTACTTCCAGTCTGTATGCAAGAATTTTTAATTTTGATTTCACAACTACCATTTTCTATTTTTTTAAATTCTTATGTGACAATGTAATGAGTGAGAATAGAATAACCTGCCCAAACAGTAAATTGATAGGAACAAAGCAAATTGTCGCAGGAAAACAGCGTAAAGTTAGTGCTTTATTTGGTAGGCTTTTCTTTTGTTTTAAAATTGTTCCAAATAAAGCTCCAACTTCACGCTGCTTTGCTGGGACGGCTTGTTTTGTTCCCAACAAATAATCGTACGGGGCAATTTGTTCAATCTCAAAACATTGCAATGGCACATAAAACCCCTAAACTAAACGATAGTTGTAAAATCAAAATTAAACCAGAGGACCAATGGTCCTGTAAACGCTCACCTGAAATCTGCTGTATATACGAATATTATAGAAAATAGTCCGAGTATAGGGGCAGGTGAAGCCCTTGGGCCATTATTTTTTTCAGAATAATCAATATACTGTCCATACAAGTTTTTCCCTTCAAATGACATTTTAACAGTTTACCCATTCAAATACATATTGGCAACCCATGTTGACCTTGCCTTAAAATAGGTCAAGGTCATCACATAAATTGTAGTACTTGAGTCATCGATGCTTCATGCCAAGTTTCTTCGAAATTGGTCCACCGGTTCTGGAGAAGAAGATTTTTGAAGGGTTTATACCATATATGGGCATGGCGGCCATCTTGGTCATGTGACCTTGATTATTTATATACACATTGATTCCCCCATTCTATAGATGCTTGACATGAAATTTAGCTTTGATTGGCCAAGCAGTTTCAGAGGAGAAGATGTTTGAATATTATGGTAATATACATGTATAATGCCCCGGGGCTGGGGCAAATGAGCCCCTGGGGTCCAATTTTTTTCAGAATCATTAATATTAAGTCCTACTGCCCATTTCCTGCAAGACTTTCACTTTAAATGACATTTTAAAAGTTTTCCCCATTCAAGTGCATTGGCGACCTATGTTGACCTTGCTGTAAAATAGGTCAAGGTCATCCAAAGGTCATAATTTATATATACATTGTAGTACTTCAGTCCCCGATGGTTCATGCCAAGTTTTGTTGAAATTGGTCCATTGGTTCAGGAGAAGAAGAATTTTAAACGGTTTTTACCATATATGGGCATGTCGGCCATCTTGGTCATATGACCTGGATTATTTATAAACACATTGATTCCCCTTACCCATAGATGCTTCCTATAAAATTTGGCTTTGATTGGCCATGTGATTTCAGAGAAGAAGATCTTTGAATATTTTTGTAATATACATGTATATTGCCCCGGGGTGGAGGCAGACCACCCCTGGGGTCCAAATTTCTTTCAGAATTACCTACCTTCAGTCCATTTGCCCATTTCCTGCAAGATTTGCCCTTCAAATGACATTTTAACAATTTTCCCCATTCAAATGCATGGGCGACCTATGTTGACCTTGCCGTAAAATAGGTCAAGGTCATCCAAAGGTCATAATTTATAAACACATTGTAGTACTCTAGTCCCCAATGCTTCATGCCAAGTTTCGTTGAAATCGGCCCAGTGGTTCCGGAGAAGAAGAATTTTGAAGGGTTTTTACCATATATGGGCATGGCGGCCATCTTGGTCATGTGACCTGGATTATTTATAAATACATTGGTTTCCCCTTCCTATAAATGCTTCATACAAAATTTGGCTTTGATTGGCTGAGCGGTTTCAGAGAAGAAGATCTTTGAAAATGGTGGACGACGGACGGACGACGGACGGACGCCGGATCATGGCCATCCTATAAGCTCACCTTGTGAGCCTAACGGCTCAGGTGAGCTAAAAATACTGCATTCGAAACCGGAAGTACAGCAAACGGATATGACTTCTGTTTATGAAACTTGTGAAAACAGTCAAATGGGGCATGTGTTTACCTGTCATAGCCTGAGAATACATTTTTGTTTGTATTCCTTGCTGTTTTAAGGAAATTTTCAAAACTATCGGACAATTTTCAAAATTTTGCTACAACTTCAATTTCCCTTAAATTTAAAATGCTTTGTTGCTTATCTGCTACTGTAATGATGCAGATCGCATGCATGTAATGAAAACTCATTGAAAATGTTCATTGGTGATCAATTTTTCGCAAAAATTGCAATGTTACACTTTTTGCCCCAAAAACTTTGCATTATTATCCACATTATTGAATTTGCTGCAAAGTCAATGATTTGATATTGGAATAAACCAAAAATAATGTAAGAAATAAAAATAATTCTACTTAATCATAAAAAATAACAAAAGCAGGGTGGTGCAAGATTTTTTTTAATCTATATGTTTCAATGTTTCGAAACAAAAAATATATGGCCTGGAATTTTCCCCTTTTCTCTAACCTTGTTTCAATTTGTTGCGAAATGTTTCGAAACATTTCAAATTCGGACTTAGTCATTTTTGGGTCTGTTTCGATTTGTTTCAGTTGATATACTATACTCAGTACATAAAGAAACGCAAAATGTATATTTTCTGTCATAACTTGTACATTTTTAAAGATAACTATTTCAAATTTACTGATAACGAAGAATGACATGTCTCCTACCTGCAGACTGAATTCCATATTTTTTTTCGAACACGGAAACATTATGTTTTTTGGCGTCAAAAAAGAGTACCAATAAAAAATGTCGCAAGAATTTGTTGTGATGAAAAATCTTTTTTACCACTTTAAAAACCTCTTATGTTCACTTTTTTGCCTTAAAACGATAATTCATCAGTTTATGGTTGCCTTTCATAAATCAGAATTGTGTTTGTGAGTCACTATGACTATCTTTGGCTGCTATAGTCTACAACATGAATAAGTGGCCAAAATGATCAAAACGATGGTCAATCTGGCACACTCAATCAATTTATGTCATAAGTAAAAATTGGGCTTGGCTGAAAATGATATCGGTAAACACTTCTTTCAGAAGAATAATACTGTATAAAACACAGCTGTATACTGTTTATAAAATGTAACGCACCTTACATTTCGATAAAAATTGGCAAAATTTGAAGAACGTGTAAAAAAATTAATTCGGGGGACTAGCAAATTGCAAAGTATGTTAAATTGGCGTCGAATACTGTAGTAAAGTTTCATGCTATCAAATTCTAAATCCTTGTCTTAACCTTGATTTTATCACCGAGAGAAACTGTTTTTAATGAACCGAAAGTTCTGAAAAACGACCAGAATTTTCAACTGAGGGTCAGCTTTAAGAGAATCACATTAATGTTAACTAACATTATTTAATCTCATTTACCGGAAAGGAGACCAAAATGCCGAATTTCGAAAGAACTTGTTATTTTTCATAAAACGCATTTTTAAGAATCACCACATTTTTTTCTTTTAATGAAATTCAATCAATTTTGTGTTTTTATGATTTGCTGGACCACAATGATCATACTCAAGCAAAGCAAATTTCTATTTAATTATTCTCTCAATTGTGTTTTTGGAGAAAAATGTTGATTTCACAAGTTTTCACCTAAAAATTGCACCCGCTTTCAAATCGAAGAGAAACACAGTTGTGAAACTCTCATATGAACGGCAAATCCTTAGAATCACTTAGACTTTGAAAATATATTATACTTATGCGAAAAAATAAAAATCAAAACTTTGTGTTTCTTTTTGTACTGAGTATATTATAATCTATATGTTTCAATGTTTCAAAACAAAAAAAAATATATGGCCTGGAATTTTCACCTTTTCTCTAACCTTGTTTCCATTTGTTGTGAAACGTTTCGAAACATTTCAAATTCCGACTTAAGAGTCATGTTTGGGGATGTTTCAATTTGTTTTAGTTGATTTACTATATAATCTATATGTTTCAGTGTTTCAAAACAAAAAATATATGGCCTGGAATTTTCACCTTTTCTCTAACCTTGTTTCAATTTGTTGCGAAACGTTTCGAAACGTTTCAAAGTTAGGACTCCGTCATTTTTGGGTCTGTTTCAATTTGTTTCAGTTGATTTACTATACAATCTATATGTTTCAATGTTTCGAGACAAAAAATATATGGCCTGGAGTTTTCACCTTTTCTCTACCCTTGTTTCAATTTGTTTGGAAATGTTTCGAAACGTTTCAAATTCGGACTTAGTCATTTTTGGGTCTGTTTCAATTTGTTTCAGTTGATTTACTATATAATTAATATGTTTCAATGTTTCGAAACAAAAAATATATGGCCTGGGATTTTCACCTTTTCTTCAACCTTGTTTCAATTTGTTGCGAAATGTTTCGAAACATTTCAAATTCGGACTTAGTCTTTTTTAGGTCTATTTCAATTTGTTTCAGCTGATTCCCTGTATAATCTATATGTTTCAATGTTTCGAAACAAAAAATATATGGCTTGGAATTTTCACCTTTTCTCTAACCTTGTTTCAATTTGTTGCAAAACGTTTCGAAATGTTTCAAATTCGGACTTGGTCATTTTTGGGTCTGTTTCACTTTGTTTCAGTTGATTAGTATATGATCTATATGTTTCAATGTTTCGAAACAAAAAATATATGGCCTGGAATTTTCACCTTTTCTCTAACCCTGTTTCAATTTGTTGCGAAACGTTTCGAAACGTTTCAAAGTCTGACTTAATCATTTATGGCTCTGTTTCAAATTGTTTCAGTTGACTCACTATATAATCTATATGTTTCAATGTTTCGCAACAAAAAACATATGGCCTGGAATTTCTAACTTTTTTCTAACGTTTCAATTTTGTTGTGAAACGTTTCGAAACGTTTCAAATTTGGACTTGGTCATTTATGGCTTTGTTTCAACTTGTTTCAGCTGATCCACTATATAATCTACATGTTTCAATGTTTCGCAACAAAAAACATATGTCATGGAATTTTCAACTTTTCTCTAGCCTTGTTTCAATTTGTTGCGAAACGTTTCGAAACGTTTCAAAGTTTGGACTACCCCTAAGTCATTTTGGCTCTGTTTCAAATTGTTTCAGTTGATTCACTATATAATCTATATGTTTCAATGTTTCGAAACAAAAAATATATGGCCTGGAATTTTCACCTTTTCTGAAACCTTGTTTCAATTTGTTGCAAAACGTTTCGAAACGTTTCAAAGTTTGGACTTAGTCATTTTCTGGCCAGTTTCAATTTGTTTCAATGATTCATTGAAACAAATGGATGACCTGGGATTTTCCAACATTGTTTCGAAACATTGCAACAATTGTTTTTGAAACGTTTCGAAACAAGTTGCAACAAAGACATAGTGTGAACTTAGTTAAATTATCTAAGTACTTAGTCTATATGTTTCAATGTTTCAATGTTTCACTGAAACAAATGGATGGCCTGGGATTTCTGCGGGGTTTTTATGCAATATATGACAGTGAATTATAAAAGTTAGAAGTATAGGAAGAAGAAAAGACAGAAAAGGGAAAACAAAAGAAAGAAAGTAACTTCCATTGCTTATTGTCTCTAATTGTCCGCCGAAAGAAGCAAATCTAGATTGAATTTAGTCCTGCATCTTCACTTTCACCAGCTCCATTTTTACGTCATTTCCCAGTAATAAGCATTGTCCCATATTTCCGGTCACGAGTCCTTTACCGAACTGACCACCGTACGATCCCCGTGTTACATCCTTTCCAATTCCGCGCCTATTATGACCGCTCCACGGACTCACGGGTGTAAACCAATAGCTCCCAAGGTAATTATGGCAGGTTTCAAATATCACAACAGGGCCTACAACGTCTTAACAACTAAAGAACTGATAACGTCGCATCGCAATTTATCATACTGAAATCTCCTGCACACATGTACGTCACCACATTAAATTGCAAATAATCTCCCACAATTCCGTAACCCAGGAACTGCGCTAGATTATTCGCCAGATTGACTGCATTACACGCAGAATTAAAGTACTCCAGTATTTACACTGAAACATTTATTCGCATGTAAATTACAGTTAAACCTAATATGCCGCAAACTAACCATAGTTCATCACCCAACGGCATCACAAGCAATCTCCCGTCATGTACTGCCAATCTATGATAAAATTCTGATCGTTGCCTACTTGTACCTTTTCATAGAATGCAAAAGATTGATAAGGCTTGCGAGACTAACATGTTACATTATCAAAACATTCTTAAGGATGTTCCCTGCCAATGAAAAAGTATTCAAACTTTTTTTCTAACCACTCTTTTTCGATTCCAAATTACAACACAAGACATTTGAAAACAAAATAAGTATGGGGTAGTGTGCATTTTTTCGAGCTACAGGCCTTTGAATGAGACCTCTGAACACTATGTTTTAAATTTAGTAAAATTAATTTAATTTTCAATTCTTTGAAACATACCTGTCTTGAACAAAAATACACCTAGAATGCTTTCAAAAGTCATAATATTTACATAATGCAGACTATTTTGGACCAAAAGCATAGAAAAATTTGCAACTTGAAGTGGGTGACAAAATTTTATGAGTCGTTTTCCAACCCTACCCCCATACTTGAAAACTCGGAAAAAATCAATATTTTGAAATGTGCCAAACCCATATTTGTAGATTCAAACTTTTTCTTGTATTTTCACACAAGATAGAACTTGGTTATATTGTTCGAATAAAAGAAAGAAATATATAGGGTAGTGTGCATATAAGAGAGAACCAACAACTTGAAAATCGCCATTTTAAGCCTTTTTTCGTCTGTTTTGTTTCTTAAAGCCCATTTCATAAAACCACCCAAAATTTTAAAACTAGCACACCAAAGACAGAAAGACCGACTTAGAAGACCATTTACGCATACACTGCTGCTAAAACAAACATCAATTTAATGCAATTTATTTGAAGATGTATAATATTCAAGTTTAATCTACCCTACCCCCTAAATTTTACTGACAACTAAAATTTTCTGAAATGTTGCCGAAAATGGGGTGAAAAAATGAAGTTCCTTAGATTGACAATTTTCATGTCTCATTCAATGCATATCATCAATATGTATCCAAATATAAAATATTAGGAAAATATCTGCAACCGTTTTCGAGATATTCAACAAAAGAAAAACCGGAAGTTCCGAAATGTCAAATGTTAGCAGCGAACATCCTTAAATGACATCAATAATTTCGGCAATAGTCAATACTATTGATGACGTCATTAATGTCAAATTTAAGCTTTACGTCGCTATGACGTCAAACTTAAAATCTGAAAATTTCATTTTTACAGCTTTACTTAGAACCAAACCCTAACTTCATTCACGATGCAATTACTGAATAACGTACTTTAAGGCGAAATTAACTGTACATCAACGTAAAATTTAACGTTACACTTATCAGCAACGTTATACGTACATGAAGTAATTTCCATTCTTACAGCTCAACGACGCACATTTGAATTTTTAAAACATCGCTAATGAAATACAACAATTTGTCATATATATTAAACAAAATGCAGCCAAATTTCACCAAATACTTTCCATTCGATGCATATAAGTGATATTTCACTTACCGACAGCTGCCGATCAACGTCTGCCGCGAACCAACAACAGGCATAATTACAGAAAAAACATGGTACTTCATATCTCTAGATATCGAATTAATTTACCATATAACAATCCGACCTTTAATACACTGCAGGCAAGATGACCACAATTTTGAGAAACAAGACCATAAACCAAACTTATGTTTCATGGTATAAGTACCTGATTGTTAGTTTGGTTTTTTCCCACCTCGGTTTTTGGAATGGGAATCTTTTTCTGATTGCGCCTTTTCCTGATCTTTGCCTACTTGTACCTTTTTGTTCACAAACCACAAATCAAAATCAGCAAGTTTCTTCTGTTACGAGCAAGCGTAACTAGACAGGTACAGCGAAAAACAACCAAGTAATTTAAACTTAACAATATTTAATCAAACAAATAAATGCTGCAAATACCTAAAAACAAACAAACAGATAAGTAAATAAATAAATAAATAACTTACAAAGATAATGTCAAATAAGTCCTTGTCCCTCAAATGTAAGTCCACAATCCAGTAACCAGAATATGAGCACATGTATATTTTAATCCACACAAAACACTAGTGAAACAACCAAAATTATATACTTTAAATCACTTCAAATTTCTGAATACCTACGACTGAATTGGGACCTATATTTATACATCTAAGGAAATTCTCCAGGTTTCTAGAGAACGATATAATAAACTTTTCTCTAGAAAAGAAACGAACTAAACGAAAGTTCTTTTAAATTCTCCAAAGAGAATTTAGAATTCTCCAGAGAGAATTCAAGGCCGCAACGACCATCAAGACTAAACGAGAGTCCACTAGACCCTTCGAGATCTCAGTATACATAGTCCAAATATATTTTTAACTTATGGTAAAAAAAACACTCACTCCATTCCCATCTGGAACCATCCACAAAGCGCTCATAGAACTTTCTATACTTCTAAATTATATAACAGTGATAAAAATAATCAATGACATTCTTCTACAAAGTTCTAGATAATAAATTGTAGAAACATAGAAAAGAAATATATATTAATCAAGGTTACTCCCCTTTGATTATATATATAAATAATAAGTAATAGCTTTAAAAAGAATCAATATTATTGAATCAATTATATATAACACTTCCCTTCTTCAATGAAAAGAAAGTTTTATGAAATAAAACTTTCTTTTGCAATACTCATATGCAAACATACAAGGCAAAACTGTCAAGCTCTTGAAAGGGTGTCTGGAATTATATTATCTCTACCTTTTATGTGTCTAATGTCAAGATTGTGCTCTTGCAACATGAGACTCCATCTGAGCAAACGCTGATTCTTGTTTTTCATTTTGTGTATGAAGGTCAGTGGATTGTGATCACTGAAGACGACAATTGGTGAATTTGCAGAAGACAGATACACTTGAAAGTGTTGAAGGGCAAGAATAAGAGATAGACATTCTTTCTCTATAGTAGAATAATTTCTTTGATGTTTGTCAAACTTCTTTGAAAAGTAACAAACAGGATGATCAACACCATTGTCATCTTCTTGTAACAATACACTGCCTGCACCAACATCACTTGCATCCACCGCCATTTTGAATTCTTTGTCAAAGCGTGATGCTGATAGAACTGGAGCACTCTTAAGTATGGCCTTTAACTGATCAAAAGACTTCTGACAAGCCTCAGACCAAACATACCTGACCTTCTTACCAAGTAAATTTGTCAAAGGCTCAGCTATAACTGAAAAAATATTACAGAACTTTCTGTAATATCCAGCCATACCCAAAAAGCGCATCAGTTGCCGTTTTCCTGTAGGTACAGGAAAATCTGATATAGCCTCAACTTTGGCTTCTACAGGTCTGACCTGACCTTGTCCAACAATATGTCCTAGAAATGTCAAATTAGCATGACAAAATTCACTTTTCAGTAAGTTTATTGTCAGTTTAGCATCACTGAGTCTTTTGAAGAATTCTCTGATGATCTCCAGGTGTTGTTTCCACTCTTCACTGTAGATGATGGCATCGTCGATGTAAGCTTTACACCCATCCAGACCGAAAATCAAACTATTAACCAAGCGCTGAAATGTTGCTGGAGAGTTTTTTATGCCAAAAGGCATCACTCTATATTGATAAAGTCCATCAGGAGTAACAAATGCCGAGATCTCCTTTGCTCTGTCTGTAAGTGGAATCTGCCAAAACCCTTTCAAAAGATCGAATTTTGTCACATATTTGGCGTGACCAATGTTGTCGATGCAGTCATCAATTCTTGGTATGGGAAATGTGTCAGTTTTTGTGACAGAATTTACTTTTCTATAGTCTGTGCACATTCGAAATGTCCCATCAGATTTTGGCACAAGTATACAAGGAGAACTCCATTCACTTTGACTAGGTTCTATAAAGTCATTGTCCAGCAAATACTTAACTTCTTTCCTGAGATATTGTTGTCTTTCAGGATGAAGTCTATACGGATGTTGTTTCACCGGTTTTGCTCCTTCAATAATGTCTACATCATGGTAGATTTTATCGGTTCTGGATGGAATGTCCGGAAACAAGTGCTCATATTCAAGAATTAATTGTTTTAGTTCATGTTTCTTGTCTGGATCTAGATGTGACAGTTTCTGATCGAGGTCATGAAGAATGTCAGAATTCTGGAGTTTTGAGGATAATGGTTCACAGTTCACAGAGTTCATTTCTTCAAAGTCTGTCTGATTTTGTTCATGAGGGACAGAATTAACTATGCTTACTGAGGAAATAACTGAACTATCATTATCACTATCCCTATCAATGTACTTTTTAAGCATGTTAATATGACATAATTGTTTTTGCTTGCGCCTCCCAGGAGTGTTAACAATGTAATTTACATCACTTAACTTTTTCTCAACAGTATATGGACCATAATATCTAGCTTGTAATGGCCTGCCAGGAATGGGCAAAAGAGCAATCACCTTGTCTCCAGGGTCAAAATTTCTGTTCTGAGCATTTTCATCAAAATGCAACTTCATTTTGTTCTGAGCTGACTTAAGATTGGACCGAGCAACTTCCCAAGCTTTTGTCAATCTAGTTTTGAAGTCGGACACATACTGAAGTAAGTTCAAAGGACTGTCATTACTTGAAAGAAACTTCTCTTTCATAAGTTTTAAAGGTCCACGAACAGTGTGTCCGAAAACAAGTTCAAACGGACTGAACCCAAGAGACTCTTGTACTGACTCTCTGACAGCAAATAATAGCAAATGTATGCCTTCATCCCAATCTTTTTCGGTGTCAAAGCAGTAAGATCTGATCATGTTCTTCAAAGTTTGATGGAATCTTTCCAAAGCACCTTGACTTTCAGGATGATAAGCTGATGACTTGTATTGTTTAATGCCAAGTTCATGCATTACTTGCTGAAATGTTCCTGACATAAAATTGGAACCCTGATCTGATTGGACTGATTTTGGAAGACCTACAAGTGTGAAAAACTTTACAAGGGCCTTAACTATTGTTTTCGTCTTGATATTCCTGAGTGGAATTGCTTCAGGAAAACGTGTTGAAGCACACATTATAGTCAATAGATATTGGCAACCTGATTTAGTCTTGGGTAACGGACCTACACAATCAATGATAATCCTACTAAATGGTTCATCAAATGCAGGAATAGGCTGTAAATTAGCTTTTGGAATAGTCTGATTAGGTTTTCCTACCATTTGACAAGTGTGACAGGATTTGCAATGTTGGGAAACATCAGATTTTAATCCTGGCCAGTAGAAATGCTTGAGAATTTTGTGGTAAGTCTTATTTATCCCTAAATGACCTGACATGGGAGTTTCATGGGCCAAGTTTAAGATTTCAGGACGATAAGCCTTAGGAACCACAATTTGGTGATTTATGGTCCATTCGTCTTCCGCTGAAACATCAGGAGGACGCCATTTTCTCATTAAGATGTCATTTTTGACATAAAAACAAACAGGAACCTGAGAAATTTCATTTTCATCTAAAGCCCTTTCAAATAAAGGCGAGATTTCAGGATCACTGTGCTGTTCTTGACAAAGTTGTGACCTTGACATTTGGTCGTGACCTTGGTCAAAAATTGAAGGTGAAAGGTCATTGTCTGACCTTTGATTGTTGAAGTCAGTTTGACTTGAAGAAAGAGATTTTGAAATCTCATCATGAAAAGACTGACCTATAAAAGTGTCAGTTAAGTCAATATCCTGTATCCCATCATTCAATTTGACTTTTTTTGCCATAGCCCTTGTAACGGCACATGAAGGGTAAAGATCAGGAATTTCCTGCTCAATGGGATCAGGCAATTGATCCTCACAAGGTGTATTGGTCAAAAGTGGGTTTACCACAACCTTATCTCCGGCTAAGTCATTGCCTAATAGCAAGTGAACACCTTTAAAAGGTAAAGAAGGCCTAATACCTACAGCCACAGGACCAGAAACTAAGTCTGAAGACAAATAAATGTTATGGAGCGGTACATTAACAAATCCACACTCTACTCCCTGAATAAGGACACTTGTCCCAGTTGAAGTCTTCTCGGAAAAAGGCAGGGTATCTGCTAAAATAAGAGACTGAGAAGCTCCGGTATCTCGTAAGATTTTAATAGGGGTAGACTGGGCAGAATCACTAGTAAGTGACACAAAACCTTCTGATAAGAATGGTTCATAAATCTCCATAATACAATCAGTCGCAGACGTTTTGGCCAAAATAGGATTTTCATCCTGAATAATCGACTGTGGTTTTGACCTTAAAGAAGTAAGACCTGTTGGTCTAGAATTATTTTGATTTTGTCTCTCTTTTCTTCTTTTCAAAGTTTCACATTCAGAAATGACGTGACCGTCACCTTTACAATAATTGCAAAACAGCCGGGGTGAGTATGAGGATCTTTGACCTTTGTTTTCACTAGTATCTTTATTTTTAGGATTATGTGAAGGACTGGAACTATCAGCTGTTAGTCCAGCTTGTGGTTGTGGATTAGGTTGAGGAGAATTATTTCTCTGTTGAGGGTTAAATGGTTTTGACTGAGGTGTATTAGGTTTAAATTGAGGGTTAAAAGGTTTCTTGTAAGGCTTATTTACAAAAGACACCTTATGAGTCAGAGCATAATCATCAGCTAATCGTGCTGCTACATCTAAAGTTTCTACTTCCCTTTCGTCAAGAAAAGATTTGACATCAGAGTGTATGCATCGTTTGAACTCTTCAACAAGCATGAGCTGTCTTAATTTTGCATGATCAGACTTTACATCCTTTGAAGAACACCACCTATCAAATAATTGCTCCTTAGTTCTAGCAAATTCTACATGGGTTTGATCATGTTCTTTCCTACAATTTCTGAATTTCTGCCTGTAAGCTTCTGGTACTAATTCATAAGCCTTAAGAATCAGATTTTTGACTGTGTCATAATCTGAACTTTGATCAAGTGGAAGCTGAGTGTAAATTTCTCGAGCTTTACCAATAACAACACTCTGTAGAAGCAAGGTCCAATGCTCTTTTGGCCATTTCAAATTTTCTGCTACCTTCTCAAAATGTAAAAAGTACTTATCTACTTCTTTTTCTTGAAATGGAGGAACGAGCCTGATATGTTTTGTAACATCAAATACTTTACTAGGATCAAAAGACACAGGAGGCAATGATTTACTGCTTAATTCAAGCTCTTTCATTTTTATCTCATAATGCATTTTCTCTTTTTCAAGTTCTACTCTTTCTAACATTTCTCTGTGTTTTTCCTTCTCTCGTTCTTCCATTTCCCTTTGTTTTTCCTTCTCTCTTTCTTCCATATCTATTTTTTCCTTTGCAAGCCTTTCTTCTAACTCTCTTTGTTTTTCCTTCTCTCGTTCTTCCATTTCTCTTTGTTTTTCTTTCTGTCTTTCTTCCATTTCTCTTTGTTTTTCTCTTTCCCTTTCTTCAAATGCTAACTTTTGTTTTTCAAGCTCTAACTTTTCTTTTTGCATTCTTTCTTCCCTTTCTTCCTTATCTGCCCTTCTTTTTTCTTCAAATTCTAATCTTAATTTTTCCAGTTCAAGATGCCTTTTTAATTCTAACTCTTTCAACTGTATGTCGGTTTGTGAGACCATAATTAGAGATGTAGCTGAGGGTTCAAAAAATTCCTCATCAACAAGAAACTGAATGATAACATTCTTAATTTCACGTTTTAACATAGATGTTTTGATATCAGGTATGCTATAATGACTAGCAATGTCTAAAAGATCACTCTTTTTGGCCAAGTTTAACAGCTCTTGAGAAGGCGCAGCAATGAAATCTCCAAGTTTGAATGACATGGTTGCTTTTTGCTGTTCTGACAAACAATAAATATCTTTTCAAATTCAGAATAAAATAGGTGCACAAAATGTTCAATCCCGGCTCAGAGCCCCCAAAATCTGTTACGAGCAAGCGTAACTAGACAGGTACAGCGAAAAACAACCAAGTAATTTAAACTTAACAATATTTAATCAAACAAATAAATGCTGCAAATACATAAAAACAAACAAACAGATAAGTAAATAAATAAATAAATAACTTACAAAGATAATGTCAAATAAGTCCTTGTCCCTCAAATGTAAGTCCACAATCCAGTAACCAGAATATGAGCACATGTATATTTTAATCCACACAAAACACTAGTGAAACAACCAAAATTATATACTTTAAATCACTTCAAATTTCTGAATACCTACGACTGAATTGGGACCTATATTTATACATCTAAGGAAATTCTCCAGGTTTCTAGAGAACGATATAATAAACTTTTCTCTAGAAAAGAAACGAACTAAACGAAAGTTCTTTTAAATTCTCCAAAGAGAATTTAGAATTCTCCAGAGAGAATTCAAGGCCGCAACGACCATCAAGACTAAACGAGAGTCCACTAGACCCTTCGAGATCTCAGTATACATAGTCCAAATATATTTTTAACTTATGGTAAAAAAAACACTCACTCCATTCCCATCTGGAACCATCCACAAAGCGCTCATAGAACTTTCTATACTTCTAAATTATATAACAGTGATAAAAATAATCAATGACATTCTTCTACAAAGTTCTAGATAATAAATTGTAGAAACATAGAAAAGAAATATATATTAATCAAGGTTACTCCCCTTTGATTATATATATAAATAATAAGTAATAGCTTTAAAAAGAATCAATATTATTGAATCAATTATATATAACACTTCATACACGTATTCTAATAATATTTGAGCCGCGACGCGAGAAAACCGGTCTTCGGGGTTTCCGACCAGGTCCGACACAAACCGGCCTGTACAAGCTCAGAAAAGAGCTAGAAGCTTGAAATTTCGGATTTAAGTAGAAGAGGAATTGTACTATCCGAGTAGCGAAAACAAAGGCGCTGATCAGCTTCGCGGTTACCGCGAAGCTGATCTGCGCCTTTGTTTTCGCCTAGGCAAAAATCCGGTTTTCTCATGATGCGGCTCATTTCTAAATATGCACCCACTTAAAACCACACCCAGATCAGCCTGTACCAAGTGCCACTGGTGGCATAAGATCCACCTATCCAATTTTCGCCTGATATTCCTTATATATATGAATCGTATGATATTCGTATCAGGTTTTTCTTGCTTTTTACAAAATGTCCGACCCATCATAAATACACTTATGGTAACCCGATCAAATACATATCCAAGTTCGGTAAGGAATCAGGGCCGTACTTGATATAGCCAATCCGATTGATCCAATCGACCGGAGCATAAGGATTCTAAATCAAGTAGTCGCAATGGAGCGTGACGAAGCGCTCCACCGTCCAAGGTAGTGTGATCGGAGCAAGTCACGTGACCTGCTCTAAAAAATATGGCGTCAAAATATTTATACAAAACACAATCGTACAGCGAGAGTGCGAGTGCTGGTGACTTGTGGAAGTACTCTTCATCTGAATCATCTTCAGATGAGCCGTGGAATCGCTCATAATTAGACTCGCTACGACCAAATTCAGAACATTGCTTTTCCTCACTTGATTTAGTAATGGGAATGCACTCCGTTTGCCCACTTTCCCTTGATTTAGCGTGCTGCTCGGAGCAATCCGATCACTCTTAAAATTACTAAATCAAGTACGCCCCAGATCAGACTGCAAAATACATCATATTGCATAACACGTATAATTGCACACAATACTACAAAACGTGTAATATAACCTCTCAAGTTCAGCATAATAATACTTCTGGCACAATTATTTTTGCCGTGCTTGATATGGTATAAGTACCTGATTGTTAGTTTGGTTTTTTCCCCACCTCGGTTTTTGGAGTGGGAATCTTGTTCTGATTGCGCCTTTTCCTGATCTTTGCCTACTTGTACCTTTTGATGTATATCAAGTAGCCTTGAAACCGCGTAAACACAGTATACTAAACTGCCAAAGCAGTGTCACACTATACTGCACACCAAATAACAACACCAGCACAAATAGACATTTATCATGTTTATCGTGACAATGATTTCATAAACATGTGGCATGCTTGTGTTGGCCTACTAATTCTTTTACTTCATTTTCCGGTCTGTTGCATTTTGCAACATTTCTGTGCTTGTATGTTTGAATTATGATTTGTGATATTGATGTCATGCTGTCTTGTTTTCAGCTTCAAGTTAACAATTTGCAAGCACTATGTCCTTTCATTAAGGTGTGAACTCTAGACAAGAAAAGTTGAAAGCATTATGGTTCCTTACCCGACTTTTCAGTCCTTTTGCAATGTTCGGTTCAGTGAACACTTTTAACCTGAGAATACATTGTCATCATTTTGAGCCGCCTCGTGGGAAAACCAACAATGTGGATTCCGAACAGGTCCGACACAAACCGACCTGTACAATCACAGAAAAGAGCTAGGAGGTTGAAATTTTTGATTTAAGTAGAAGAGGAATTGTACTATCCGAGTAGCGAAAACAAAGGCGCTGATCAGCTTCGCAGTTACTGCGAAGCTGATCTGCACCTTTGTTTTCGCCTATGCAGATTGTTGGTTTTCCCATGTGGTGGCTCTTTTGTTGATTCGCACAATTGAGAATCACGACTTCAATGTTTTATGAAAATTGTATGCCCTAATGTCAAATACGAGTACTGCCTATAGACGCCATTACAAGTAAAATGACGTTGAAACAAATATGCGATTAAGGCATATTTATAAAATTAATACATTAATGTATATCGTGCACGCGTTCAGGATAAGATTTCTGTGCGTGGGTCATTTAACTACAATCAGGGGATATAAAGACGTATCAATGGCAATATCTGCTAGACAGAGTAATTATAACATGATGTGCGGGAAGGACAATGGCCTTAGTGTCTTCCTTGTTTTTCATGAAAGTCACAAGTTAGCGTTCTAATTGTGGTACTCTGGCAAGAAGCATATTATCAGGCTGGCATAATCATAAATAACAAGAGTAACAGCAGTAAACTTTGTTTATATATTATTGTAAGTTCATAACAGTCTATGAATAGGTCACCAGGTCACTTCCGCCAGTTCTTTTAAAGATGTTCTTGCACATCGTACAAGACATTTTACCAATTCGCAGATAGCACTACTTAAGTTTTTGGGCACTTATCAAAGTCGCACCATCGAATCATTTTTATGTAATTTGTCATAAGATCTTTAATAGGGTCATGTCAGAATGTGTGCGACTCCTTGATAATATTAATATTAGATTTGGGACCAACTTATACAGACAAATTGTTGGAATTCCGATGGGTACAAATTGCGCACCTCTCGTAGCTGATTTATTTTTATACTGCTACGAAAGAGATTTCATGGATTCTCTTAACCATGATAATCAAGCTGATGTTATCGAGGCTTTCAATTCCACATCTAGGTACCTCGATGACCTTTTGAACATTGACAACCCTTATTTTGAAGGTATGGTCAATCAAATTTATCCACCTGAACTACAGTTGAACAAAGCCAATATTTCAGATACCAAAGCCCCCTTTTTAGATCTACATCTTTCTGTTGCAAATGGTTTCTTCTAAAATTTATGATAAGCGCGATGACTTTGATTTTGATATAGTAAATTTTCCTTTTTTGGATGGTGACGTTCCTCGTCGTGCTTCTTATGGTGTATACATTTTGCAACTTATTAGGTTTGCTAGAGTCTGCAATCATGTTAGAGACCTCAACGCTCGAAATAAATGTTTAACGGCAAAACTTCTCCAACAGGGCTATCGGTATCATAAACTTCGAAAAACCTTTTCTAAATTTTATCGTAGACACTATGAATTGATTTCCAAATATAATGTTGGGTTAAAGACGCTTTTAAGTGAGGGCCTTACGGAACCTGAATTTTATGGTGACTTGGTTTACAAATTTAAGAAACTTATAGGAATAAATGATTTTTCTTTTCAGTTCAGAAAAATCATAACACGTTACAGACGTATAGGTCATAACTTGAATGTTATGCGACAGTCTGCATGCTTAGTTTTTAACCTAATCATGGTTGATAACTATGCTGCCTTCTTTAATTGCACGCCGGTGGGTCGGGCGTCAGACTCTATGATGGCCCCGACTTAAAAGCTATTCATTTTAGTTGGTTGGGGCCGGACCTTCTTGTCTGTTGCTTGGCCCACCGGGGTCCAACTGGTGTTTTTCTTTTGCTCCGGAATTAGTAGGTTATTCGGCGCCCAGGGATCTCCATCGTCGGGCAGCTTACTCAATCTGTGAGTCCTGGTATTTGATTCATCGGGATGTTTATCAGGATTTATTTGTTTGTTCTTGATGATTCATTGACTAGTTAGAGATTCACCACGAGGGCCGAAGAACTAACTAAATGTTATGAACCACTGCAGAAGCTGAGGGTAAGGTTAGGCGCCTGTAAAACCGGTTTAAGCCCGCCAGTAACTTTCTGTTACTGAGTGTTCCAAGGCGATACTTCTGTGGTGGTTCTTTGTGTTTTATGTCTTGGTGTTTAAAATCATTTTTTGTGCTGTTGGCGCCTTATGTGTGTTTCATATTTTTAGTTAAGTTAAGGTAACTGAGTGGCCACATATTGGGGAAATAGCTGCTCATTCGGCTTACGATATGTTTCATGGTATTAGTACCTGATTGTTAAATTGGTTTTTTCCACCTCGGTTTTTGGAGTGGGAACCTTTTTCTGATTGCGCCTTTTCCTGATCTTTGCCTACTTTTACCTCATGATATGTGAAGTCATTATCGTGTGTTTCCTTTTTTCTTTAACCCATATTTGACGAATGGGTTCTCCCATTGTTATCAGTTGGATGTCCACTTTCACTTTTAGGGGCATCAGGAGTGATTTTTGAAGTTCTCTAAGCAAACAAAATAGCCCCAGATGGGACGCCGCGTTCTGCGGCGTCACATCTGAGGCTATGCTGTTTGCCTATGTCCCACAAAAAGGACACCAGGCTTATATGAGTTAATGTTCTAGTATTATTTCTATCTACAGAAGGCCACCGGAAGTGATACAAGTGAGAAAGCAGCTGGATTTGTCAACCTTCTTCTTATCTCCCTGGCAACATTTAGCACCGCCTACAACGTTGTCCTATATCATCTGTTTAACCCCGGCTTCAAGGCCGCCATTAAAGAGACGCTGAGATGCGCATGCGCTTGCGAAAATACCGCTAAAGTGCACGTGCAAGTTGTTGACGTTCAACAAATAAACGAGAAACCAGAGTTAAAGAATGATTCAATACAGAACAGAGAAAGAACGACAAACGAAAATAATCGAGGGATCATGATAAGTAGGAGACAGAGCAACGACGCGAGAAACCCGGTCTTCGGGGTTTCCGACCCCGTCTAACACAAACCGGCCTGTACAGCCTCAGACGAAGGTTAGAATCTTGAAATTTTGGTTAGAGGTAGAAGAGGTATTGTACTATCCGAGTAGCGAAAGCAAAGACGCTGATCAGCTGTGCAGTTACTGTTACTGGACAGCTGATCTGCGTCTTTGTTTTCGCATAGGCAAAAAGCCGGTTTTCTCATGACGCGGCTCAGACATATATAATGCTTATTATAAACTTGAATAAACCATGTTTGGAGACTGTCAAAGACAGGTACGATATTGACGGCAATATTCATGACTGTTCCTTCTTGTTCGTGCGTTAACAGATAGAATTACTCCTTTAAAACTGACAAAATCGACGCCAATCTACACATTTATTTTATTTTCACACCACATTATACATTTTAAATTCAAATTTCCAAAGAACGAAAATGTCCCCGAAAGAAATCATTCTGTACACGTTTATCTTGAAAGCATATATTATACTAAGTTCCACAGCCAACACAACACGTCAGATAAACTTAAACTTCATTTCAGCTCACCTGGTGAACTTATAGTATACCCATGGTCCGTCGTCATCGTCGTTGTTGTCGTTCACAAAGTTCAAACATCTTCTATACTGAAACCTTTAAGCCGATCAAAGCCAACATTCATATGGAGCATCTTCAGGGAGGGGGGAACCAAAGTTTGTATAAATGGGTGGACCGATTTCAACGAAGAAAACATTGGATTTTTCAGGATGTTTTGTAGCCCGTGACCTGAAAGTTGTTAGATGCAGACAGCATATTGAGCTTATGAAGTTGTGTGAGTATTCAAGGTCAGTGTCATTTTTTTTACCTTTTTGGAATATAATGTTAATATTTAACATATTGAATGTAAAACTTAATTTTCGCAGAAACCGCTTGACAAATTTTATATCTAGTATAGCTCGGCAAATGGGTCACTGTATGGGCGTCAACTTTATTATTCATATCTGGGCGTGGTCGGCTAGTCCATCTGTTCAAGTAGGGGGTTTATAGGAAAATCGAACTCAGTCAGCCTGGACCGCTGTCAAATATTTACCGTTAGAAATCAGCTACCTGTATTTTGTCCAATCCAGTGAATTAGACAAACTCATATTTCATTCTTAATTATTTTGTAACGGAAAACGTGAGTTGAATCTTTTAACTGTACACCTTTAATTTTTACCCAAGTCAAAGGTAGACCATACCCAATAACGTATTCATGAGGTAACGCCCATACAGTGACCTATTTGCCGAGCTGTATACATACTTAGAATTGGGTGAACAAAACTATGTATAAAAATTGTCTAGGTCACATAACCAAGATAGGCACCATGCCAATATACGGTTTAAACTTAAAAAAAACCTTCTGTGGAACCGGTGGACCGATTTCAATGAAACTTGGTATATAGGTATATAGCATGGAGGACTCAGGCCCATCATATTTTATATAAATCATGATCATTGGTTGATCTTGACCCATTAGACAGCAATGTCAAATATTTTTACATAGGCTTTTTAATGGGCAAAATGGAAACATTGGATTTTCCGGAAAGTTTTGTAGCCTGTGACCTGAAAATTGGTATATACAGACAGTTTACAGTGTAAATAATTATCCGACTGTTCGAGGTCAAGTTTACTTTTTACCTTGACCAACATGATCTTAGCCAAAGATCAAATATCAGGTGAGCGATATCAGGACCATTGGTTCTCTGGTTGTGGTTTCATGCGATTCATCTGAAATTTGGCATAGACGAAGCCAAGCCATTTTCGACGAATTGTCTTTCGACGTAATTTCGACAAAGTGTCGTATTCGACCAGGTGACACATTCTATCAACTGTCTATTCGACGAAATGGTTTTCGACGAATAGTCATGGAAGCATTAAATCAACCGTCACGCATATTTCATTCGTCTACAAATGTGAGAATAGCACCATGCAGTATGAGATAGAATAATGGCCTAGTTTTATTGAAGTTATAAATCAAAGTCTGGGGAATGAAATGCCAATGACATAACAAAGCAATTGAAGAGTATGATGCTAAACGATTTGAACGATAAAGCTTTCAGTTTTAATCATCAAGTTTCAGTCTGACAATTATAAGATTGTGGACCGATTTAAAAGATGCATTAACTGTGATTTCTGAAAATGGGTCATTAGTCATTGGGCAGGTAATTACATTCTCGTTGCCAATCAAACATTCTTGCATAGAAATCTATGCACATAGCTGTTTGCAGCCGTTTTCGATTGTTCGAAAGCCGTGTTCAAACAGCAAAACCCATGTTCAAATCATGAAATTCACGTGCCGTTTGAACATGGGTTTTGGCCGACGTCATTGGTCAATGCGACGTGACGTCATTTGTTTCGTTCTAAACAAAATGGCCGACGTTGAAGAAGCTCCGCGGGTTTCGGTGAGTTTTTACGTTGTTAATGTTATTTTCAAGAGATTTTAAAGGGATTAGAGAGAAAATGCAAGAATAACGATCAACCATGGTTTGTTTCAGTGTTCAAACATTCGCTGGATCACTCGGAAGGCGTTTGAACACGCGGCCTGCGGCCTTGTGTTCAAACGCCTTCCTCTTGATCCATCGAATGTTTGAACACTGAAAACCATGGTTGATCCCTATGTTCAAACATCAAGCTCGACTTTTAAAACCCAGAGTCCGGACAGGTTAAGCTAAAATGGGTAGGAATGCTTACATGCAAGTGAAACGAACATCTGAAAAGTGCCTTTGATGTTTTAATATTTTATCATATCCCAAGTTTCCGTTGGATGAGATTTGATTGTCAGATTAATTTTCCCGCCTCGGTTTTTGGAGTGATTGCGCCGTTTCCTGTCCATTGCTTTAATTTACCTTTTTATTGGGAAAAAGAAGAAAAAAAAAATAACAAATAAAAAAAGAAAGAAAAAAAAAATGTCCTTATCTCGATATGTATATAATGTCAGGCAATTTTATCTGAACACATGCATATTTGGCATTTGTGATATGATACAGCTCATACGGGGAGGCATAAATCAAGCGACAGGCAAGGCGTTTTTGTAATTAGAACCACCTGAGCTCTAGATCTTTGCATCAGGAAAACATGTCCGTGAAATATATACCCAATTACTTCCCACTTTTATATAGTAAAACTGGGGTATACAGGGTATACCTCTTTTCCTTATTTATGATAAAACATAGACGGCCGAGGCGGTTCTAACGTGTACCCACAATCAATATTTTGGGAAAGTATATTAAATATATCAGTTTTTTTCTGATGAAATTTTCAATTTTACTGCTGTATTGCATAGGAAAGTTTTCATGATGGCAATCCCGTCATGAATATTAAAAATGAAGTTGCAGGGGCATCACAATAAAATAATATTAAATTCCCTAGTAATTTATATTACTGATCGTTCCAAGGCGATACTTCTGTTGTGATTCTAATAGTTTGTGTTGAATTTGTTTTGCTGTTTACACCTTATGTACACGTTTTCATATATTTAGTTAAGTTCGAGTACAAGAGTGGCCGTCTATTGGAAAATAGCTGCTCACTCGGCTTACGATATGTACTCTTTTTATAAGTACCTAATTGTCTATTAGGTTTTTCCCACAATGGCTTTTGAAGTGGGAATTTCTGATTGAGATATTTTCTGATCATTGCCAATGTTTACCTTTCCGTGTCCACAGTGGGTTTAGTATGGATTTGCGGCTTTGTAGTATATAGTTTACCGTATTTTCGACTGGCATGTTACTCTAATTTGTCCTTTTTATGTGCATTTGAATGTCATTTCTCTTTTGATATCCAAAAACATGTACACGTATGCACTGCACACATAAGCATTCAATTACGTAATGTACTACCGTAGTGTTTTATATATATGTTCAATAGTTATTCATATATACTGAAAATCAAAAATCTTGCACCACCCTGTTTTTGTTATTTGTATGATCAAGTAGAACTATTTTTATTTATAACATCATTTTTGGATAATTCTAATATCAAATCTTTGACTTTGCAGCAAATTCATTAGTGTGGATGACAGTGCAAAATTTTTGGGACAAAAATTGTAAAATTGCATTTTTCGGGAAAATTGATTATCAAGGAAAATTTTCAATGATTTTTTTATTATCAGTAGCAGAAAAGCTACAAAACATTTTGAATTTTAGAAAATTTGAAGTTTTTACAAAATTTTGTAAAAAAGGCATTTTCGGAAAATAAAACCGGTGGTTTTGAAAATTTCCTTGAAACAGCAAAGAAAACAAACAAAAAGCATTCTTAGGCTAAAGCAGGTTAGCACATTCCCAATTTGACTCTTTTGATAAGTTTCATAAACAGAAGTCATATGAGTTTGCTGTACTTCCGGTCTGTAAGCAATACTTTTTAATTTTGATTTTGCAGCTACCATTCCCTTATGTTTTTAATTTTTTATGTGTCATTGTAATGAGTGAGGATAGAACAACCTGTCGAAAACAATACATTGATAGGAACACAGCAAATGGTTCCAGGAAAGCAGCGTAAAATTAGTGCTTTATTTGTTGCACTTGCATGCTTTTGTTTTAAAACTGTATCAAATAAAGCACAAACTTGAGGCTTCTTTGCTGGGACTGTTTGTTTGGTCCCCAAAAAATGAATGTATGGGACAAGTTGTTCAATGACAAAACAGTACAATGGCACATGAAACCTCCAAAATTACTAAATGTTAGTTGCAAAATCAAAATTAAAAAAATTCATTCCTGCGTGCAAACAGGAAGTACAGCAAACGGACATGACTTCTGTTTATGAACTTGTCAAAAGACTGAAGTGGGGTATATGCTTGCCTGCCATAGTCTAAAAATGCATTTTTGTTTGTTTTCTTTGCTGTTTAAATGAAATTTTTAAAACCACCTGTTAATTTTCCGAAAATGTCAATTTTCAAAATTTTGTGAAAACTCCAAATTCCCTAAAATTCAAAAGGTTTTGTTGTTTTTCTGCTTCTGTCATGATTCAGATCACATGTGCAATGTAAGCTGATTGAAAATTTTCATTGGTAATAATTTTTTCCAAAACTTTCAATTTTACACTTTTTGTCCCAAACGTTTTGCATTGTCATCCACATTATTGAATTTGTTGCAAAGTCAAAGATTTGATATTGGAAGTAATGCCAAATAATGTTTGTAATAAAAAATAATTCACTTAAACATGAAAAATAACAAAAACAGGGTGGTGCAAGATTTTTGATTTTCAGTATATATAGACGAGTGTGCTTGCACAACGAAGGCTAGTAACCTATCAGACGGTTTATGAAGGGAAATCGCCTACAAAGCTGAGCTATGATGACTTTTTATAAGAAGCATAGTAGCGCAGTCGGTTTAGACGATGCACCTGTATTGCTAGGCGCAGAAGCCGTAGTCTGTGAGTTCGAAACATATCAACGCCAATTTAGTACATCTTTATGTCTCTACTTTAAATATATATACATGCATGTGGAGATTTTATCATCAACAGTGCAAAATCCTATTTGTGTCTGAGCGCGCTTCTAGAGACGTACTAGATACTACATATTAAGAGTGTGTTATCTACATCTGCCTGTCATAGACTCAAAGAGAAAAAAGGCGATCTAAATATTCTATATTTTACATGTACTCAGTCGATACTTCTGTGGTGGTTCTTTTTGTTTTATGTCTTGGTGTATAAAAATTTTTTTTTGTGCTGTTGGCGCCTTATGTATGTTTTCATATTTTTAGTTAAGTTAACTGAGTGGCCACCTATTGGGAAAATAGCTGCTCATTCGGCTTACGATATGTTTCATGGTATAAGTACCTGATTGTTAGTTTGTTTTTTTCCCACCTCGGTTTTTGGAGTAGGAATCTTTTTCTGATTGCGCCTTTTCCTGATCTTTGCCTACTTGTACCTTTTCATAATGTGGTGAAGCCTTCTTTAACTACAGATAAATATATATGATACACCGCTACAAAATAGAGACACGTAACTACTGTGACAATATATGACTGAGAAATTTGGAAAATTTAAGAACTTTGGAAAATTGGACAAAATATGATGCTTTGAGACTAATACCTCTGGGAGAGGTAATCAAAATCTTAGATCCGCAAAATTTGAGAAACTAAAGAACTAAATGACGTTGAATCGTGTAGCTGAGATAGAGCGATTTCGTGACCATTCCTAACAGTTGTATGACAATCGGACTTCTGAAGCTTCACTTGTAAACAAAACACTACAAATGTACCGCTGTAGTTAGAGAAGGACTAAACAAAAGCAAGAATAACACACCGCTACAAATATAATTTTGGAAGAACCGCTGTTATAAATTTAAGTAAGGTATATGCTATGTCTTGTCATGTAACATCAAGTAAAAATAACAATATGATATCATCATCAATCCATCAATCATCTCTGTCCCTTCTCCTCTCTGTCGTATCATCTCATCCATCGGGGAAGCTTGCGAAAAAATACTGTATCACCACTATGTTTAATCATCTTCATTGATATCATGTAAGGCGTCTGATCCAAACGTTAAATTTAGCACTGATCAGGAAATTACGGAATCAGACTGAAAAAAAAAAATCAGCATCAAAACATAAAACGATAACTGTCTTTACACAATCTGTTTCAGAAACTGTCTCTTACAAAATCACCCTTTTCTGAAACAGCTTCAGAAATTTATTAGCATGTCACCCTTTTGCATTCCAAAAGTCTTAAAAAACTTTACATCGAATAAATTAATAGAATTACCCGTACAATGGTAAAGATGAAACCGATTTTTGTTCGTTAGTTGGCCATTTTGACCATCATCCATTTTATTAAACGTTTCTCAATATCATTATAGCTAAAATACGCAATACCGATATTGATAAACATCTATTAATAGAGATTTATACGAAACATTGCTATTTACAAACGATTGTAAATACCACTCCGAAAGTAAAACTGCTGTTCGGAAGGCTGAAGGTTAATATAGAATAAGATGCGTCTGTCATTTGTATATTGGCGGTAAATTTGCCATTGCCAGACGTCTGTCAATAGCACATTTACCGACAGTTTGCTATTGACAGACGTCGGCCAATAGACACTCCGTAAAAGAAAATACAGATATCTGTTACTTATTACATGATTGCGCTTTCATACATATCTGATACATGGTACAGGTCACAACAGTTGTTATTTGCATCGAAGAAATATTTCTTGATTAAAACTCAAAAAGGCAACAGGTGAACACTACAGTTATCGTAAAGTTAAACGTTGTCTTCTGAATAAATGTTCATATCAAATATAATAAACAATACACACACAGCACGCGATCATTTATACACCAAGCTTGTGCACAAAAATTTTCGAATTGTTTTCACACCCAACAATGAGTGTTTGATCTTCTGGTCTGTAATCAACACACCTCGGTTTTCTAATATCCTTCGATATCAGAAGCTCTCTACATTTCCTTCCACCAGCAGTGATGACAACGACATTGTGTGATAGAGTACCACATACAAGGCTGTTTCCCGCCGTGTCCACGTATATTCCATTGGGTCGTATCAGTCCCTGGTCCTGATACTGATATGCCATCTTGCCATCCATCTGGAAACACGTCACTATAGAATTTCTCCAATCGGTCAAATACAAACGAGAATTGGAACCCGATAGACAGAAACCGAGGTAGTCCGAATGGCCAGAACTGGTCTGGGTCAGAAGGGTCTTACTCAGTATGTTACCAGCCCGATCTAGTCTCCAGATTTCATCGTGTCCAGAGTCCTTGTGATAGACTGTGTAGATGACATCATTTACGATGCAGAGTCCACGGCATTTGACCGGTAGTTTGACCGGTAGTGTAATCCTTTTGCCAAGTTTCAAGTTTGAACGTGTTCCAATGTACTGTAGGTCATTGGAATAGTAGTATGTAATAACAGCCTCGTTCCCACTGACGGCAGCAACATTATATGGTCTCTCCGACAATTTCAGGCTTTTCTTAATGGCCATGTCACTGTCTAACAACTTCAGCTTGCTGTTAGTGCTATCACACAGTAGAATACGATTGTGGGACAAAAATGTACATCCTATGATATCAGGAGTTTCGACGTCATCGGCTAGCTTTACGTTAAATTCCTTTGATGACTTCACTTTGATATCCAATATTTCCCCTCGGTCTTGTGGCACTGAGCCCGTCTCAGATGTTTCTATTCTTCCAAGGCCTTTAAAACTTTTCAACACATCTAATAAAATATCATGTTTATGGAACTCCAGTTTCGGTTGCTGAATGTTTTGTCTTACGTCCTGTATCAATTCATCATATGCTGGTATACTCTTGGATAACTTCACGATCGCAGCAAACATAATCTCTTTATCGTTGGTTATATTTACATTTTCAATGATGTCTATGTCTGTTTTCAGTTTCTGTTGCGAAGTTGTCAATGTAGCAACGTACTGTTTTGTATTTTCTAGTTGTTGATTTGTTTTTGTGTCTAACTCTTCCAAGCTGCCTGTCTCCATTCCATCTAGTATCTGGTCAAGCTTGCGTCTGTGGGCTAAAATTTCTTTCTTGTGTTCTTCTTTGCTGCCTTCAAGTTGCTTGTTGTTTTCTTCCCCGTCTTTCTTACAACCCTCAGCTTCTGCTTGTAGCGACTTTGCTTTATCCATTAATTCTTTGAATTCCTTCTTTGTATTTCTGCTAACCTTATATTTAATAGGACAAGTATTACAGCTCCTGTGATTAGTTGTCTTGCATGAAGGGCAAATAACTTCGTCATGCTTCTCGCAGTAAACCTCGACTGCTCGTTTCTGATCGCAAGCACACAAGATCGCAATCGCATTCTGGATTACCGTAGTACCGGTTCCCTTGGTTACCTGAACGGCCACAACAGAATGACTTTTCGTGGCTTTAAATGTTATATGATCGTTTCTACAGTCGAAACAAAGATAGTCTTTACAGAATTCGCAGAAATATCTTGCTTCCTTTGTTTCCCCATCATCGTTACAAGGCCGACAAACATGTTCGAGGATTTCATCTGAACTCGCTAGGTACGACTTTTTACCGTCCACCGATAACATGATAGTGAAGTTCTGAAAATTTACAACATTAATAACTGATAAAACTCCGTGATGAAATATGTTCATATATGTATGTATACATTTATGTATGTACGAGTATTTATATTGCCAATGTTATAAAATACTTATCATTTATTCACCAGTAAAGCGTTTGAGAAATATTTTAACTATCTTATACAGGGAAGTTAAATTTGTTGCCATACTTGTTGCATTTCTGAGTGATTCAAGTATACATTTAAAGTGACATCCGCAATAGATTAAAATTCAATAAGATAAGGAAGAAAATGTTTCAAAAGCAAATATTATATTATTTAACATGTCTGAACTGTTTCGTGTGTCCCTGCAGGGCGAGGTCTTATAGTGGATATTTTACCATCAGTTTGCCCCCACAGTGCAGGGCTTTTGGCAGGGATTTGGCAGGAAATTCAGAGTCCTCGCTATTCCCCGGGGGTGGTGGCCGTGGTTACAATTGACTAGTGCATTAAGAATCCGTTGTTCCCTAGCGTACTTTTGTAGCCACATATAGTGAAGTTCTGAATATTTTGCATATTGAAATTGTTGCACGTCATCTTACATATACATTGTATTTTATCTTACATGTTTTCTCGTATGCCACATATGTGGCCTGAGAATGCTATTTCACGAATAAAGATATGTTCTGGTTCTGGTCAATAGGCTTCAGCAAGTGTGTGTGATGACATTAAGCCAGAATGTTGATTGTTTTACTTGTGGATTGCATAACCATTATTACGAAAACACGTCCATGTAATATTATACAATTAATGACTTTTGAGGCATTGGATATGATGTGATATCGACCCGAGAATACCAATATTGACCGAGGCGAAGCCGAGGCATTAACTGTTTTATTATATAATTTTTGACAAAATGTGTTTAGAAATGCGATAAACGTTGATTCTGCGTTGAATAATAATAATAATAATCTTTATATTTATAGAGGATAACGTATTTAGCATAGGTGACCTTAGCATCGAAGCGAAAGCGGAACCAGAACGTCAGCTCTAAATTTAGTAACTAATGTAGACCTGCCAGCACGCGCTAGCCAGTTAATATGACAATTTGAAGACTTGCCACATGGGCGCTTTAGGCCAATGAAAAGCGAGATTTTCAGTAGCTTATATAATAAACAGATTTGTCTTAAGTTGTAAAAATTGAAAATTTTCAGAAGAAAGATTTTGAGCAGAAAGATTTTGATATTTTTCTTATTTGGCCTCAAAACATAGAGTGTGGGTACATCGTACAACGAGTACCCACAATCTATGTTTTGGAGCAAAAATAAGAAAAATATATATACACCTGCAAACCCAAGATTTTTTTTTTTCAGGAGGGAAGCGTTTAACCGTAGTATTGACCTCTCCATATGTTTTCAGTATTCTGTCAATCATTTGACGTAATAAGGCTCCTTATGGGTTTATGAATGTGCATTTTCATTACTTTTTCAATGCACGATATTGAATTCCCTTTCTTAGGCCTCATGCACTGAGGCTAGACTACATGTAGGCTAGAGTTTGTTTTGTCGGCCATTTTTGTCACTTTCACTTCGATAAATAAATCTATTATCTTCACGATAACGAGATCAGTAAATACGAAGCCTATGATAAAATTAAACTGGAGATGTATTTTTTAATGATATTAAGTAGTGTTGCTTAGTTTCAATCGTTTTAAATGATAAGATTTGGACGAACTCTCTCGTTGACCTATTTATCGGTTTTTATCGGAAAACGATCCATGTGAAATTATGTTGTTTCCAATACAGTGTTTTCATTCACGTCCGCTGTAATAAATGATTGACATGCTGTATCACGGTTTACCGGATTGGACCAAAACTGTCCGAAACGAACCGATATTGTCCGAAACAGACATAGATTATGATACTATCAAAGCTTTATAGTATTCAAAGCTAATCATGGGTCACCACATAGTAGCATGGGAAGAATTTTATGTACACAACAATGTTGTGATTTACTTAGAACGCAGGAAAATCGTACCCGAAGAGTTATTGCACCCTGCATACATGTATCCGTCATTCAACCAGATTTCTTATAGTACGGATTTAATCTACATCTCACGACGCCAAGTTATTCAAAGGTCAAGTCAACAAATTTTCAGACGTGGTTATGAAACCATTCACGGTTTAATCATGGGTCACCACATAGTAGCATGTGAAGAATTTTATGTACACAACAATGTTGTGATTTACTTATAACGCAGGAAAATCGTACCCGAAGAGTTATTGCACCATGCATACATGTATCCGTCATTCAACCAGATTTCTTATAGTACGGATTTAATCTACATCTCACGACGCCAAGTTATTTAAAGGTCAAGTCAACAAATTTTGCAGACGTGGTTATGAAACCATTCACGGTTTAACACAGTATTTGATTTATTTAGTATCAAAATGCACTATACATTACTAAAGGAATCATTCTTCTTGTCGGTGTAGACTTCTATCACAATCTCATGTTATTTCAAACTTCCAAATTTCTATGAACCCCTCCGTGTAGCATGTTACTAAGAACATGCTATAATTTTCTTGTTTCTATATAAAATTGTGGGTTAATGGGGTTTCCTTTTCATGGACACGTTTTCCTGATGCATCAATATTACGCTTAGCAGATAACAGACAAGAAAAAAGTACAAGTAAGCAAAGAATCCCGTTTAGCATGTGTAGACATTGTAGAGGCTAGTGAATGTGTCCCTAGCCAAGTAGAGCATGGCCCAATGGTCACTTAGATAATTCGTTGATGTGGCTTTGTTTATTGGGAGGGTGCGATCACTACAGACAAACGTATCTATATAAGGAGAAAAAGGTGTCTTTAAATTGGTCTAGGAGCCAATCTGAGATACATAGGTTATTTTTGAAGTTGGTTTCCCCCCCTAGGAAGAAAAACTTGGTTACTGTCAGTGTTCAGGGACATGTCTCTGGTTCTTAGAAAAGCATGTTTACTAAGTTCTGTGGTCATAAGTCTGTAAACGGCTTCTGACCACTACGTAACCCGCAAACCTTGTGTTCTCATGCAGTGACAACACACCATACTGGTTTTGTTCGTAAAAGTCAAGGAAAAACACCACTCTTGTTATGTTTAATTGTACACTTGATAAATTAGTGTTTCCAACCAGATCTGAAGGTTTTGCTGTACAGAGTTGTTACGTATATTACATTTTTTTTCCAAATGGCAGCTGAAATAAGCATCTCCATTTGCATATTATTTTTTTAATCTAAATTAAGGATCTATGATTGATATAAGGCTATACATGTTCTGTCACTAGATAGATTTATCCAACAAACTGATTGCAATTGTTTTTTTTTATCATGTGGCCAGTGTAAGATTGCAAACATTATATTGGAATCAGACAAAAATGACCAAAAATGTAGTACATGTAGGTCCAGTTATACAAGATTATTTAATTATTTAAGGTACAAGATTGGTATAAAGTTTCCTAATGAATGCAGTGAACATTCAATCGGAAAATAGCTTTCCATACATGATTGAATTCACAGGCTGTGAACTTCAATTTGGTCATGTATGTAACATACATGATAAATGATTGTGTGCCGCAATAGAAGTTTTGACTGTCACTTTTATATATTTTGAAATCAAATTTGGTTATTGAAACTCATTGCTTGTATTGCAAACTTAGAAGGAAACATTAATGAATTTCTTGTGCTAGATTCGTATAGCGTAGCAGTGTAACACCAACGTGTTTATATTTCTTCTGTAATTTTACAACGTTGCATATACCCAAGAGGCCAATTTGACCTACACAATTGATTTAATATGAGCTATAATTGTGATTCAATAAATTTTAGCTTTAGAATGATAATTTTCAATACATAATCTAATTCAAAGACTGTTAATTTCAATTCGGGCACATATGTAACACACATGATGAACAACTGTATGGTGCCACAATAAAAGCTTTGAGTGTCAGGTGAGCAATTGTTGAAGTGAGATGGCCACAGTGATAACTTGGGCAGAACTAATAAAATGCAGAGGGCTGAATGAACATTAAAATTATATTCGGGTGGCCACAAAGTCATCCAAATAAGACATGTTATTGGAATAACTTGGATAAATGTGAACCACTGCAGTGGTACCGCCTTTGAAAAAGTTAAGTTGGTGTATGTAACAGACTGTTACAGGCTACTGCTTAAACGCACAGAGAGCAAATATCACTCATTAAACATAGCTTCAGTTGTTTTTTAAGATAGGATTTATTTGAAAAATTCTCTGTGTAGAGATTTGGGCCTTTTGACATTTGGCTATGTATATTGTCTTTCATTATTCATAATATGAACATGTATGTTACATATGTGACACTCCAGAGAAACATCTGTGAACTTAGATACATGTATTTAGTTACACACTTTCAGAGATTTGGTTCATATGAGATATGAGCAAGAAAGTATAAGATATTTAAGTATAGGTACCAGTAGTAAGTATTTTGCATGCTTCACATGCATAGCAATACAATATTTGGGCGACATATGGAACTGAGGTTTGTGTCGCTAAATGCATCACTCATTTAAGATAATGTATAACACACTGGGAGTAAAAAGTACAAGTAGGCAAAGATCAGGAAAAGGCGCAATCAGAAAAAGAGTCCCACTCCAAAAACCAAGGTGGGAAAAAACCAAACTAACAATCAGGTACTTATACCATGAAAACATTTCGTAAGCCGAATGAGCAGCTATTTTCCCAATAGGTGGCCACTCAGTTACCTTAACTTAATTAAAATATGCAAACATACATAAGGCGCCAACAGCACAAAAATATTTTAAACACCAAGACATAAAACAAAAAGAACCACCACAGAAGTATCGACTTGGAACGATCAGTAACACAAAGTTACTGGCGGGTTTAAATCGATTTTACACGGCCGTAACCTCACCCTCAGCTTCTGCAGTGGTTCATAACATTTAGTTAGTTCTTCGGTCCTCGTGGTGAATCTCTAACTAGTAAATGGTTGTAAACATTGTTTTTCTATCTAGGCTTACCACAATAAATCTAATAGATTTGACAATATTAATGAAGCAACAATAAAAGTAAATAATACCACTCAAAACTGCTATTTTCAAAAGCTATGATAATTTACGTAACAAACATTACAGACAGTGGGGACCAAAGATTTGTTCAAAAAACTTTGATAGGTAGAACAGGCATGGGGCATGCAGACTATATGAAGAACTTGAGTAAAATAATTAAAAACATAAAATTTTCTGTAGTCAAGACATCATATCATAATTACTCGTACTTAATCTCGATTAGGTAACATATGTAACAGGTTGTTTCAGGATAACACCTAATTTTCAAAGCGAAAGCCAAACACCTTTTATTTGACACAGCTTTATGTGTATTTCAAGATAGTTATGTCTGCAAAAGTCCCTTCTGTGGGCGTGGGCGGGGCATTTGATTGTGACCCTCAGGCACGCTACCTAGATGTCATTTATCTTGGTATATATGCACATACATGTTATATGTGCTACTAGCTATAAGTGTTAATTTACATACTTAAGTATTTCAAGACAGAATATGTCTGCAAAAGTCCCTTCTGTGGGCGGGAAATTTGACTGTGACCCTCAGGCTTGCTTCCTAGATGTTGCTTACCATGATATTTATGCACATGAATGTAATATAATTCACATTTGTATTTATTTCAACATAGAATGTGTCTGCAAAAGTCCCTTCTGTGGACGGCACATTTGATTGTGACCCTCAGGCTTGCTTCCTAGATGTTGTTTACCATGATATATATGCACATACAGCTCTTAAAGGAGCTCAGTTTTTATTTTTATTTGTTGCAATCAAAGCGGTGACATACTTTTAGGATCTTAGTTTTAATTTTATTAACATCTATTATGACTCCGAAACACTTTCACAAGTAAGTTATTTAGTAGTTGGTGTAAACAAAAATTTTAAGTCTCATTCATTTATGATAATTACACATGTGCCTCATTGTTAAGACATTATGAATTAAATAAGCGTTGTTTACTCACTGCCTGTGTTATGCTAGAATATGTAGAATCACAATCATACGTGTAGCTTTATATTAAATCAATTTTGTAGGTCAAGTTTGCCACTAGGGTAAAGGTAACATTGTAACATTACGTTCCCGTATTATAGAAATGAAAATGATATGTGTGTCCTTCTAAATTTACACTGCAAGCAACGAGTTCCAATTACAAAATCTGATTTCGACATGTATAAAGCTGACATCAAAACTTCTATTGTAGCAAACAGTAGTTTATCATGTATGTAACATACGTACCCGAACTGAACTTCGCAGCCGTTACTTTCAATTTTGTATGGAAAATGATCTTTCTAAAGCTAAAATATGTTGAATCACAATTATAGCTTCATATTAAATCAATTGTATAGGTCAAAATGGCCTCCAGGGTATAAGTAACATTGTACCATTACAAAAAGAAATATAAATAACTTTTGTGTTACGCCGTTACAAGATTATACACATCTAGCACATGTACCTAATACATGTGTTCTTCTAACTTTGTAATGCAAGCAATGGGTTTCAATAACCAAAATAACCTGTTTTAACATATACATGTATACAGCTGACAGTTAAAACGCAGTCATTTATCATGTATGTTACATATGTTACCGAATTGAAATTCACAGCCTGTGACTTCAATTATGTATGGAAACTATCCCTCTATTCCATGTATATGTTCACTGCATTCATAAGGAAAACTTATACCAGTCTTAAACCTAAAATAATTAAACCTTCATGTATTAGTAGACCTACATGTATATTTATGTCATGTTTGTCTAATTCCAATATAATGTTTGTGATCTTACATTGGCCATAAGATAAAAAAAAAATAAATTGCAATCAATTTGTTGGATAAATCTTTTATTTTAAAGTGACAGAACAGTACCATGATAGCCTTATATCAATCAGATCTATAATTAAGATGCAAAAAAAAGATAATATGTAAATTGAGATACTTATTTCAGCTGCCATATGGAAAGATGTAACATACGTAACAACTCTGAACAAAAAAACTTTCAAATCTGATTGGAAACATTGATTTATTATGTATACAATAAAATATGACAAGATTGGTGTTTTTTCTGACCTTAAACAAACAAATCAAGTATTGTGTGTTTTCACTGAACAAGAACATGAGGTTTGCGGGTTACCTAGATTACAAGCCGTTTAGAGACTTATGACCACAGATAACTTAGTAAAACATGGTTTTCTAAGCACCCTAGATGTATGCCTGATGCATGGTATCAATGGAACTTTTCTTCCTAGGGGGGGAAACGGGACGATTTTTTTTCGGTTTGGCTCCTAGACCAAATAACATACTTGAAATTATGCTTGATGTTATGACCCCTGTCATCAGAGAGTTTTGTTTTCGTGACCCAATGCTGTTTCATGTTTATTACTGCATCTGTTTTCGTCTTGATTTATTGATAGAGCTACCATTTGCAGCTTTTTTTTTCAATAATAAATTGCACTGTGTTAGATGTACATGTTCGTTTCTTTAAGTGACATTCTGTACACGTGGTTTTGACCATAAATGTTGCAATGTTATTGTGAAAATAGCATAATGCAGTCTGAGACAGAATAGTAGCCTAGCCTTTTTTTTTAAATCAGAGTAGGGAAAGAAATGTCAATAACAAAGCAAGCAGTTGAAGAGCATGATGCTAAACGATAAAACTTTCGATTCAAACTATACACTTTCATTGTGACATTTCTGAGACGGTGAATCGTTTTAAAAGATACATTACTTGTTATGCCCGTAAAAGGGTCATTAGTCATAACAGGCAGGTAATTACATTCCGGTTGCCAATCAAACGTTCAATCATTATGCTCGACTTTGAAAACCCACTGAGATTCTCGCCACGCTTTTCATAGAAATCGGTCAAAAGTCTAATATGCATACAAGGAAAACACAGGTTTGTATGAGATTTTGCACACCTGAACAGTGTCGTGGTGAACAGCCACAGAGATCTTCGGTATAAACTGAAGAACACGGGTTTTAACTTAACTAGTTTTAGTTAAGTTCGGGTAACTGAGTTGCCGTCCATTGGGAAATACCTGCCCACTCGGCTTACGATATGTTTTCTAAGTATTTGTACCTAATTGTCAATTTAGTTTTTTTCCACCTCGGTATTTGGAGTGTGAATTTCTTTCTGATTGCGTCTTTTCCTGTTCATTGTCTACCTGTACCTTTTTAAAGTGAATACCAATTAGTTATATTTAGCTTATAATCTTTGATGTAGACAGACAGACAGACAGACAGACAGACAGACAATAGTTTATTATAGTCTCACTTCGACATATATAGATGTACAAACAACAATATATGATAGAAACCTTTTTTATTAAAATTATGAGAGACTTCTTGAATTAATAAATAAAATTCATTACACCATATAAGTATCTACAAATGATATATACACCAATCAAGAATCTTCCACCTCCCACGATGGCGTCGCAAGATAGTCCTGTAGCCATCTGGGCTATTTGAGGTGGACCTGGATTTAAAGTACATAGAAAATGTTTTTACATATTTGGAAAGGTGAGGTCTTCTACATTAAGAATCCGGCGGGTGACATCTTGTCACCATTGAGGAATTTGAGAAATTCAAGATGGCGTCCAAGATGGCTGCCCATATACAGAAAATGCTATTTTCCTGTGAAACAATCATGTTTTGACAGACTTTTAGACCTGAAATCACTTGTATTTAAAAGCTGAATTAATTGTACATTAAAATGAGTGCAACAAAATTGTACATTAAAATGAGTGCAACAAAATATACACTGTAAAGGTGGCATCCAAGATGGCTGCCAAAACTAAGGAAAAGCGCAATACTTGAAAGAGGTTCCTTCGAAAATGACCAAACAACTTGGTAGCAATTTTGTTAATGGTTATGGATCCAGTGAATGGCATCTTGTCACCATTGAGCAAATCAAGAAATTCAAGATGGCATTCAAGATGGCTGCCCGTATATGCCAAAAGTAGTTAGCATTCAAATATTCATGTTTTGGCATATTTAACACCTGACATCAATGCAATTAATACCGTGTTAGGAGTGCATCTAATATGGCCACCATAGTAAAGGAAAATTTTACAATTTTTGCTTTGTTTGTTTGTTTAGTTGCTTTACGCCCAAGTCAGCCGATATTGGAATGTCGGGATATTACCTCCATTTTATGCGATTTTATCCAACATTGGGATGCCATGGCATCCGAAACATACTAAAACTACAACCACTAGATTGAACAGCTCTTGCTTATAAATATTGATGTTCTTAGAGGATCTCAGTTTTATTTTTATTAGTCTAAACCACTTTTTTCGGGCAGGTTCAGACCAGTAATCAAAAAACTGGTCAGTTAGTTTTATCTGGAAACACAAGCAGCACATATTGCTCTCAGAACCTAAAATAACAGGGACTATTTCCTTTTATGCTGCATGCGTAATACTACAAAAGGGTGGTCAAGAGGGAATGTGAGCCCCGCCCATTGGGATCAAGAGAAATATATAAGCTTCTTTTCTCTCCAGGCAAAGTTTTAAAAAATCTACTGAATGACCATCTGATTAATGGGTTACAGCACAGAAGGCCTTAGCCTGCCCAAGGAAAGAGGTTAAAGTAAAACCATCCATACATGTAAGCCTTAGTTGTTAACTCAGGTGGTTATATTTTCAAGCACATATTGAGAGCCATGTCATCCTAAAGTTTGGTAGAAGTCCCGACATGACCATAGCTGTTGACTGGGACATATAGCACCAGTACAAGCAAACAAATAAACAAGTAATGTGGTCACATTCAGATAGTATAAAAGTCAAAGTTCTGTTGACAAATCACTGCAAATTACAGGGATATGTAGTTTACAGCGACCTAGACTAAAATGATTAATATGAAATAAATAGGTTTTACCTATTGCCGTGCATCCTAAACACACAACAATGAAATCTTTAAAATAAAATAATATAAATGCTATGCAATAAATGATCTTACACGAGTACTTATTTCACAACTCACCAAAGTATTCTTAAATAAGTTTCATATGATATGACCATGAGTGTTAGATATCTGAAATACCGAAATACCTTACCATAAATTAATAATGTAGAAAAATATTGCACCCTTTAAGTGTTCAACAAGGTTCACAAGGTGCAGGGTGCTAAAAGTGCAATAATCAACTTATTATATGGTTCGTCCGTGTGTACAAACGATAACCACTCCCTTAGAGCTTGTGTAGATTAAAAAAAAGGCTTTGGTTGGCCAAGGGATTTCAGAGAAGATTTTTGAAAATATGACTGTACGGACGCACGCCGACTCGAGTACCATACTATAAGGTATCTCATGTCAGCTAAAATCGTTGAATTTTGCAACAGAAAATGCAAAATAAATACTGTCTATTGTGAAACTATACAAGGGATAATTTGACTAATTACTCCCTGGTAAGTTTCTGCCATTCCCCACTTTTGCATTTTTGATTTAGTCAAACAAACATGAAAGTTTCATTCTTTATTAAAATAATCATGTGATAAACATTAAAGAACAATTAATTTTCATATATGAGCCGCCGCATCAGAAAACCAACAATCTGCATATGCGAAACCAAAGGCACAGGTCAGGTGTGCAGTAACTGTACAGCTGATCAGCGCCTTTCTTTTCAGTACAGGAATAGTAAAATCCCTCTTCCTGTTAAATCAAATTTTCAAGCTTCTTAAATCTAGGACTGTACAGACAGATATTTGTCAGGCCTGGTAAGAAACCCAGATGGTTGGTTTTCTCGTGCGAAGGCTCATATACCACACCTGACACCCTGATTATTTGATACAAACATCCAACTATCAAACACAATCACAGATCAGCTTAATCACATACAAAACAAATCAGCCTGATTACTTTTCATTGCATAATTAAATCAAATCAAAGGCCCTGATAGTACATGTGAGTGAGAGCTTCCCTGGTATTGACTGACCTGCGTCATCTGAAAAACTGGATTTTTGCATAGCTGTTCAATCCCTATAACGTTTGTTAACCCAAATTTGCAAATCTAGAGCTATTTTCTGTGGTTGTATAATAGCTTTCGGATCTGGTCAAAACACCCAGGACCTGGTCAGAACAACCAAATACCAATTTTCTCGTAACACAGCTCGTACATTTATACTTTCTAAGAACAATGTACTGCTCATGATGCATTTACAGTGTGATAAACTAGATGGTAACGTAACAATTCTCATTTATATTGGGTAGTCATAAAATTTAAAAGAAATAAATAAAGAGAAAAAAAAAGACATCAAACTATGACCAAAGCAAACTTTGAAATCGGTCCACCAGTTCTGGAGAAGATTTTTGAAGAGTTTTTACCGTATATGGGCTTGGCGGCCATCTTGGTAATGTGACCTAGATTATTTATATGCACATTGATTCCCCCATTCTATAGATGTGTCACATAAAATTTGGCTTTGATTGGTCAAGCAGTTTTTCAGGAGAAGATGTGTGAATATTATGGTAATATACAATACCCCGGGGTGGGGGCAGATGAGGCCCTTGGGTCCAATTTTGTTTTCAGAATCATTAATATTCAGTCCTACTGCCTATTTCCTGCAAGACTTTCACTTTAAATGACTTTTTAAAAGTTTTCTCCATTCAAATGCATTGGGGACCTATGTTGACCTTGCCGTAAAATAGGCCAAGGTCATCCCAGGGTCATGATTCATATATACTTTGTAGTACTTGAGCCATCGATACTTTAGGCCAGGTTTCATTGAAATCGTTTTACTGGTTCTGGAGAAGAAGATTTTTGAAGGGTTTTTACCATACATGGGCATGGCGGCCATCTTGGTCATGTGACCTGGATTATATTTATATACACATTGGTTACCCCTTCCTGTTGATGCTTCACATAACATTTGGCTTTGTTTGGCCAAGCGGTTTCAGAGGAGATGTTTGAATATTATGGAGATATACATGTATATTGCCACGGGGTGGGGCACATGAGCCTCTGTGGTCCAATTTTTTTCAGAATCATTAATATTCAGTCCTGCTGCCCATTTCCTGCAAGACCTTCACTTTAAATGACATTTTAAAAGTTTTCCTCATTCAAATGCATTGGCGACCTATGTTGACCTTGCCGTAAAATAGGTCAAGGCCATCAATGCTTCATGCCAAGTTTCTTTGAAATCGGTCCACCGGTTCTGGAGAAGATTTTTGAAGGGTTTTTACCATATATGGGCGTAGTGGCCATCTTGGTCATGTGACCTGGAATACATATAAGTGTATTATTGGGGACCCTTCTTTATCTTAAAAAACCTACCCTTAACTACTACATAATACAACCAAAAGTCGACACGTCTTCAAAAGGACAAATGGACAATTCAATAATGAGGACCCTTCTCCCAATCTCATAGGTCGACTAGTCGACAGGTCGACAAGTCGACAAGTCGACAGGTCGACAAGTCGACAAGTCAACAATTCAGTTTTGGCAGTTAAGGTTCTATTTCCCATCATGCACTTAGTCCTTGTAGTTCCTCTTAAACTATACCTACCTATCCATTTATATATTTTGGCAATATTGATTTGTCGACTTGTCGACTTGTCGACCTGTCGACCTGTCGACCTAGTGCTATTGTCAATAAGAAAGATCCGGTTAGGTTTATGGTTAGATTAGGGTTAGTGTTAGCAATTTTGGCATTATTGATTTGTCGACCTGTCGACTTGTCGACCTGTCGACCTAGTGCTATTGTCAATAACAAAGATCCGGTTAGGGTTAGGGTTAGATTAGGGTTAGTGTTAGGGTTAGTGTGTGGTTAGGGTTAGGGCTTGGCTAGGGTTAGGGTTAGTGCTTGCCTCCCAGGCGTCGTATGCGATCATGCTTCAGGTATATGATGATTATTATGTATTGACAGTTATATACCACATAGGCTCTTTTTCCCATCATGCACTTAGTCCTTGTATTTCCGCTTGGACTATTCCTACCTATCCATTTATATATTTTGGCAATATTGATTTGTCCACTTGTCGACTTGCCTTTAAGTTTCCAGTGGATATGCTGCTGTACATCTATATATGTCAATTATCTGTACTGCCAAAATTGATTTGTCGACTTGTCGACCTGTCGACTTGTCGTCTTGTCGACCTGTCGAGCTAGTGATATTGTCTACAACAAAGATCCGGTTAGGGTTAGGGTTAGTGTGTGGTTACGTTTAGGGCTGGGTTAGGGTTAGGTTAGGGTTAGGGTTAACTGTTGACACTCAGATTGGGACAATAATGACCATTAATGAGGACCCTTCTCCCAATCTCATAGGTCGACAAGTCGACAGGTCGACAAGTCGACAAGTCGACAGGTCGACAAGTCGACAATTCAGTTTTGGCAGTTTAGGTTCTATTTCCCATCATGCACTTAGTCCTTGTAGTTCCTCTTGGACTATACCTACCTATCCATTTATATGTTTTGGCAATATTGATTTGTCGACTTGTCGACTTGTCGACCTGTCGACCTAGTGCTATTGTCAATAAGAAAGATCCGGTTAGGTTTATGGTTAGATAAGGGTTAGTGTTAGCAATTTTGGCATTATTGATTTGTCGACTTGTCGACCTGTCGACTTGTCGACCTGTCGACCTAGTGCTATTGTCAATAACAAAGATCCGGTTAGGGTTAGATTAGGCTTAGTGTTAGGGTTAGTGTGTGGTTAGGGTTAGGGCTTGGCTAGGGTTAGGGTTAGTGCTTGCCTCCCAGGCGTCGTATGCGATCATGCTTCAGGTATATGATGATTATTATGTATTGACAGCTATATACCACATAGGCTCTTTTTCCCATCATGCACTTAGTCCTTGTATTTCCGCTTGTACTATACCTACCTATACATTTATATATTTTGGCAATATTGATTTGTCGACTTGTCGACTTGCCTTTAAGTTTCCAGTGGATATGCTGCTGTACATCTATATATGTCAATTATCTGTACTGCCAAAATTGATTTGTCGACTTGTCGACCTGTCGACTTGTCGACTTGTCAACCTGTCGAGCTAGTGCTATTGTCTACAACAAAGATCCAGTTAGGGTTAGTGTGTGGTTAAGTTTAGGGCTGGGTTAGGGTTAGGGTTAGGGTTAAGGTTAACTGTTGACACTCAGATTGGGACAATAATGACCATTAATGAGGACCCTTCTCCCAATCTCATAGGTCGACAAGTCGACAGGTCGACAAGTCGACAAGTCGACAGGTCGACAAGTCGACAAGTCGACAATTCAGTTTTGACAGTTTAGGTTCTATTTCCCAACATACACTTAGTCCTTGTTGTTCCGCTTGGACTATACCTACCTATCCATTTATATTTTTTGGCAATATTGATTTGTCGACTTGTCGACTTGTCGACCTGTCGACCTGTCGACCAAGTGCTATTGTCAATAAGAAAGATCCGGTTAGGTTTATGATTAGATTAGGGTTAGTGTTAGCAATTTTGGCATTATTAATTTGTCGACTTGTCGACCTGTCGACTTGTCGACCTGTCGACCTGGTGCTGTTGTCAATAACAAAGATCCGGTTAGGGTTAGGGTTAGATTAGGGTTAGTGTTAGGGTTAGTGTGTGGTTAGGGTTAGGGATTGGCTAGGGTTAGGGTTAGTGCTTGCCTCCCAGGCGTCGTATGCGATCATGCTTCAGGTATATGATGATTATTATGTATTGACAGCTATATACCACATAGGCTCTTTTTCCCATCATGCACTTAGTCCTTGTATTTCCGCTTGGACTATACCTACCTATCCATTTATATATTTTGGCAATATTGATTTGTCGACTTGTCGACTTGCCTTTAAGTTTCCAGTGGATATGCTGCTGTACATCTATATAATTATGTCAATTATCTGAACTGCCAAAATTGATTTGTCGACTTGTCGACTTGTCGACCTGTCGACTTGTCGACTTGTCGACCTGTCGATCTAGTGCTATTGTCTACAACAAAGATCCAGTTAGGGTTAGGGTTAGTGTGTGGTTACGTTTAGGGCTGGGTTAGGGTTAGGTTAGGGTTAGGGTTAACTGTTGACACTCAGATTGGGACAATAATGACCATTAATGAGGACCCTTCTCCCAATCTCATAGGTCGACAAGTCGACAGGTCGACAAGTCGACAAGTCGACAGGTCGACAAGTCGACAATTCAGTTTTGGCAGTTTAGGTTCTATTTCCCATCATGCACTTAGTCCTTGTAGTTCCTCTTGGACTATACCTACCTATCCATTTATATGTTTTGGCAATATTGATTTGTCGACTTGTCGACTTGTCGACTTGTCGACTTGTCGACCTGTCGACCTAGTGCTATTGTCAATAAGAAAGATCCGGTTTAGGTTCTATTTCCCAACATACACTTAGTCCTTGTTGTTCCGCTTGGACTATACCTACCTATCCATTTATATTTTTTGGCAATATTGATTTGTCGACTTGTCGACTTGTCGACCTGTCGACCTGTCGACCAAGTGCTATTGTCAATAAGAAAGATCCGGTTAGGTTTATGATTAGATTAGGGTTAGTGTTAGCAATTTTGGCATTATTAATTTGTCGACTTGTCGACCTGTCGACTTGTCGACCTGTCGACCTGGTGCTGTTGTCAATAACAAAGATCCGGTTAGGGTTAGGGTTAGATTAGGGTTAGTGTTAGGGTTAGTGTGTGGTTAGGGTTAGGGATTGGCTAGGGTTAGGGTTAGTGCTTGCCTCCCAGGCGTCGTATGCGATCAACAGCTATATACCACATAGGCTCTTTTTCCCATCATGCACTTAGTCCTTGTATTTCCGCTTGGACTATACCTACCTATCCATTTATATATTTTGGCAATATTGATTTGTCGACTTGTCGACTTGCCTTTAAGTTTCCAGTGGATATGCTGCTGTACATCTATATATGTCAATTATCTGAACTGCCAAAATTGATTTGTCGACTTGTCGACTTGTCGACCTGTCGACTTGTCGACTTGTCGACCTGTCGATCTAGTGCTATTGTCTACAACAAAGATCCAGTTAGGGTTAGGGTTAGTGTGTGGTTAGGTTTAGGGCTGGGTTAGGGTTAGGGTAAGGTTAACTGTTGACACTCAGATTGGGACAATAATGACCATTAATGAGGACCCTTCTTCCAATCTCATAGGTCGACTAGTCGACAGGTCGACAAGTCGACAAGTCGACAATTCAATTTTGGCAGTTTAAGTTCTATTTCCAACATGCACTTAGTCCTTGTTGTTCCGCTTGGACTATACCTACCTATCCATTTATATTTTTTGGCAATATTGATTTGTCGACTTGTCGACTTGTCGACCTGTCGACCTGTCGACCTAGTGCTATTGTCAATAAGAAAGATTCGGTTAGGTTTATGATTAGATTAGGGTTAGTGTTAGCAATTTTGGCATTATTGATTTGTCGACTTGTCGACCTCTCGACTTGTCGACCTGTCGATCTGGTGCTGTTGTCAATAACAAAGATCCGGTTAGGGTTAGGGTTAGATTAGGGTTAGTGTTAGGGTTAGTGTGTGGTTAGGGTTAGGGCTTGGCTAGGGTTAGGGTTAGTGCTTGCCTCCCAGGCGTCGTATGCGATCATGCTTCAGGTATATGATGATTATTATGTATTGACAGCTATATACCACATAGGCTCTTTTTCCCATCATGCACTTAGTCCTTGTATTTCCGCTTGGACTATACCTACCTATCCATTTATATATTTTGGCAATATTGATTTGTCGACTTGTCGACTTGTCGACCTGTCGACCTGTCGACCTAGTGCTCTTGTCAATAACAAAGATCCGGTAAGTGTTCGGGTTAAGTTAGGGTTAGGGTTAGGGTTAGTGTGTGGTTAGGGTTTGGGTTGGGTTAGGGTTAACTGTTGACATACAGATTGGGACAATATGTCAATAACAAAGATCCGGTTGACCAACATCTCCACCTCCATTTGTATACACCACTCATACTGATTTGTCGACTTGTCGACTTGTCGACCTGTCGACTTGTCGACCTGTCGACTTGTCGACCTGTCGATTTACTGATGTGGACATTACAGAAGATCCATCTCCCTAGCCAATTCTTGTACTTCCGCTTGGACGATACCTACCTATCCATTTATATATTTTGGCAATGTCGACTTGTCGACTTGTCGACTTGTCGACCTGTCGACCTAGTGCTATTGTCAACAACAAACATCTATATATGTCATTTATATGTACTGCCAAAATTGAATTGTCGACTTGTCGACCTGTCGACTTGTCGACTTGTCGACCTGTCGACCTAGTGCATTTGTCAACAACAAAGATCCGGTTAGGGATAGAGTTAGTGTGTGGTTAGGTTTAGGGTTGGGCTAGGGTTAGGTTTAGGGTTATATGTTGACATACAGAATGGGACAATAAGGAGCCTTCTCCCAATCTCATAGGTCGACAAGTCGACAATTCAGTTTTGGCAGTACAGATAAATGACATATTTAGATGTACAGCCGCATATCCACTAGAAACTTAAAGGCTTATCACATGTCGATATTGCCAGTGAAAGTAATCTCGGAGGATTCTTTCTTTAGCTTGGGGGTCGAGGTTTATGGTTAGATTAGGGTTAGAGTTAGCAATTTTGGCATTATTGATTTGTCGACTTGTCGACCTGTCGACTTGTCGACCTGTCGACCTGTCGACCTAGTGCTATTGTCAATAACAAAGATCCGGCTAGGGTTAGGGTTAGATTAGGGTTAGTGTTAGGGTTAGTGTGTGGTTAGGGTTAGGGCTTGGCTAGGGTTAGGGTTAGTGCTTGCCTCCCAGGCGTCGTATGCGATCATGCTTCAGGTATATGATGATTATTATGTATTGACAGCTATATATCACATAGGCTCTTTTTCCTTGTATTTCCGCTTGTACTATACCTACCTATCCATTTATATATTTTGGCAATATTGATTTGTCGACTTGTCGACTTGCCTTTAAGTTTTCAGTGGATATGCTGCTGTACATCTATATATGTCAATTATCTGTACTGCCAAAATTGATTTGTCGACTTGTCGACCTGTCGACCTGTCGACTTGTCGACTTGTCGACCTGTCGATCTAGTGCTATTGTCTACAACAAAGATCCAGTTAGGGTTAGGGTTAGTGTGTGGTTAGGTTTAGGGCTGGGTTAGGGTTAGGGTAAGGTTAACTGTTGACACTCAGATTGGGACAATAATGACCATTAATGAGGACCCTTCTTCCAATCTCATAGGTCGACTAGTCGACAGGTCGACAAGTCGACAAGTCGACAGGTCGACAAGTCGACAAGTCGACAATTCAATTTTGGCAGTTTAAGTTCTATTTCCAACATGCACTTAGTCCTTGTTGTTCCGCTTGGACTATACCTACCTATCCATTTATATTTTTTTGGCAATATTGATTTGTCGACTTGTCGACTTGTCGACCTGTCGACCTGTCGACCTAGTGCTATTGTCAATAAGAAAGATTCGGTTAGGTTTATGATTAGATTAGGGTTAGTGTTAGCAATTTTGGCATTATTGATTTGTCGACTTGTCGACCTCTCGACTTGTCGACCTGTCGATCTGGTGCTGTTGTCAATAACAAAGATCCGGTTAGGGTTAGGGTTAGATTAGGGTTAGTGTTAGGGTTAGTGTGTGGTTAGGGTTAGGGCTTGGCTAGGGTTAGGGTTAGTGCTTGCCTCCCAGGCGTCGTATGCGATCATGCTTCAGGTATATGATGATTATTATGTATTGACAGCTATATACCACATAGGCTCTTTTTCCCATCATGCACTTAGTCCTTGTATTTCCGCTTGGACTATACCTACCTATCCATTTATATATTTTGGCAATATTGATTTGTCGACTTGTCGACTTGTCGACCTGTCGACCTGTCGACCTAGTGCTCTTGTCAATAACAAAGATCCGGTAAGGGTTCGGGTTAAGTTAGGGTTAGGGTTAGGGTTAGTGTGTGGTTAGGGTTTGGGTTGGGTTAGGGTTAACTGTTGACATACAGATTGGGACAATATGTCAATAACAAAGATCCGGTTGACCAACATCTCCACCTCCATTTGTATACACCACTCATACTGATTTGTCGACTTGTCGACTTGTCGACCTGTCGACTTGTCGACCTGTCGATTTACTGATGTGGACATTACAGAAGATCCATCTCCCTAGCCAATTCTTGTACTTCCGCTTGGACGATACCTACCTATCCATTTATATATTTTGGCAATGTCGACTTGTCGACTTGTCGACTTGTCGACCTGTCGACCTAGTGCTATTGTCAACAACAAACATCTATATATGTCATTTATATGTACTGCCAAAATTGAATTGTCGACTTGTCGACCTGTCGACTTGTCGACTTGTCGACCTGTCGACCTAGTGCAATTGTCAACAACAAAGATCCGGTTAGGGATAGAGTTAGTGTGTGGTTAGGTTTAGGGTTGGGCTAGGGCTAGGTTTAGGGTTATATGTTGACATACAGAATGGGACAATAAGGAGCCTTCTCCCAATCTCATAGGTCGACAAGTCGACAATTCAGTTTTGGCAGTACAGATAAATGACATATTTAGATGTACAGCCGCATATCCACTGGAAACTTAAAGGCTTATCACATGTCGATATTGCCAGTGAAAGTAATCTCGGAGGATTCTTTCTTTAGCTTGGGGGTCGAGGTTTATGGTTAGATTAGGGTTAGAGTTAGCAATTTTGGCATCATTGATTTGTCGACTTGTCGACCTGTCGACCTGTCGACCTAGTGCTATTGTCAATAACAAAGATCCGGTTAGGGTTAGGGTTAGATTAGGGTTAGTGTTAGGGTTAGTGTGTGGTTAGGGTTAGGGCTTGGCTAGGGTTAGGGTTAGTGCTTGCCTCCCAGGCGTCGTATGCGATCATGCTTCAGGTATATGATGATTATTATGTATTGACAGCTATATATCACATAGGCTCTTTTTCCTTGTATTTCCGCTTGTACTATACCTACCTATCCATTTATATATTTTGGCAATATTGATTTGTCGACTTGTCGACTTGCCTTTAAGTTTTCAGTGGATATGCTGCTGTACATCTATATATGTCAATTATCTGTACTGCCAAAATTGATTTGTCGACTTGTCGACCTGTCGACCTGTCGACTTGTCGACTTGTCGACCTGTCGATCTAGTGCTATTGTCTACAACAAAGATCCAGTTAGGGTTAGGGTTAGTGTGTGGTTAGGTTTAGGGCTGGGTTAGGGTTAGGGTAAGGTTAACTGTTGACACTCAGATTGGGACAATAATGACCATTAATGAGGACCCTTCTTCCAATCTCATAGGTCGACTAGTCGACAGGTCGACAAGTCGACAAGTCGACAGGTCGACAAGTCGACAAGTCGACAATTCAATTTTGGCAGTTTAAGTTCTATTTCCAACATGCACTTAGTCCTTGTTGTTCCGCTTGGACTATACCTACCTATCCATTTATATTTTTTTGGCAATATTGATTTGTCGACTTGTCGACTTGTCGACCTGTCGACCTGTCGACCTAGTGCTATTGTCAATAAGAAAGATTCGGTTAGGTTTATGATTAGATTAGGGTTAGTGTTAGCAATTTTGGCATTATTGATTTGTCGACTTGTCGACCTCTCGACTTGTCGACCTGTCGATCTGGTGCTGTTGTCAATAACAAAGATCCGGTTAGGGTTAGGGTTAGATTAGGGTTAGTGTTAGGGTTAGTGTGTGGTTAGGGTTAGGGCTTGGCTAGGGTTAGGGTTAGTGCTTGCCTCCCAGGCGTCGTATGCGATCATGCTTCAGGTGTATGATGATTATTATGTATTGACAGCTATATACCACATAGGCTCTTTTTCCCATCATGCACTTAGTCCTTGTATTTCCGCTTGGACTATACCTACCTATCCATTTATATATTTTGGCAATATTGATTTGTCGACTTGTCGACTTGTCGACCTGTCGACCTGTCGACCTAGTGCTCTTGTCAATAACAAAGATCCGGTAAGGGTTCGGGTTAAGTTAGGGTTAGGGTTAGGGTTAGTGTGTGGTTAGGGTTTGGGTTGGGTTAGGGTTAACTGTTGACATACAGATTGGGACAATATGTCAATAACAAAGATCCGGTTGACCAACATCTCCACCTCCATTTGTATACACCACTCATACTGATTTGTCGACTTGTCGACTTGTCGACCTGTCGACTTGTCGACCTGTCGACTTGTCGACCTGTCGATTTACTGATGTGGACATTACAGAAGATCCATCTCCCTAGCCAATTCTTGTACTTCCGCTTGGACGATACCTACCTATCCATTTATATATTTTGGCAATGTCGACTTGTCGACTTGTCGACTTGTCGACCTGTCGACCTAGTGCTATTGTCAACAACAAACATCTATATATGTCATTTATATGTACTGCCAAAATTGAATTGTCGACTTGTCGACCTGTCGACTTGTCGACTTGTCGACCTGTCGACCTAGTGCAATTGTCAACAACAAAGATCCGGTTAGGGATAGAGTTAGTGTGTGGTTAGGTTTAGGGTTGGGCTAGGGTTAGGTTTAGGGTTATATGTTGACATACAGAATGGGACAATAAGGAGCCTTCTCCCAATCTCATAGGTCGACAAGTCGACAATTCAGTTTTGGCAGTACAGATAAATGACATATTTAGATGTACAGCCGCATATCCACTGGAAACTTAAAGGCTTATCACATGTCGATATTGCCAGTGAAAGTAATCTCGGAGGATTCTTTCTTTAGCTTGGGGGTCGAGGTTTATGGTTAGATTAGGGTTAGAGTTAGCAATTTTGGCATCATTGATTTGTCGACTTGTCGACCTGTCGACCTGTCGACCTAGTGCTATTGTCAATAACAAAGATCCGGTTAGGGTTAGGGTTAGATTAGGGTTAGTGTTAGGGTTAGTGTGTGGTTAGGGTTAGGGCTTGGCTAGGGTTAGGGTTAGTGCTTGCCTCCCAGGCGTCGTATGCGATCATGCTTCAGGTATATGATGATTATTATGTATTGACAGCTATATATCACATAGGCTCTTTTTCCTTGTATTTCGGCTTGGACTATACCTACCTATCCATTTATATATTTTGGCAATGTTGATTTGTCGACTTGTCGACTTGCCTTTAAGTTTTCAGTGGATATGCTGCTGTACATCTATATATGTCAATTATCTGTACTGCCAAAATTGATTTGTCGACTTGTCGACCTGTCGACTTGTCGACTTGTCGACCTGTCGAGCTAGTGCTATTGTCTACAACAAAGATCCAGTTAGGGTTAAGGTTAGTGTGTGGTTAGGTTTAGGGCTGGGTTAGGGTTAGGGTTAGGGTTAACTGTTGACACTCAGATTGGGACAATAATGACCATTAATGAGGACCGTTCTCCCAATCTCATAGGTCGACAAGTCGACAGGTCGACAAGTCGACAGGTTGACAAGTCGACAAGTCGACAATTCAGTTTTGGCAGTTTTAAAAGTTCTATTTCCCAACATGCACTTACTCCTTGTATTTCCGCTGTCAATATGTCAATATGTCAATAACAAAGATCCGGTTGACCAACATCTCCACCTCCATTTGTATACACCACTCATACTGATTTGTCGACTTGTCGACCTGTCGATTTACTGATGTGGACATTACTGAAGATCCATCTCCCTAGCCAATCCTTGTACTTCCGCTTGGACTATACCTACCTATCTATTTATATATTTTGGCAATGTCGACTTGTCGACTGGTCGACTTGTCGACCTGTCGACCTAGTTTTATTGTCAACAACAAACATCTATATATGTCATTTATATGTACTGCCAAAATTGAATTGTCGACTTGTCGACTTGTCGACCTGTCGACTTGTCGACTTGTCGACCTGTCGACCTAGTGCAATTGTCAACAACAAAGATCCGGTTAGGGTTAGAGTTAGTGTGTGGTTAGGTTTAGGGTTGGGCTAGGGTTAGGGTTAGGGTTTAATGTTGACATACAGAATGGGACAATAATGAGCATTAATGAGGAGCCTTCTCCCAATCTCATAGGTCGACAAGTCGACAATTCAGTTTTGGCAGTACAGATAAATGACATATTTAGATGTACAGCCGCATATCCACTGGAAACTTAAAGGCTTATCACATGTCGATATTGCCAGTGAGAGTAATCTCGGAGGATTCTTTCTTTAGCTTGGGGGTCGAGGGGGGGGGCTTGCCTCACATGCGTCGTATGCGATCATGCCCCTCCCGCTTCAGGTATATGATGATTATTATGTATTGACAGCTAAATGTGCCACATAGGTTCTATTTCCCATCATGCACTTAGTCCTTGTAGTTCCGCTTGGACTATACCTACCTATTCATTTATATATTTTGGCAATATTGATTTGTCGACTTGTCGACTTGTCGACCTATCGACCTGTCGACCTAGTGTCATTGTCAATAAGAAATATCCGATTAGGGTTATGGTTAGATTAGAGTTAGTGTTAGCAATTTTGGCATTATTGATTTGTTGAATTGTCGACCTGTCGACTTGTCGACCTGTCGACCTAGTGCTATTGTCGATAACAAAGATCCGGTTAGGGTTAGGGTTAGATTAGGGTTAGTGTTAGGGTTAGTGTGTGGTTAGGGTTAGGGCTTGGCTAGGGTTAGGGTTAGTGCTTGCCTCCCAGGCGTCGTATGCGATCATGCTTCAGGTATATGATGATTATTATGTATTGACAGCTATATACCACATAGGCTCTTTTTCCCATCATGCACTTAGTCCTTGATTTTCCGCTTGGACTATACCTACCTATCCATTTATATATTTTGGCAATATTGATTTGTCGACTTGTCGACTTGTCGACCTGTCGACCTGTCGACCTGGTGCTCTTGTCAATAACAAAGATCCGGTAAGGGTTAGGGTTAAGTTAGGGTTAGGGTTAGGGTTAGTGTGTGTTTAGGGTTAGGGTTGGGTTAGGGTTAGGGTTACCTGTTGACATACAGATTGGGACAATATGTCAATAACAAAGATCCGGTTGACCAACATCTCCACCTCCATTTGTAAACACCACTCATACTGATTTGTCGACTTGTCGACTTGTCGACATGTAGACTTGTCGACCTGTCGATTTACTGATGTGGACATTACAGAAGATCCATCTCCCTAGCCAATTCTGATTTCCGATTTTTAATATATATATATATATATATATATATATATATATATATATATATATATATATATATATATATATATATATATATATATATATATATATATATATATATATATATATAGGTCTGTGGTCCTAACGTATGGTCCCCAATAGTGCCCTTGAGCCGATTTCTTATATACACATTGGTTCCCCCTTCCTATAGATGCTTCATATAAAATTTGGCTTTGATTGGCCAAGTGGTTTCATAGGAGAAGATCTTTGAAATTGTGGACAGACAACGACGACAGGTGACGGACGGACGCCAGAGCATGGCTATCCTATAAGCTCACCATGTGAGCCTTCGGCTCAGGTGAGCTAAAAAAAGGCAAATAGAACATACTTTGTGGGTATTCATTAAAATCATGAATTTAAACAATTTATTCATCAACCCTCAATACAATCAAAAGTGTGACTATGTTTCAGAAATAGGCAACATTTTGTAACCCTCATTAAAGTCTCTTGTCACCCTCATTAAAGTCTAAAGGTAAACAAAGTCACCAAAATAAAATCAACCAACAATTATGATAACAAACATCGATTTTTTGGTCAAAATTGATCATTTTGTTTATATCCAATCAAATTTGTGTGCCTTGATTTTTCATCAAAAATATCATAAACTTAAGAATCGCCTATATCAACAACTGTGGGCTTCAGCAAATATTTAATATCTCAAATAAACATTACAGTTGGCGAAATAAGGCCGTCTCTCACCAAGCACTGCCCTACCAGACTCTGTATCAGACTGCTCAGGCGGAGTGCAGTAATTGTGTTCAGCTAGTTCCAGCTTAGGTTTCATAGGGCACTAGATTTTCCTTTGGAGGATCTAATACAGCAGCTACTCGCTTCTGAATTTCACTTGAAGCAACCTTATACTTCTGTACACTTTTCTCAGATCTATGTCCAGTCCTTTGCATTATTTCTTGCTCATCCACCCCTGCCATGTAGAGTTGTGTCACACACGTTCTTTTACCGCTATGATTGGTATAATTCCCAGGAAGTTCAGCATGTGCCCATATTACTTTTATCATGTTTTTATGTTTATTTACTCCAATGACTTGATTGCCATAGCGTATAGGGAGTCCAGCTAGTGGTCTTCGGTAGAAAGCGCCTCTATTTAACGCCACCAAATATTTCTTAAAAGATCTGCAATTGGTTTCTCATCTGAAAAAAAAAAAACAACAAAAAAACACACCATCAAGAAGACATGTCCGTGAAATAAATACCCCCCTGAACCCCTATTTTATACAGTAAAACGGGAGTTTACAGGGATGTGCCTATCCAAAGCATAGATTGTGGGTACTCGGTAAAACTGCCTCAGCGAGGCGGTTCTCACGTGTGCCTACAATTAATGTTTTGAGCACACAAAATAAACATATCATATTTTTTCTAATGAGATTTCAATTTTTACAGAGCTGCAATGATCTCAATTTCAATTTTTCGTATAAATGCTAAGAATTGGACTATTTGGTACAATTTAATTCAGACATCAGTTCCACTTGTTTACACAAATTATTTCTATAATATTTACTGTCCAAACATGGGCGGATCCAGAGGGGGGGGGGACAGGGGGTCCCCCCCACCTGGAATTGCCAGATTATATGTTTTTGCCATGTTGAAATTTTCCGTCAGACCCCTTCTGGGAATTTGGACCCCACCCCCCCACCCCCCCTGGGAAAATTTTCTGGATCCGCGCATGCCAAACACGATCTTTCAGAATCTTTTTTCAAAATAATTACTTCCCTTGCTAACATTTTCTCAAATTTATTTTCTCCACGGGAAATTCTTGGATTTTTTTTTATTTCAATACAGGTTTTCATTCTATTTATGTGACAACTTTTTGAACGTGACAGAATGACAAATTTTCCTTCAGGTGCTCCACAAAAGGGTGAATTTACAAACGCAGTTTCTGAAATACGAGCCATGTTGGCATGACATTCAATGACAAAATATAACAAAAAGATACATACCATTTAGGCTGTAATGTCTTATCCGTTTGTTAGAGATTTCCAAGTCCTTTTAGCCCCCTTTGTATGTTTTGGAGCTTTGTCTACTGAACTCAACATACTTCCCATGGGCGATAGGGTTCGACTTCTTTCTTCCGTGCTTCCACCACAAATCTGCTCAAATAATGGTTCATCTGCTCCACTGTCATTAACTGTATTTCTGGCACGAATTCAGGTCCAGCAGCATTTCTCCAAGAGGAAAAGACCCCTGCAGCCCAGTTTGTGTTTTTCTTTGTGTTTCTGTTCTTATGGTTCTCTATGAGCTGACGGATCTCATAATCGGATACTGTCGGCACAAATCGGGATGTGGCGGTTTCAGCACCCGTTTCAGCAACAGTGGCATCGCTAAAACAAAAATATAAATATCAAAGATTTTCGTTTTATCAAAAGGTGTTAACTGAAATTTTAAATTGTTACAGCTTATAAAACCGCTGTTACATCTTGGACTGTATATCTATTTTTCCTTATATTTGGCGGTTCTAGCGTGTACCCTAGATCTATGACCAATCAGTACCTTATATGGGCAGAAACAAGAGAACCCCCGAGAAAAACCACCTGGCACACCCGCAAGCAGAACTTGGCTTGTATCACACATGCTAGTGGATAATTTCCTGTCATAAAAAGTGTTATGAACACACATGACATGTATTATCACTTTTATGGGAATATGAGACGTAATTGATGACGTATGTAAAAACAATGTAATATGAATATTACACTCATGGTTATTTCCATATATATCCGTATGAAACTTATTGTTGGTTTGTATAGAGGCGTACAATTTTTCAGTCATGTCAGGATGGACCCAACTCTTCCTGGGTTTAACCAGTACTGTAGGGAGTTAATGTGTCTTGCTCAAGGACACAACAAGGTGACGCATGTGGGGATTGAAACCAGGACCTCTCTATTCGGAGTTCCACACTCTACCACTACGCCATCACGAAAACATGTCCGTGTAATGTATACCCCTTGAACCCCACTTTCATATAGCAAAACTGGGGTATGCAGGGGTATACCTATTTTTCTTATTTTTGCTTCAAATCATAGATTGTGGGTACTCGTTAGAAACGCCTCGCCGAGGCGATTCTAACGTGTACCCATAATCTAAGTTTTGAGCAATAATAAGAAAAATATATCAATTTTTCAGCTGAAAATGTTCAATTTTTAAAGCTCAAAAAATCTGTATATTGCATCATGGGCAAGTTTTCGTAATGCCATTGTCATGATTGTACTCCCTATAAAATTTATTAAATTAATGCAAGATGCTGGGGTGGGATTAATGCTTCGTGATCAATGTAACATTACTATCACTGAAAAACTTAAATATCTTGCATAACATCAGAAATAACATATCAATGATATGTATGCCCCCATAAACCCCACTTCTATATATAGAGAAACTGGAGTTTGCAGGCGGTATACCTATTTTTCTTATTTTTGATACAAAACATAGATTGTGGGTGTTAGAAATGCCTAGCCAAGGCGATTCTAACATGTACCCACAACCTATGTTTTGAGAAAAATTATCAATATTTTTCCAATGAAATTTCAATTTTTACGGCTGAAAAGAATCTAGAGATGTATATTGTATCCATGGTAAAGTTTTCATAATGATGGCTAAAGACCATAGCTGTATGTTTCAATGTTTCATTCCAAGGTTAAAAGGATAGTAAACAAAACTTACCCAAATTACTCTGTAACTGTTTCACCAGTCTAACTACAGTACTTTTAACCTCTGTGAATCACTACAAAATAGAAAAACAAATAGAGAATCTTACACTGGAAAATAACAACATCATATGATAATTCTAACACACCTCACCTATATTACACGTGTTATAATATTGTAATAATTTCACTGGGCCAATACGCGTAATTACTTTGCGCCTTCTGTGATATCAGCTATTCCATCAAGCAGCGTTAGACGGGGTAACGTGGTTTTAGAGCATAAAAAACGCAATAAATGTGTAAATACCTGCTTAACAGTCAAATATTTGACGGAGATATCTACAATGCAATTGCGGAAAGCTGAACGATATTGACGTTTTCAGTGACTTATTCCGTTTATTGTGTGTTTACTGTTAGAATCGTAATAGATCAGCTTAAGTACATGTGAATTGTTGAGTAATTTTTTGGTCAGTTGTAAGAATATGCGCTCGTGATTTGATCCTCTTTACTGATCTCCAAACAGTAAATTATTACTCAACAATTCACTGCTAGAGCTGATCCAAGAGTGATCAGCATTCAGCAGTCAAACAGCTGGTATTCCACAGCTCCTGAGGTAATGGTCAGAACTTGATCGACTCGGTAAACGGTAAAAAAAGATATATCTGCTTAAGCCCCTATCTCACTGGAATGCGACAACTGGAGACTAGTTCGTGAATAGTTTGCCACTATTTTTCGACAAAATTTAAAGATACATCATTCACGTTGCAGCCTCGCTGAATGGATGTTTATGAAACAAATTGGGGAGTTTCAATCTAATTTTGAAAATACATCTCGCGACTGTCGCACGACAGTCACGAGACATTCATGAGAGTGTCTCCCGACTTTCCCACGAATGTAGCTTATTTTCATTTTCATTCGTATAACAGTTGCGTGACATTGGAATGAATGTTGCTTAGTTTTATTTTCTCGCCAGATAGTCGCGAGGTGTTCACATTTTTTTTCTCAAGACTGTTGCGCGAACTTCATACCACACACGCACGACATTCATACGAGCGTCGCAAAAATATTGCATTGTAAATTTGCCAAAGTTTTGCGGCGACAAGTTCGCAACACTCCCACGAACGTCCCACGAGTAGCGTGACAGTCTTGCAAAATATTTTGGTGAAAAAACTCGCATAAAATTTTTAAACAAGTTTAAAAATTTCGTGACCAGTTCGCGACACATGAAATACTTGTGACACTCGACACTCGTGCAACACTGACCAGTACGAATGTTGTGTGAAAGTCCGCGACAAAATTCGCAAAACAGTAGCCAGAAATTCGCATGCCAGTGAGATACTAGCTTTAAATATCTGATAGTTTTGTCTTATGTTATGCAATCAGTATTGAAATTTTTGAAATGAAAGAAAGAGTATGCAGGGTATATATAGCAGAAATTAAGGTGGAATATATTGATATACTCAACTATTACGTTGACTTGAGAAGACGCCCCCCTTATAAGTCTGCATGCGGCCACTTTAATTGACCAAAGCCAACATCTAGAAGAGAACAGTAGGGCTATATATATGTAAAATAAGGTTTCTGAAATATATCTAAAAATATACCTGTCTTCAGGGGTGTTCACGTCTAAAAACTTGCATAAAAAAATACAGCGTCTGTGGACAACGGAAATTCTGGATATACACTTTATATCCAGTCCTCAAGGGCTGAGCTTTGCTTTATTTTACTAATTGTATATAAACCAGGAAGCTTGAGGAAACAAATGAACGAAAATTCTGGATATAAGATTGTTAATTATTTTATGTTTCTAAGTCTGCGGCATTCAATGTTAAAGGGTTTGACTACATTATGATATCTCTGTAATACTCTTATTTTATTAGCACCACATTTATTGCAAATCTGCAACTTAGAACATGTTCTTTTACCACAGCGTAAACAAGATTTTACATTGCCATTTTTCATTAAGAATTTATGCATTGCGCAATATTTTGAATTTTTTACAGCCTGTTTATGACAAGGATCATTACTACCCACTTTTAAAAATTCACAATCCATTTTTGTTTTATATTAATTATTTTTTTTTTTTTTTTAATTAAAGAAAAATATTATAATAAAAAATGAGTTCAAATATTGAATACCTTCTACAATTGCACCATAATGGTGTTATAACTGATGATGATTTAAGAAAAGGAATACGTGCATTGAAGTTGTCAGATGAACCAAGCTCTAAACAAGAGGCAAAATCATCTGAACCAAAAGAATCACCACTGGAAAAACTACGTAGAAAACGTAGAGAAAAGAAAAAGCGTCGAAAACAAAGACGTGATCTTGCACGGGCAACTGCGGTGCATGAAGAGACGCAAGAACTTGCGGACACAGCAGAAGCCTCTCAAAATTTAAAATTAGTGGACAAACCATTATGCAATTATTTCAAAACATATGAAATAAATGCAAAAAAATACAAAGACCCATCTATACTGTTTGAAAATAAAAAGTCTCTAATGATAGATCAAATAAACAAAGATATAAAAGAATACAAAGGCATTAAATTCTCAGTTGGCCTGTCTTTAGAATTCTTTAAAGATGAAAAAGATGGAACAAGAAAATATTTTCAAGGACAAAAGCATGGAAAGCAAAGTGCTGTGCTACATGACAATAATGTTGAAGACTTATACAATGAGCAAGTGAAACATATAGAAAATTGGATTGAAAACTTTACAAATCAAGAAGGAACAGGTGCTGCTGTTAACAAATGCATTAAATTATACTTAAACATTGCAAAATACGAACCACTTAAAGGATCATCATACATGCCTCTACCAAACAAAATAGCAAATAAGAAAGCAGTAATAAATGTGAAAAATGATGATAACAGGTGTATAGAATGGGCTCTTAAATCTGCTTTGTACCCAGCGAAAAATAATGTTAGTAATAAATATACATATACAAAATATGATTTAAACTTAGAAGGTATTGTAGATTTTCCCACACCTGTTTCTCAAATTTCAAAAGTAGAAAAACACTTTGACTTAGCAATAAATGTTTATGGTTATACCGTATCAAAAAAGTTAGAAAAATTAAACATTTTTCCATATCACATATCAGAAAAGCCAAAAGAAAAAGAAAGAATTAACTTGCTCTTGATATCAGAAGATGTTGAACGTGTTAATGATAAAAATGAAAAAATAATAGAAACAAAATCACACTACTGTTGGATTAAAAACTTAAATAGATTACTCTTTGACCAAAATAAATGTAAAAATAAAACATATTTCTGCGACCGCTGCTTATATGGTTTTACAAAAGAAGACCTACTCATCAAACACAAAGAAGACTGTTATGGAATCAATAAAAACTCGACAAGAATACAAATGCCAACTGAAGGTAAGAGTCATATAAAATTTAAGAACTATCAAAATCAAATGCCAGTTCCATATGTTATATATGCAGACTTTGAAAGCATAATCAAACCTAAAACAGAAAAAGCTGGTTTAAAATCAGACATAACCAGTGAACATGAGGCCTGTGGATTTGGCTATCAAGTTGTTCGATATGATGGTGTTGCAGAATCACCTGTGATTTATAGAGGTAAAGACGTTGCTGAAACATTTCTCAATCATTTAGAATGTGAAGTAAACAAAATCAACAACATCTTTGCTCATCCCAAGCCATTAATAATGACAGAACAAAATAAAACAGACTATGAAAATGCCACCCATTGCTGGATATGTGAAAAAGAAATAGGTGAAAGTAAAAACAATCCAAAAGTAAGAGATCACTGCCACTTTACGGGTAAATATAGAGGCGCAGCTCATAAATCCTGCAATCTAAAACTCAAAATAAACCCAGGCAAAACTAAAATCCCTGTGGTATTTCACAACTTAAAAGGTTATGACAGTCACTTTATCATACAGAAGTTACACACCACCAAAGGAAACATCACTTGCATAGCAAACAACGCAGAAAAGTACATTTCATTCAGCGTCGCACAACTCAAATTTTTAGACAGCTTTCAGTTCATGGCATCATCATTAGAAAAACTAGTACAATCAACAATAGGATCAGCTCCGATATGCCCAAAATGTCAAAAGGAAACAGAAGAAACAACCATCGATGAAAATTGGCTACTAACAGCACAGTGTACGAAATGCAAATCTGTTAGAACAAAACAACTTCACAAGTCTGATCTACCAATAACTGTTAATAACGCATCTGAAAATGCACATCTCATCGCCGGTAAAGGTTTTTATCCATATGAATACATCGACAGTCATGAAAGATTTAAAGAAACAGAATTACCGCCAATGGAAGCATTTTATAGCAAACTCACAAATGAAACTATTAGTGCAAAAAATTATGAACATGCTCAAACAGTGTGGAAAAAATTCAACTGTCAAACTCTCGGTGATTACCATGATTTATACCTCAAATCAGATGTTCTATTATTAGCGGATGTCTTTCAAACCTTTCGAAAAACATGTATGGAAGCATATAAACTTGATCCACTTCATTATTACACAGCACCTGGATTATCATGGGATGCACTACTCAAATATACAAAGATAGATTTAGAACTTTTGACAGACATGGATATGCATCTCTTTATAGAAAAGGGTATGCGTGGTGGCATAAGTATGGTCTCAAAACGACATGCAAAAGCTAATAATCCATATACCGCAGATTATGATTCCAAGATAACAAATAATTATATCATGTATTATGATGCAAATAATCTCTATGGTTGGGCAATGAGTCAGCCATTACCATATTCTGGATTCAAGTGGTATGATATGACAGATATGACAGATAAATCAAAATTTAAAAGACCAAAAGACAAAGGTTGGATCCTTGAAGTTGATTTAGAGTATCCAAAGGAATTGCACGACTTGCATAATGATTATCCACTTGCCCCAGAGAAATTAACAGTACAAAAAGAATGGTTATCTGATTATCAAACAGAGTTGATTTGTGATGAAAACATGGTAAATGTCTCAAAGCTTGTACCTAATCTTATGAATAAGAAAAAATATGTAGTACATTATAGAAATCTCAATTTATACATGCAGCTTGGTATGAAAGTAACAAAAGTGCACAGAATATTAGAATTTAATGAAAAGCCTTGGATGGAACCTTACATAAGATTGAATACAGAATTTCGTAAAAAAGCTCAGTCTGCTTTTGAAAAAGATTTTTATAAACTAATGAACAATTCCGTCTTTGGCAAAACAATGGAAAACCTACGCAAAAGAGTCGACATAAAATTAGTAAAAACAGATGGCAGTGAGAATGAAAAGCTAAGGAAAATCATTGCTAAACCCAACTTTAACAGACGTATAAAATTCTCTGATGAGCTGTCTGCTATTCATGTAAATAAAACAAGCCTAACGCTAAACAAACCAATCTATGTAGGGTTCTCTGTTCTTGACTTATCAAAACATCTGATGTATGACTGGTACTATAACAAACTGAAAAAGAAGTACGGTGAAAACTGCACCTTGTTATACACCGATACAGATTCATTATTAGTTGACATCAAAACAGAAGATGTATACAAAGACATGATCGAAACAAAAGAAGAATATGATTTCTCTGACTATCCAAAAGACCACCCACTATTCGACGAAACAAACAAAAAGGTCTTAGGCAAAATGAAAGATGAATGTGCCGGTGCTCCTATATCTGAATATATTGGTTTGCGTCCTAAATTATATTCAATCTTGAGATGCGATGATCAAATCATCAAGAAAGCAAAAGGAACAAAAAAATATGTAATCAATAAACATATCAGTTTTGAAAATTATAAAGATGCTTTATTCAACAAACAAAAATACACCCATGAAATGAATATGCTGCGATCAAAACACCATAAAATCTATGGAATAACAGTAAACAAAACAACACTCTCACCACTTGACACAAAAAGATTTATAGCACCAGATGGCATCATGACATATGCTTATGGCTATTCACAGTTTAGCTTTCACAATAAATAGGTGGCGGCTCATTAACAAATACAAACTTATTAAAAAGTATTATGTGTCTTTTATTTTTTTTTGTATAGCGCTTAGAGCTTGTGCTTTACCTTCTGCGATCAACTTCTGTTTTTCTGCATCACTCAGTCCTGACTGCTTGGAACATGTCTTATCTTTCAAATCATTAAACTTATTCAACTCGTCGAGAACAGTTTTAAATTCTTGTTCTGATATTCGTCCATCACTTAATGCCTCGGAAATCGAATCTTTAATACTATTTAGTTTACTTTCTGCTATAGTTTTAATCTCATAATGTTTCTGTGCTTTCGACATTAATTTACGTTTAAATGCCTTGACACAGACACCCATGCATCCACAAACAACTGCAACAATCTCTAAAGGTAACAAAACTGGTATGGCTAATCCAACACCAGCCAAAATAACACTAGTAGAAATTAATAAAGTATCAAACCCATCTGTAAGATTGATTCCCCGTTTATATTTTTTATATAATGCTTTTCTTAAACCTCTCTCAACTAAAAGTTGCTTTTCTACATCTGATATCTTTTGTAATCTGTAATTGTGGCCATCGTCAGTCGAAGCATTCAAATCGGGATAAATTGGTGCTGTAGGCGGTTTCATTTTTTAAATACAATTTTTAAATAAATTTATAATAAAAAAATAAAATGATATCTCACACTTTTACAAACGTTAATCAAACTTTTGAGCTTCAAGAATACATTCCAAATATGCAAAATACTAGGTTAGTATGTTTGAAATCAATAATATATTGGATTGGATGGTACAATGTCAAAGGTAAACAGCATATTGCAACCAAAACTAAACAAATCGACATTGAAAGCGGTTTGTACAACTTTAAAGATCTGAAAGATATCTTTTCAAAAGAAAACATTGACTTATCTGTCAATAAAAACAATGGTATAGCAACATTAGAAATTCCAGTCGGCACTGAAATCGAAATATCTAAAGGAATCTTGGCTTTACTTGGGATAGCATCAAAACGGGGAAGATTCACTGCTGGTCGATACATAGGAACTAAAATGGTTGATTTTGCTAAACCAAAGGAACTTCATGTATATTTAGATCAAATCAATACCACAGACAACTTTGTCAATGGTGAGCCAAGTTCACTGCTGGCTATAATTCCAATATCTGACATATCTTTTGGTAAATGTTTCCATTTATGTTTTGATCGGCCAGTTTTTAAAAATCTTACTAATGGTTGCATTACTGAATTGTCATTTAGAATTACTGATGAAAACGAAGTTCCCATAGACAATCATGGGCTACCGATTTTAGTTGAACTAAATATTCAATAATAAAAAATAATATTGCAAGTATAAAAAATGAGTATATTCGGATCAAATTATATTTATGAAGATGACACATTTACCATATCAGGTGACCTTGATATGGAGGGCAATAGAATAATAGATGTTCAAAGCCCATCAGATTCATACGATGCTGTTAACAAGAGGTATGTCAATAAACGTTTAGAATATAAAACAAAACTTTTAGACGACAAGCTTGCAGAGGTTTACGCTAGACTTAACAAAGAAAACAATGACAATCTTGAACGACACCAAGAGCACTATGCAAGCATCCAACAAAATAAAGATGAAATCGATAAACTAAGAACTGATCTTCCAGAAACTACTTCTCTGAATACTGCAAATATACACAATCTTCAAAATCAAATCTTAGCTCTGCAAGACGTAATCTACGGAACCGAAGCATTACAATCAGATTTGAATCTTGGGTATAATCGTATAACAAACATTGAACACCCCCGAAATCCTCAGGAAAATCCAGCATATGATCGTGATGTTGTTACTGCTAAATATTTGTATGATTATGTTCAAATAGCTGATAAAAAGTTTTTATCGAAAGATGAAGCTGAAGCCTTCTTGACAAAAGAAGAATTAGAAGCCTACTTAACAAGAGAAGATGCCGATAGAAAATATCTAAAAGCCAACGAAGACAATGTGCTAGATGGAAGGCTAGATATGAAACAGCATAGAATAATTGGCCTTTCTGATCCTCTGCAAGAAGATGGAGCCGTGACAAGACATTATTTGAGTTCAAGGATCCAAGCACTTATAGATAACGATTCTCTACTAAGTAGACGGATTGACAGATTAGAAAGACTGGCTCAGCAGTGAATTTATTTTTTTATGTTTAAAATTAAAAAATGATACCGAAAGAATTTAAGTACAATGCAAATGCTAATTATCAGCACTCAAGTACATTCAAAGTAAAAACTATTGACATAATAGACCAAAATATAGTTGTTACATCAGATAATGATAGGTTTCATGTTTCTTTTCCAAACTTATTTGAAAAATACCCACTACCATATGTTGAGTCAGATGCCTTAGTCCAACGGTGGCGTTCAAACTGGATGTTATTTTGGCAAAATCAGTTAAACTTTGCCCTTTGGTGTTCGACTACAGGATCTGGCGTAGACTTTAATAACCACTTAAAAGATAAAGGAATGATAGGATCACTTTTCAGATTCCACATTTATTATCAAACCAGAAGAATATTGTTTGAAATGAGCGCTGCGATGCCCCAAGACCCAAGTTGGAATGCTTTTGACAATAACTTTGACCAAAAAGCGTATGAAAGAATATGCAAAGAATTTAATGTAGACATCAATACCGACTGGAGACAAAAACAAAGTGATAATCAAGGTCTCGGCAGAATATACAATTACTGGACAAATGATGGTTACCATCCATTTGACGTTGGTACCGAATATGACAAAACAAAGTTTTCATTTACAGACTACAACAGCAGCACCAAACTACATATTGATTACATTGCACAAGGACCCGAAGCCAAAACAGCTTGGTCTACCTTTATTCTCGATGAATCAAATGGATTTACAAAGGCTGGGGTAGAGCGAATCAATGACAGTATCAGAACATATTGCTGGGCTATTCTTGGCTCTCAATCACAAACAAGAACAGAAATTCTAGGTACTGGAACAGCTTTTGATGCTCAAAAACAGTTTCTTGCAAATGTAGAAGACGCGATTCATAGTCCAGTTGACTTGCCGAGTCAAATAGCAAGATATCAAAACACACTAAAATATGCAAGAAGTAAAGTTGATTTTGTATTTGGAATCGGCTTGTATATGTCACCCAGTAATATGGCATTGAGAATTGGCACTATACAAGACTACAATAATGAGATAGTCATAGCAACTGCTTCTCAAAGTCTTGGACTAAATAATGATGTCAATGTAAAGCCTGTTCCACCTAGTCAACCACAGACAATTAAAGGAACCAAAACAAAACAATCTCATCCTGAATCTTCTTATCATAAAGAAGCAGAGGCGTATGCAAAATCACATGGTTTATCACAAAAATGGGTTGATGAAGCTGGGGATATAAGTGAAAAAATAGTAGATCAAATTGCACAAAAATACAGTCTGGGTAAATATCATCACCCAGATGTAAAACAGAATTCAAAACAAGATCCAAATCAGAACCATGAAGACAAAAAGACTGCATTAATAGTTGGCAGTATTGCCGTTGGTATTACTGTAATGATTTTATATAAAGTCTATTAATTACTTTACAATCCACTCTTTTGCTGCAACATACACCATCCCTGCAACAGCAACAACCAGTGCCCATAGATTATTTCCAAACCAGTTTACAACTTTACCCGTAGCAGACAATAACCATGACACTATTGACCCAATAATTCCAGGCAATGCAGCTGCTGCCTTTCCTGCCAGAGATGCTAGTAGTTTTCCTAGATTTTGCAATTGCTTTTTAACCCAGTCTTTCACGCCTGTTTTAGGAGATGGTTTTGGTGGAGTTGTTCCACCACCACTTGGAATAACAGCCTCAACAATCACACCAATGATCATACCGATGGCAGTTAAAACACTGACAATTGTAATACCTTGTTCTCGAAATAGTGTTCTTAACCTTTCACCCAGTGTAGTGTCTTCTTTCAAAACTTTATTTATAGTTTCTTTTATTCTGTTTATCTGACTCCGCAAAGCTTCTTTGTTAGCAGTGGCAGCCTCAAGCCTTGCACCTCTTTCATCTTCTAAGTTTTTCAATCGAGATTTTATATCTGTTTTGCTTATTTCATCTTCTGCTTCATCTAGTTTTCTTCTTTCTTTGGCTATGTCTTTGTCTAGATCAGTTAGTTTCGCTAAGTTATTAGCCAGTTCACCGCGAGTGCGCTGCAGTGCCTTATCTAAACCCTGTAGCTCTCTGAATGTTAATCCTTCTGTTTGGGTATGTGCATTTGTAACATCTGGAAGCTCTAAGTTCCAATCAGTTAGTGAGTTTTGTAGAGATGTTTCAACTTGATTTGCTGTATCAACTGTATTTTGAACATCTTGTGTGGTTGACAGATCTTGTAGTGGTATTTCTTCTGTTGCAATCGTATCTTTAGTTTTTATCAATGCCTGAAATGCTGCTCTACCTTCCTTAAGTCTTGCAGCAGATGGTTTATAATCAGCTATACCTAAATCATATCTCATGAAACCAACACCATATTTTCTTTGAAGTGTGTCAACCGAATAGAACTGTAAAATAGCATCAGGTTTGTTTGATTTATAATATGACATATCATAATCTTTTCCATCTACTTCCAAATATAAAATCGGTCTACTGCGACCATCGTTTCTAATATTCCACTCTGCTTCATCTACATCAAGTGTCATGGCTTCTTGATTTCTTTCATAAAATCGTTTTACCAACATTTTTAGCAATTTCGTTGTATGTTCTTCTAGAGTGTTACCTTTGAGATCGTCTAATGCTTTATACTGGTTATTCAATGTTCTTTGAAAATCTTCTTCATCCATAAAAGATTTTTCATCGGTTTCATCCTTATCATAATCATCTCTATCGAATTCTGGATTCTCAAATTCATATCCACCTTCTGCCATTGTTTTTATTTTAATTTATTTTTTTATTTTTCTGAAAAAAAAAAAAACATGTCCGCTTACGGAAATAAACTCAACCCATACAGAAATCTAAGAAAGCCTTTAGGTGTCCGAGGCATTCGTCAAAGCGTAGTAATAACAAACAATCCAAGCACCATTGATCAAAACCAACAACTTTTAGTACGGTTTCCAAATCTAGGCAGTAATGATGTTATTGTCCCCAGAAGTGCTCGCCTTGCATTCGAAATCGAAATTAAAAGCACAGATGCTAATGCCACTGTTTACCAAAATCTAGGAAGAGCGATAGTAAAGAAAACCACAATTAAAATCTCAGGCAATGAAGTGATGTCTATTGATGACAGTGATATTTACCATTGTTACATTGATCTGTGGAAATCACCATCTGAGAGACTTAACATGGCCTACCAAGGCATCGGCAAAGCAAACATGTTGAAACATCGTGTTGGAGCTGGCAATGCTAGTTCAGACAAAGAGGATGAAGCCATTGCAAAAGCGTATGGAACAAGGTTCTGCATCCCGCTTGACTTTGAATTACTGGAAACACATATGCCATTTTATCAAGCAGGATTGGGAGACAGACTTGAATACGAACTTACATTTAATGACTATAACAAAGTGATAAAGTCATCAGATGCTGATGCAAAATATGTCATCACAAATATCTGCTTAGAATTTGATCAAGTTACCGACACTGAATTGGCTCGTCAAATAAGAACACAGTATGATGGCAGAATGACAATATTCTATGACCGAATACTTCGACACAGAAAAATTACAAAGAAGAAACTTGATACACTATGGAATATCAATCTGAATGTCCCAGCAAAGAGTATGAAAGGAATTCTTATGTTATTCGAAGACCCAGACAGAACAAGCACAGAAGACTACTTTAATCCAAACATTACAAAAGTAGAAATGACTATAGAAGGTGTACCGAACCAATTATACAGCCAGGGAATGAAATCGTATCAACAGTGGGATGAAGTTAATAAATACTTTGCTCTGACATCAAAAAGAAATGAAGAAACAGATATTGTTGCCAAGGACTTGTATTTAACCACTGTTACAATAGGAAAGTATCTCACTAATAATTATGCACTGTGGTTAGACTTGCGGTCAACAGATGACAATACACTTCATGGCTCAGGGAGAAAAGTTGAAAATGCATCTGAAGGTATTACAATTCAGATAACAAAAGAACAAGGAGCAGATGAACCGATTAATTTATATTTGTATGTTGTTCAAGATGCACAAATTAATTTTGAAGATGGAAGATTTAAAGATGTTAGATATTAAAAAAATTTAGGATAATAAAACTGACAATGGAACTGCCAAAATATGCACATTGTGCAATTATCTGCGGTCAAACAGGATGTGGGAAGACCAAGTTTGTTCTAGATTTGCTAGAGACTGAATATAAACGTGTGTTTGAACACATTATTATTTTATGCCCCACTATACAATGGAACAAAGCATATAAGAGTAGGTCTTGGATTGGCAACATTCATAAGCCTAAAAATAAAAATATAATAATTGTCAACCCTATTAACAGAAATGGAGAAGAGATGCTGCAAGAACTGCTAAGATACTTTTTTAATAAATATGCCGGTTCCCCAACCTTATACATCATAGATGACTGCAGTGCAACAAAAGAACTAACAAAGAAAAAAGACATGCTATCACAACTTGCATTCTCTGGTAGACATGCAGAGCAATCAGTGTGGGTAATTTCACAGAGGTACAATTCTGTTTTGAAAGATTTACGGGAACAGACAAAATGGCTTTGCATGTTTTACACAAAAGACAGAGATAGTTTTGAAAGCTGTCTGCGAGAAAATGATGTAATCCCCACTTTAGAAGAGAGGCAAAGAATAAAAGAAAAATTAGCCAAAGTAAAGCATCGTAAGTTAATTTTAAAAACAGACCAGCCAACTAACTATTGGCTTGTTGATTAATCTTTTTTTCTGAGAGTATTGATAGCAATGTTCAAAGCAATGCTTATAGCAATGTTAATAATGGCTTATAGCAAAAAACATGGAGATTGATGGGACATTTAGCACTTTGCTTAAGCATTTCTTGTAGCAAATTTAGCAATTCTTATAGCAAATTTAGCAATGCTCATAGCAATGCTCATAAAAAAATAAAAATTGCTTATAGGAAAATAGCAATGCTTTTAGAAGTGATTAATATAGCTGCGTCTATCATAAATATCTCAGTTGCATTTGCTGTTGGATGCTCGATACTGTATTTATATTTAAATTATTTGAAAATAAAAATTAAATTTCATAAAATAAAAATGAATCCTGAAGAACTATTACAAGATATTTCACAAGATCTGCCACAAGATCACATAAACCCAAAAGATGAAAAACAAGACATAAAACGAGAACGGTTATCATCCATTGTTGCTGGTGGTGGTAGTAAACAATATTTGGGCAAAGAACTGCAAATCTCAGACATAGACAATATGACACCAGAACAAATCAATAAACTCTACTGTCGATACGAAGCTAGGTTAGGGGCAAGCATGACTAAGACATTGGGCAATGCTTTTATTAATTTATATGTCATGGGTGTGTCAAGGTATTTCAATGTTGTCAACCCTCCAAAACTGATGGAAGACTTAGAAGAAGATCCTTTTATTAATCATGCATTGACCAGTGTCTGTTGTGAATTGTATTATCAGTATGGTATGTATTTGGCTCCATTCACAGCAATGCTGACCACAGTGCGACATATTGATTTTTCTAATAAAAATAAAAATATCGAGTTTGAAAATAAAGATATTGAAAATATACAAAATGAACAATGAAACTGATAACACTGATCTAGAGTCAATTAAGTCAACCGAGTCAACCAGCACTTTGATGCCAGTCAGACAGAAAAATCCAAAACGAGTTGAAGCTGGGAAAAAAGGTGCTGCTGCAAGAAAGGCTAAACGTGAAGCTGCTGAGGCTGCTAAGTCTGAAACTGAGTCAGCTAAAAAAAAAGAGATAGAACCATCAGAGATAACAAAAGATGAGCTAGAAATAAAACAACATGTAAACTTGCCCAAGAACTACAAAAACTATTTTATACCCATAGCCATTGTTACATTAGCCGCTGGATTTTATTTTATCCGTATGCAACCGAAGAAAGAAGAAAAACAAATTAACCACACTGCAAAGACCGCTGTAAAGAAAGTGTATGATCCTTTTGATGATTAATTTATTTTTAAAAAAAAAATATATATCCTGAAAATAAAAAAATGGCTGCAATCGATGGCAAACAAATTGTAAACATGTTATACCACGCAGGAGTAGAGACTGTTTTAACTGTTGGTTATTCAGAGATTGGTAAAAAATTACTAAGAAGATCGCCACCTAGAGTAGATTTTAATATGGGTGATATTGCGATGTTATCTATTGATATTCTGTTGGCTATGGCCACAAGAGACATGCTGATTAAACAAGGTATTATACCAGCTGATATTATGAAGTAGTGTAATAATTATTTTGTACTTATTTTTTTTCTGTTACATAAAAAATGGCAACTGCCGTGGCAATGATGGTCGGTGGCGCAATTGTAAATGCCTTAGCGTTTACAGGAGGAAACTATTTATTCTCGAAACTAGGCAAAAGCGATGATGCGGAAAAAGAAAGAGAAAGACATGACAGAGCAGTCGAACAGTTAGAAGCAGCACAGGCTGCATGGAGCAAGAAAAGAATGCAGAGATTAGATTTTATAAATGAACAGATGCAAAACGAGCACCATGCTGTGCAGACGTTTGAAGACGTAGATCAAGCTATGAAACAGTATTATTATATTACTGGCAAGCAACTGGATCCGCTTCCACCTGAGCCCCAATTAAGTGATCATTATGTTCCATCGTCTAATCAACAAGATAAAGAAATTGTGTTTATTGTGTTGGGGATGTCAGCTGTTGGGTTTGTGGCTTACAAGCTGTTGTGAAGAAAAAAAAATAAAATTAATGACTTACATAATCTCCATGCATACAATCAGAGGCTTCGGGAATAACCAAGTCATATGCATGATATTTATTTTTTCTGTTCTTCTTACAAGGTTTTAAACCAAGCGGTCTAACATAAAATGGTGGGGGCTTGTTTTTAATCTTGTCGGCGAGATGAAAGGGGCACCATACTTCTCCTTCATTTAAGATATTTAAAATTACACTTTCACCATTACTTGTTACAACTGTCCTGAAATCAGTTATTATAAAAATTTTATTTAGTTCTAAATCAGTCCATTTCTTTGTATCATGATAGCTTTGCTCATTGAGCATTTGTTCAAATTCTTCAGTTGTTGGTTGTGCGAATTGCGTACTCACTGTCTGATTTGCGATTTCTAACTTTTGCATGTTTGACATTTTGTTTCTCTTTTATATTAATATATTTTTTCTTTAAATAAAATTACGGAAAAAATATACTACAGTCCCAAAGGATTTTGGAGAGGTCGAACCGCAATTAAAAGATTAGCAAAAGAGGCAAAGGTCAGTGAAAAACAAGCACTTGAATTCTTGAAAAAGCGAGCAGTCTGGCAGATATATTTACCCGCACCTAAGAAAATAATTCGGCCGAGGTTTGATGTCTCTGCGAAGAATGAAGTTCATCAAGCTGATCTGTTGTTTCTGCCATATGACACAGTTAAGGTCGGGAGAGTAAACAAAACATACAAATATGCGTTAACTGTTGTGGACCTGGGAACGCGATACAAAGAAGCAGAAGCATTGACCTCGAAAGATAGCAAAGAAGTTGCTAAAGCCTTTGAGAAAATATATAGTAGACATTTGAAATATGCAAGATTGCTGCAAGTCGACCCCGGAAGAGAATTTATGGGTGCTGTATCAGAATTAATGAAGAAGCACCATGTTAGAATACGGCGGGGTCATGCAGATATACACAGAGACCAAGGCGTTGTAGAAAGATTCAACAGAACTTTGGCTGAACGACTGTTTGGTTATCAATATGCCAGAGAGCTAGAAAATCCACACAAACGCAACAGAGAATGGGTTAAGAGATTGCCTAGCGTCATTAAAGCACTAAATGCAGAGACGAAAAAAGCTCCTCCAATTGTAACAAGAAAAGCTGATCCTCCAATTTGTCCATATGCAAGTGTAAGATATTTGTATCAGCCGGGAGAATTAGAAGGCGGTAAAAGACGGGCAACAGATCCAATATGGTCTGTCGACGTTTTCCAGCTTGATTATAACATTGTTACACAGGGCATAAGAGTTTATTATTTAAAGAAACCAGCTCCGCAAAGGGGCTTCGTCACAGAAGAACTACTTATTGTTTCGGCTGATACTGTGAGTAGTCATAAGTATATGTCTTAATGCCATCTGGTCTTTTTGTGTCAAGCGGCAGTTCCTAAAAGTCTAAGACGATTCCAATATGACCCCTACTAAAATCCTAACATAATTCAATTGTCCCGCCATAACTTGAGTTTCACTGATTAAGCGGAAGTTATTTGTTTGCTTAACGTTATCATATTCTGACTGACACGAGGGGAATCCCATTTTGGACTTTGATGTCCACTATCAGTGTGATGATAGGTAAAGATAAAATTAACATGTAATTGTCGGTTTATCTGTCTGTCTGTTCAAACTTATATACCTCAGGATAAAATATGGATGTGTCTTTCAGTGATTATATAATATCGTTGGAAACATTTATCGAAAATAAAGCAAACAGTGGTAAGTCTTGTATCGCCTTGCGGTACAAGCCGGCTTTTACAGCGACGCAATAGAGTGTTGGATTAGCACGCAGGAGACCCTGATTACACTGTAATTCAAGTGTACTTAATGACCTTTGTGATATCAGTTAAAAAATCAATAACAATTGTAAATACTTATCTGATGCGTGGCTTTTATTGAAAATTTCAGTGAAATCCGCAATAAAATGTTTCTGTGAATCAAAAATTTTCTCAGACCCTTTGAAATAAGGTATATATCCAGAATTTCCGTTGTCCACAGACGCTGTATTTTTTATGCAAGTTTTTAGACGTGAACACCCCTGAAGACAGGTATATTTTTAGATATATTTCAGAAACCTTATTTTACATATATATGGGCTAGATCTATTGGTTAAAGATTACCAATGTTAATATAGCGCATGGTAAACTTCTCAACCCCTCAAATTATTATTTAGCTGACAGAATGAGGGACTTCGATTTCAGACCATAGACTAGTCCGGGAAGGTCGAACAATGTTTGGTTGGTATATATGGAAGCTGATATGGCGGCGCCCATGGTCAACCGACTTGTATTTGTTAAATTTCAAAATAAAGAAGAGAGAATATTTCAGAGGATTGAAAAACATGAGAATATGCATCAAAGAAACAAGAAAAAGTAACAAAATCCCCCCCCCCCCCCCCGATCATCGTTTTTCGATTAATCAAATGTATTATTATAAAGGACCAGGAAATATTTTCAACACTGTCGGTCATACCAGGGAACTGCCAGGTTAACAGTCCCTGGTCATACATGGTCCGACGAAACCATTCAGAACTATGATATCAGGGAAATGACATCAGACAAATTGATGTGTATCAAAGCATAAAGTCTATAGTCTCCGATCGAAGTCGGTCTATAATTGACATCTGCGCACGCAGAGCCAAGGGCGACAATGCGATTAACAGATTATACTTTATTTTTTGTTCTTCTGTCATTCCATTGACATTCTTTATATCGGACTGCAATGCACAAGTTTATGACATGGGAATAGCTTGTACTCAGCGAAATCAATGCAATGTTTAGCTGTCTGCTAGAAAGTTTTGTCTTATGTTATGCAATTCAATATTCTGAGGTGATGATCAGAAATTGATCGACTCAGTATCTGAAGAAAGAAAAGAAAGAAACAAGTCTATAATGAAACGAAACGTAATCCTCGCCAGAGGGTGCTGCAGTATATATAGAAAGAAGGAAAGAGAGGGCAATTTCATCATGCAGAGTGTTTCTTGTGCTAGAGGTCCAGGGTTCGATCCCCACCGGCAGCGAGGAAAATTTGTTGGTCCGAACTTGCTTCCCTTCGTGTCATTTGCTATCTATCTTCTGATACTGAGTCGATCAATTTCTGATCATCACCTCAGGTGTGGGGTGGGTGGCTAAATTTAGAATTTAGTCAAGGGAAAATAAAACATTTGGGGTGGACCATTAAAACTATTTACAAGATATAGATGAGAGGCATACTAAAACTCATGCCTCTGGGCTAATGATTTAAATAGAAGCCTTAAATTCCTCAATGGTCTTAGATAGGACCACTGAAGAAGGGAGACTATTCCAAACCGGAATAGTTCTGGGGAAAAAGGAATTTTTCAGGGCATCACTATAGGCAAATGGTCTTGTGTATTGTGATTCATGTGATGCCCGAGTATGCCTTAGATTGGGTGCCGGGGTCAGGTATTTGTCTTTATCAAGAGACACTGTACCAGAGTGTATCTTGTAGAAGAAGGTTAAGGAGGACCGCTCCCTGCGAGACTCCAGGGATGGCCACTCAAGTTCGTCTAGCATTTCACTGACGCTACTGGTGTTCCTCCATCGCCTGCAGGTCCACCGGGCAGCAGTCCTCTGCACCTTCTCCACCATCTCAATCTGAGTTTCATGATAGGGATGCCAAATAGGAGCTGCATACTCAAGTTGAGGCCGAACCAATGTTTTGTATGCAACTTCCTTAGTATGCCTAGGTGCCAGTGCCAAATTGCGCCGAAGAAAACCCAAAGTCTTAGTTGCCTTGCATGTAATTTCAGAAATGTGTTGACCCCAATCAAGATCATCTGTGATAGTTAAACCGAGGTATTTAACGGATTGAACCTGTTCTAATGTTTGCTGATGCAGTGTGTAATTGAAATCTATATGCCTGCTTGGATGTAGCCGCGTCACCCTCATTGAATGACATTTGCTAACATTGAATTTCATTTGCCAATCCATTTCCCATTTGGCCAAGCTATTCAGGTCATCTTGTAAAATTTGACAATCCAATGGTGACTTGACATTTCTGTATAAAACACAATCATCAGCAAATAGCCGAACAGATGACCTGATGTTGTCAGGAAGATCATTAATGAAAATAAGAAATAGGACCGGTCCTAAGACCGATCCTTGTGGGACACCAGAAAGAACCGGGACTGGGTCTGAGGCACGGCCATCTAATACCACTTTTTGAGAGCGCTCAGAGAGCCACGAGTCGATCCACTTATGTGTAGATCCTCTAATCCCGTAGAAGTCAAGTTTGCAGGAATGACATGATACAGTGCGCCGACCTTCGGATCGGGACGTTAACTGGAGGCCCCCTGTGCAGGGACAGTCATCCCCTGTGCAGGTTAAAGATCCCTACAAAGGTTCTATCCTCATGCATGTAGGCTCATCCTGCAAAACACACCGGAGTGTACAATGTACACCTCCCAAGAATAATCAGAAATTGATTGATGGGAGTAACAGGAAAAAAAAATGATTATTACATAAACAAGACGCCACACGTGTCCGCTTTAATTGACCGTAGCCAACATCTAAAACTGTAGCCAAAGGTCCTTGTTGTATGAGTAGGCCTATTATATCCTAGTGTAAGCAATAATCACGCACATAACACTTCCCGGCTCATTTAAAATACAAGCATAGACCAAGCAATTAATTTATTTTTATTCTTACATTCATTCATCTAAGTCCTTGCTCCATGTCCGGTGCCAAATTTATAAAGCACCTTTTTACATGATATACCTGACTTTGAAAAATCCCAAATAAATATGGCGGCTTGCGGTGTACGTCATCAAAAATCACTCACTTCAAAAATAATTGAATTTATGGGCAGACAAACATACAACAAGTCTAAACTGTATTGCAATTTAAAACCTAGTATTTTGGCTATACAGGAACCAAATTGCAAGTTTGCAACTGCTAAATCTTCTAAGTAACTGGTAATTCAACACAGACATAGTAACTACACAAAGAGAAACCAAGGCTGAGACTCATGAAAATAAATGACTGCTCATTCCATCATTACCGTGAAGTATCTATCTGACTTTAAAGAAAATAATTTGGCGTCAATCGAAAATTAGACTTTACAGGAAACTTACCATGCCTGATTTATTGATCATGCCTGTTCCTTGGTAAAAATTAGTTGTGATGAACTCGCTGACAGTATTCAATGAAAATTTTACATAAGAAATAAGGTAAGTGTGGATGCCTATACATTCTTAAGTAGGGCGAGTAATCATAAAATGTTGACATGATTTGGTAGCCTGGATATTAACAAACACAGCAGACCAACTGTCAAAATTTTAGGGTAATTGAAAAAAATATTATTGGCTTGAGTTGAGTTTCAAAATTTTGGGTATAAGAAAAACATACCAAAAATGACACTGGGTACATGATTTGACCATGAACTTATCGAAACATTTATTAATTTCCACATAATAACCCTGAGCGAAAGTAGAGAACATGTGGTTTCTAAAAATAAATGCGTCATATCATCACTTTTTGTATAAACAGCAGGAGAGGCTCGAGAACAAAGGTGCGTGATTATTGTGTAGCGTGAAAAAGCATACTCGTATCGAACAAATCGGGTTTTGTTGGCAAGACTAAAGATTACGCTGGTCGTGATGCTCAGGTCGGGTGTCGCGCTAACGCGCGACCCCCTCTGTCATCGTTTTGAGTGACAAATCCGTTCAATTATCAAATAAACACCTGAAAAAGTGCTCTGTCTGTGGCTTTTGAAGCTTCAAAAATGGCGGCGGTAAACAGCTGACAAACGACCTCTGTCAGTAGGCGGAGCATGCCAATGCGCATTGCGCAGTCGAAAGATTAGCCCGCTTTCCTGGCGAGTTCATTCAAAAGATCATCTTTGATTGGACGATTGGGAGCATGCGCAAGGGTGTTTCCGCGGTCCGTGCGCGACGCAGTCTCGTGATCTAAACCACACTTTGCACGCAATGGATTATGGGAATTTTGACATACGATGAGTGGGAAGAAAGCAAAGTACTCCGCATATATTTTCAATATGCCGCGACAGGGTTGCACCCAATTATACAGGGCGCGGCCATTTAATGAATCAGTCCGAGTCCTTCGGTTCTTTTCCTTATCCTTGTGACAGACACTTTCTTGGAGCCTAAGTACAACATATAACGTGCAACCTAAAGGATGCACGTAATAAAATTGGGGTTTAATGTCTCAATATCTATAGGCTCACATACATGTATCTTTTCTCATATACATACATGTATCTTTTGTTCTGGAAGACAGACAGCAAAGTCTGAAAATGTAGATCCAAGTGACCTATGATTATGATTTTTAGGGGACGGGCTGTAACCAATGTTGTCAGAAATTGGAGTCTAATCCCTCGTCTTTGGGATAACAATATGTTTTAACTATGATTACTGTATAAGCATGGACTCCTATTGATTGACCGTCATAAGCTGATAACTGATATGGAACATGATACTAGAAAACCTGGTGGCCAGACAATGGCTCTGAATACAGGTTGGGTTTCAAAATGAAAACTCAATATTGATTGTGGAGGGGGACAGTTTTACTGTACAGGTGATAAGGGACCAAAAACAAATAAACATTGGCATCACCTGCATTATCCTTTAGGAGTCTCTTTATTATTCCATAAAGTGATGAGAAAATCACCTTAGTATGGCAGTCCATTGATCATTTGCGCATATTGCACAAGTGAGGTCATAAATTGAATAAACAAATTGAATAAACATTGGCACCAATATACATGTGTGTAGCACATTCAGAAGAATATACACTGTATCTCTTTTATTTGTAGAACAGTGGGTTCTATTGATAAGCCATCTATATGCACACTTTCATGTATTCTTTGTCTAGAAAATATGCATGTACAACTAAATGGTATACACAAGCTTGACACCAAGCTGAAAGTCTACAAGGCTGTGGTGCTGCCAACCCTCTTGTATGCATGTGTGACCTGGACAGTATACCAACGTCATGTAAAGAGACTTCACCATTTCCATTTAAGCTGTTAGAGAAAGCTGTTAATATTATGTGGCAAGACAAGATAAGATTCCAGACACAGAGGTCCTGAAGAAAGCAGGGATGCAAAGCATGTATACAGTCTAAAAGCTAGCACAGCTTTGATGGACTGGCATTGTTAAAAGAATGTCTGATGCGCGACTTCCAAAGAAAGTTTTCTATGAAGAACTAGAGGAAGGAAATCGCTCTCAAGGTGGCCCAAAGAAACGCTAGAACCTCTCTGAAGGATTTCAAAATACCAATGGGTTCTTGGGAAAAGACTGCACAGGAGCGATCGAAGTGGCGAGGTCTTATCAACGAAGAAGCAGCTTTCTATGAAAAATAATAGAATCCGTGAAGCTGAAAGAAAGTGCAGAGAAAGCAAAGCCAAGTCCAATAGGTCATCAGCAGGTTCCATGACATCGACTTGCTCTACTTGCAACCGACAGTTTAGAGCTAGAATTGGCCTAGTTAGCCATCAAAGAATTTACTAACACACATGAACCTTCTTCAAGAAATAATGATGGTCTTTCTCATTAGTGAGAGACGAACGACCATAGGCTGCATGGACTGAAACATACAAGATTGAGGGTCAAACACTGGGTCTTAGTATGTCATACTCCAAAGTCATCATGACAAAAATTCTTCAAGTTGACCTTCACTTCATGACAATGATCTACAAACAAAGCTTGAGAGAAAAAAATGCCAAATATGCTCTTCCAAATTTGTTCTAGTGTAAAACCTTCTTGGGCAAGAAAAGTGTACATTTTAATGATAAGGCATAATTAAGAGTATCATTGGTTCAAGTACAAGTACCTTCAGAAGAGTGGTTTTCAGTACATTGTCGCGAGAAATATAAAACATTTCACATATAAACTGCAAATTGATAATTGAATGTTGATAAAGTTCTAAATTTTGACTCATAGCATTGTCACTGAGCATTATGACCCCTTATGACTGACATGACTACTTATATAATTGCAATCATCAATCTATGTATGAATATTTCTGATAAATGGCTATAAACATATGGGTTTATAGCAAATTTTAAGAGTAAACAGCTGTAAACTCTAAAAGTGGTTTACTAACACTATTAGATATTTTATGCCATATCTTCGGGTAAATGATTTCTGTTTTTTGGTTTCCGAAACAGGGATGTCTTGAAAACAATAAAGAGAATGGAGAACCAAATTTGATATCATAGTTTTGAGCCCAAACGGACATTTTCAGACCAGATTCGAATTTTGAAGAATGATTAATTAGCATATAAAGCACTGATGTTGTGTTTAACTTACTGGCATTTAAATCTGTAGGAGTCATTCATTAACATATTAAATATTCTAAATGATGTCCATAAGTCAATACAGATTTCAAAAATAATTATATCTCTTCGGACTTATTCTTTGACTGATGTTAACAAATATTACCACCTTACTAATTGGTTTGAGAAATTCTTTAGTTTCAATACCAGCGCTTTTCAATATTGCATTTTTCTTTATTCTGGCTGCCATTTTCGATGATCTCCATACTTTGTGAATTTTTTTAACTAGTTTCAATGTACACAGACTAGTTCAGCCTTTAAATGTGAATAATTTCAGGACTTAAAAACCCGATTATTTACATGACAATTACTGTTCTCCATATACGGGCAACCATCCTGAATGACATCTTGAATTCTCAAAGTGTTCAACGGTGATAAGATGACATCCATTGGAGTCTTAAATGTTTTTATCAAAAATGCCACCAAACTGTTTGGTTTAAGAAATTCATTAGTCTTGAAATCACCTCTTTTTAATAATGAAATTTTCCTTAATTCTGGCGGTCATCTTGGATGCTCTTCATACATTGTCTGTTTTCTTGCGCTAATTTCTATGTACAATTGGTTCTGTTTTCAAATACAAGTGATCTCATATTCAAAAGTCTCTCAAAATGTGATTATTCCCATGTCAACTGCTGCTTTCCTCATATGGACAGCCATCTTGGACGCCATCTCGAATTTCTCAAATTGCTCAATGGTGACAAGATGTCACCCGCCGGATTCTTAATGTAGAAGACTTCAGCTTTCTAAATATGTAAAAACATTTTCTATGTACTCCAAATCCAGGTCCACTGAAGGTCATATGAGCGTTTTAAACATGACAACTAGTCCTTTGGCCTTTAAAATTGTCTTATTTGAAGAACTCTCTCACTGCTGAAACTAAATTAATTATTTACAACTTCAGCTTGAGGCGATAAAATCATAATTTCTAAGTCGATATCATGCCTATGATCTGCCCGAGTCATCTCAGTGTAATCTTAACCCATATTTGACGAATGGATTCTCACATCGTTATCAATTGGGTGAGTATAATGTCATTTTAAGGGGTGTTAGGAGTGATTTTTAGTTTATATCTCATTTTTCGATGAAATTTCTCTGTGCAAACAGAATAGCCCCAGATGGGCCGCCGCGTTCTGCGGAGTCACATCTGGGGCTATACTGTTTGCCCGTGACCCACACAAGGGACACCAGGCTTATATGTGTTAAGAGCTGAGGTTGACTTAAAACGATATCAAATTAACTACAATATACAAGTTAGAATTTTCAATGAATACGACGTGCTTGCATGGTCTATATTGAAAAACAAGAAAAAGCAATATGTCAAAGAAAGGTCTTTGGCACAGATAAATGCATGCCGTTTGTGTTAAATCAATGAATCATGATACAATGAAGAGTTTAACAGAAGGAATAGGGTTAGGGAATGTACAGTCGATTTACAGTCCGCAGTCACAGGTAAATAACGGTAAACAACTGTAGTCAGTACCTATGTATCCTAGCACCTGGGATAGTGTTGCCCATTGAAATAAGCAGTCACAGTGATCAGTAGTATTTTCATTGTGGTGTGGAAAATCCCCATACCTGTAATCCTAAAACGCAGACAAGTCGACTTCAATGGTTTTCATCAATCTTTAAAAGCACTATATAAATAAGACAGATAAAAATTCAATATTATATTTCTGAAGATGGAGAGATGTGATTTTAGCATGATAACTACTTGCCAGTGTTGTTGCGACGGTGCCTTAAACCTGGGTAAAAATGTATACCATTTTCCAAGAGCGGTCTCCCTTGTATTATCCGGAATATCGCCCCAAATTAACATAATAATTGAGCCAGCGCATGAGAAAACCAACAATTTGCATAGGCAAAAACAAAGACGCAGAGATAACCGCGAAGCTGATCAGCGCCTTTGTTTTCGCCACACAGATACACAGATAGTATGATCCCTCTTCTTCTTAAATCCAAAATTTCAAGCTTCTAGCCTTCTTCTGTGACGGTACAGCCCGGTTTGTGTCGGACCTGGTCGGAACCCAAATTGTTGGTTTTCTCAGGCACAGGCTCGTGTGTCTGTCTTTGTCCTTGTCGACTCGCCTGGGAAACAGGTTGGAGTCTTACACGTTACTGAAATAATTCCTGGGCACTCAAACCTTAATTTACATGGCTAAGAACGGTATAAGCTTGAAGAGCATTCTGTGCAACGTTGATTGTGTTTGGTCCACCGGAATGCTGTCCGACGTACTATGACATTTGGTGAGTAACTTGTAGAAATTATATACTGTTCGGAACGAAACCTTAACATTCACGTTCAAATATGAAACGCCGTAATTTACGTCGATTTTGACGTTACAAACATGAAGGCAATTCCTGACGCGACGTCTATGCATAAGAATTATTCTTTTCACTGCCGTAGCAAAAAAGTTGTTTTCTTACTAATCTGTGAAGCAATTTTGATCTAAGCCATGCCCATATATGGTAAAAGCCCTTGATGTCTTCTTCTCCAGAACCGGTGAATCGATTTCAACGAAACTTTGCATGAAGTATGGATGACTCAAGTACTACAATGTATATATAAAACATGACCCTGTGGTGATCTTGACCTATTTTATGGCAAGGTAAACATAGGTCGTCAATGCACTTGAATGGGGAAAACTTTTAAAATGTCATTTTAAGTGAAAGTCTTGCAGGAAATGGGCAGTAGGACTGAAATTTAATGATTCTGAAAAAAATGGACCCCAGGGGCTCATCTGCTTTTAAAATGTTATTTGAAGGGGAAAATCAGCAGGAAATTGGCAAATGGACAGAATATTGATTATTCTGAAAAAAGAAAATGGCCCAAGGGCTTCATCTGCCCCTGCACTGGGGTTAAATACCATAATATTCAATATGTTTATTAGTATATGAAGCAGATCTCAGGTGAGCGTTTACAGGACCATTGGTCCTTTGTTTTTTTTTACCTTTTCCTTTTGCCAATAGCAACGGAAACACTGACTTTCTGTACATGTAGCAATAAGCTTGCATGATAATATGACAGTATTAAGTATCAATGTCCTTTGACACAAACCACAGTCTATACTTATCTAATTGTTGTCGTAAATACGGCCTACTTAAAAGTCTTCAAGAAATTTTTTATTGTTTTAGCTATTGTCAAAGCCATATTTAAACCGACATCTCACGCCATTTTAACATTACATATATTTTATAGTATGTCAACTGAATACGTCATAACATAAACATATATTTTATATTGTACCCAAAATCAGAACTGAATCCTTATTAATGTTGTTTGTTTGTATTGAAGCTTAACGACCAATCAACAATTTTTCAGTCATGTCGGGACGAAGCCAACGCTTCCTGTGTTTAACCAGGGAGTTAATGTGTATTTCTCAAGGACACAACACGGTGCCGCTTGTGGGGATCGAACCCAGGACCTCTCGATTCGGAGTCCGACGCCCTACCACTACACAACCGCGCTCCTTATTAATGATTTCATAAACAAGTGACATGCATGTGTTGGCCTAATTCGTCCACTTCATTTTCCCGTCTGCTGCAGTTTGCAACATTTCTGTACTTGCATGTTTTGATTACAATTAAGTTTTGTAATATTGATGTCATGCTGTCTTGTTATTGTGACGAAATTGCAGGCAGTCAATGTAAACAAGCTGTAAAAATGAAAATACCAGCCTTGTCACCTGTTTTAAAAAATATGATCAGCCTCCGCTACTTGCATTGTCTTTAATCAGCCATAAACTAATCCGATTTGGTCATAAACAAAGCTAGAAATCACATAAATCAATTCGATTTCAACACGTAAATATTTTCTCCTGGGCGCAGCCATTTTCTTTAGTTCACAAGGTCACGTAGACACATTTGACCACAATGCACCGGAATGGACCGCAACATTTTGGTTGAGGGTTAGATTGGTCCATTACCATGGAAATTAATAATTAATAATCATTTTACGCTAAGAAGCCAGTAGCCTGAGAAAGTACTCTGGCAAATAACAAATCATTTCATATATAAATCAGGAAGATATATACAATCAATGCAATTATTACATATTTGGTTTCAACCTGCACACCCCTTTCGCCGCTTGTAATGGACTAGTCCATTGGTATAAAAGGAGGTGTTTGCGGCGGCAAATTCTATTCTGCAATTCGGCTTCAGTGCGATAAGTTCGACAGTTAGCAGCAAGAAGGTAATAAAATAAATTAGGCTTCGTGGTGCGGAGTTAGGCCTTTGGACATACAGAGATCATTGCGATAGCTGTTGTCCTATAGTGTTTAACTCTTAGTGCTGAACACAGTGTTTGGAATCTTTGGCCACAGAGATCATTGCGATAGCTGGGCCTTGTTCTAAATTATCATTGCGATAATTGGAATAGGGGTTTCAGACACAGGTTCCTGGGAAGCCAGAGCTATAGGCTTTAGGAATAGCCTGATATTGTTCAGCCTTGCAAGCCATAGGGTTTGAGCTAGGGGTAGGCTGAACCTGGGAGATCAGTTGAACTATAGGAAATAGTTTTTATAGTGAAGCCAAACGAATCAGACGGGCTCAGGTTGAACCCATATATGTCTCATAGTGATTATAGTTTGATTAATATATGTCCAATGAAATCCTAATCAAAGATTGAAAGACAAAGCAGTCTAATATTTTTGTATCTTTATATGCATTGCTAATCATCAGACCAGTAGTCTCACGCAAAATTTATATATCTTTGTTAATCAAGTTTGAACAATCATATACCGCTCGGGAAAAACGTTACAGTGGTGGCAGCGGTGGGATACTGGTAGCACACAGTTATCACGAATCCAAGCTTATATTCAAGTAACATTGACATGGATAGTCAGGATAGGTCAGGCAGGCTTCAGACTTCAGTGATGATGATAGAAAAGCGGCTTGAAGTCATGAGAAAAAAGAGTAAGGCCAGCCTTCTTCAGATTGAAATTCTCAACTTAGAAAGTGAGCTGAGACAGCTAGAAATACAACAGGGGGATGTTGACATGCATGAAGAGCAGCGTGGTGAACAGAGGCCAAGAAGGGTTCTACCGGAGGTACCTAGGAGCCAGAGAGTTCAGTTTGATGCAGAGGAACCACCACAGCTGAACCTCTTCGATGATAGTAGTATAGGGGGCACTTATACGCCATTGCCGAGACCACAACCAAGGACTGCACATGTGCAGGAGGCTGGGCATATGCCAATTACCTCAACCCCAAATGTAGCCCAGCCAAGCCCACAAGCAAGTGGAAGCGTCAAAGTGAAGCCAGCTACATTTGATGGTACAGGCTCTTGGTTGGACTATCGGGCCCATTTTGATGCAGTAGCAGAAATCAATAGGTGGAGCCAGACAGAGAAAGGATTATACTTGGCTGTCTCGTTGAGGGGACAAGCCCAGGGGGTGTTTGGGAACCTCTCAACACAGTCCAAAGACTATGATATGTTGGTACAAGCTTTGGAGCAACGGTTTGCTCCACCGAATCAGACAGAGCTGTATAGAGTTCAGCTAAGAGAAAGACGACAGACTGCATCAGAGACCCTGTCAGCATTAGGGCAGTACATTCGAAGACTGACAAACTTGGCGTACCCAACAGCACCTAATGATGTACGGGACACCCTCGCAAAGGAGCAATTCATAGACGCTCTGCATAGTTCAGACATGAGATTGAGAGTGAAGCAAGCCAGGCCCAGCGATCTGAACGATGCAGTTCGTCATGCCGTAGAGCTTGAGGCATACAACAGGGCTGAACGCAGGAAACAAGAGGGCCAAGGGTACCTATGCTCGACCAACACTAAGGAAATGGAAACAGAAAGTCCAAAAGCCGACAGTATGGAGATATTGACAAGCACACTTAAGCTTATTCAAGATGAGCTTAAATCTCTCAAAACACAGAGGTCAGGGACTGGTCCAAGGTATTACCAACAACAGCAACGGGGCAGAGGTAGGCCATACCAAATACCTGATAGGAGAACTAATCTTAGAAGATGTTTCACCTGTGGCTCAACTAACCATATGGCTAGGGATTGTGACCAAAATAAGGATGAAACAGAGAAGAAACAAAATGTGGTACAGGATAAAAAGGAACCGGACAAGAGTGTCAAAGTCTCGGGAGTGCAAAACTCTGGCTTGTTTGTGACAGCCTTTATGAATGGTCAGCCTGTGACATGCTTATTAGATACGGGAGCTACACTGACAATAATTTCACGCAAGGTTTGGGAAGGCATGGTGCGTCGATCATCAGAATTGACTTCTTTCGGTCAGGTCATATCTACAGCGTCGGGAAATCCCATAGACGTCAGTGGTAGAACTACTGTCCGGCTAAGGATTGCTGAAACCAACTGTGTAATGGAGGTTATAGTGGCAGACATAGAGAATGAAGCAATCTTGGGGCTTGACTTCATGAGAGAGATGAACTGTAAAATTGACGTTGAGAAATGTACGTTGACGATTCAAGGCCAGACCATGAAATTGGATTCAGTTAGCTATGTAGGCTGCAGCAGGATAATTGTAAGTGAGACCGTCCATCTCCCTCCAAGATCAGAGAAGATCATCAAAGCAACAATGGTTGACTCTCCAATTGGGGACGGTGGTCTATGCATCATTGAGCCCTCAGAAAGGTTTATGGAGAACGGAAGTGCCCTAGTTGCCAAGACATTAATACACAGTCAAGGGAAAGTGCCCATACGTGTGATGAATGTGACAGATGAATATTGCAATATTTACTCCGGCACCAACATTGCAACAGCTAGTCCTGTAACTGAAGTCCAGAAAGTAAAGACTAACGCATGTGAAAACAACAGACAGGTCCCAGACCATCTCAAAGATCTGTATCAGAAAACTGTGGAAGGAATGAACAAAGGTCAACAAAGACAGGTAGCGAAATTGCTGACCAAATATTCCAACGTGTTTTCAGAAACTGATGATGACATAGGAAGAACTGGTGTTCTGAAACACAGGATTCCAACTGGCGAGGCCCAACCAATACGACAACCTCTGAGACGTGTACCTTACCACATGCAAAAGGAGATGGATGAACAGATTGACAACATGCTGAAGAAAGATGTCATTACGCCATCAAAAAGTCCATGGGCTAGTGGCATTGTTCTCGTGAAGAAGAAAGACGGGAGCAAGAGATTTTGTGTGGACTACCGACGTCTGAATGAGATAACTATTAAAGATGCCTATCCTCTACCTAGGATAGACGAGTCGCTTGACCAGTTGGCTGGATCGAAATGGTTCTCATGCTTGGACATGAATTCCGGCTATTGGCAGGTCGAGTTGGACCCCCATGATAGAGAGAAGAGTGCATTCATTAGTAGGAAAGAATTGTATGAGTTCAAAGTGTTACCCTTCGGATTATGTAATTCACCCGCCACATTTGAAAGACTTATTGAAATTGTGCTGGCAGGCCTTCACTGGGAAACTTGTCTAGTATACCTAGACGATATTATCGTGTGCGGGAAGACATTTGAAGATATGGTGAAAAACTTGGATGAAGTGTTTTCAAGACTACAGCAGGCTGGACTTAAACTTAAAGCCAGGAAATGTCACCTTTTTGCCCAGAGAGTTGAGTTCCTAGGGCATATTATATCAGAGGAAGGGGTTAGCACCGATCCGAAGAAGACAGAGTGCATTCGGAATTGGCCTATTCCATCTACTGTCAAAGAAGTTCGTTCATTCTTAGGTTTCTGCAGTTACTACCGTCGCTTCATATTCAGGTTTGCAGAGATAGCAAAGCCATTACATAAGCTGACGGAAAAGTCGGAACGGTTCAAATGGACAGAAGAGTGCCTGGAAGCATTTCAAAACCTGAAGAACAAGCTGATCAATGCACCAATATTGGCACATCCAGATTTCAGCCAGAGCTTCATTTTAGACGTTGATGCCTGTGACCAAAGCATTGGAGGAGTAATCTCACAAGTGATCAATGGAGAAGAACGCCCAGTAGCCTTTGCAAGCAGAACTTTGACCAAAACTGAGCGTTCATATTGTGTGACACGAAAAGAAATGCTGGCCTTGGTCAATTTTGTGAAGCATTTCAAACATTACCTTTACGGAAGGAAATTCCTGGTCAGGACTGACCATAGCTCCTTGAAGTGGTTAATGAACTTCAAGAATCCAGAGGGCCAGATTGCTCGGTGGATCGAGGTATTGGCATCATATGACATGAAGGTACAGCATCGACCTGGACGCCAGCACGGCAACGCTGACGGAGTCAGTCGAATCCCCTGCACTCAGTGTGGCAGACATGATGGAAAAGAAAGAGTGAATGTGCTTGATTGCTCAGATTCAAGGAACTTGGACCTAAAGACATTGCAGGATGAGGATAGAGACATTGCGCTGTTGAAGGGATGGTTAGAAAGTGGTGTCAGACCAGATTCTAAGGATACGTCTAGTGAGAACTATGTGGTGAAAGCTCTGTTGGGACAATGGAAGAATCTGGAACTGCATGATGGGTTGCTTGTTCGTAGATATGAAGATTCTGACACGAACAGAACTATGAGACAGGCAATAGTACCTCAATCAAAGAGAAGAGAAGTGCTCAAGTTCTCACACGATATTCAAACATCAGGTCACCTGGGAATGAAGAAAACGCTGAGCAAAGTGAGACAGAACTATTATTGGCCAGGTGTTTCACAGGATGTGAAAATCTATGTATCAGGATGCGAGATCTGCCAGAAAGGTAAAGAACCGATACCATCGAAAAGGGCACCCATGCAAGTAGCTCGTAGTGGGTACCCTATGGAAAGGATCGCAGTTGACATAATGGGTGAACTACCAGAGACAGAAAGAGGCAACAAATATGTGCTCGTTGTCAGTGACTATTTCACAAAGTGGACTGAGTGTTATCCAATGCCAAATATGGAAGCGGTAACAGTAGCCAAGTTACTGGTTGAACAGCTTTTTACACGATTTGGAGTCCCAGAGCAGATCCATTCTGATCAGGGACGCCAATTCGAGAGCAACCTGTTCGCTGAGATGTGCAAACTGCTCCAGATAGACAAAACTCGCACTACACCATATCATCCGCAGTCAGATGGTATGGTGGAGCGCTTCAACAAAACCCTCTGTGCTATGCTGCGAGCATACATTGATGAAAATCATGAAAACTGGGATGGGCTCTTACCATATGTAACGATGGCCTATCGGGCCACTTGTCATGAAAGTACAGGTACCAGCCCAAACATGTCAATGTTTGGTCATGATACCAGAACCCCTCTTGACCTTATATACCAAATGCCCCCTAACGTAAAGACTGCTCCTAGCAATACATGGGTGTGGGAATTGCAAGATAGGCTTGAGTCAGTACATACATTTGTTAGGGAACATACCGGCATGTCAGTGCAAAGGCAGAAGAAGGTATATGACAAAAGGTTGGCATTTGAAAACTTCAATGTAGGTGATAATGTCTATGTCCTCTTCCCTGTTAAGAAAACTGGACAGTCCATCAAATTTGTCTTCTTTTGGAGAGGCCCATTTAGGGTAGTTGAGAAAATGTCAGATATCCTGCTAAAGATCAACTGTGGCCGTAATGGTACATTATCGGTCATTCATATTGATAGGGTACGCAAAGTAAGAACGCAAAACCTTCCTAGAGAAATAGAGGTTACAGCATTGTCTGAGCAAGAAGAGTTGAATGTAGAACCCAGTGACATTCATGCTGTAGCAAGAACTGAGTCTGAGTCTGATAGCAATGACCAGGAAGCTTTTGTTGAAACTAGGTCTAAACGGGTAGTTAGAAGGCCTAGATGGTTGCGCGATTATGTATCTGCGCTTTCTGTTTGCAGGACTATGAACACCAAGAAAACTCCAAGGAAAAGGGCTACTTGTCCAAACTGTAAAAAAGATGTGAAGCTGGAGGACTACATTAAACATGTGCAGGAATGTAGACAAGCAAGGGCACCGACAGTCATAACCTGTAGTGTGTGTAAGGCTCCATTCAGCAAACAAGCATACATGAGGAAACACATAAGGAAATTCCATCCAGCTGCAGAAACCACTACTCAGGCTTCTGTGGAAAGTGAGAGCTCCTGTGAGACCAGCTGCAATTCCAAGGAGGATAAATCTAATGAGTGGGATAGAGACCCAGAGATTGAATTAGACTTTGCCCTTTCTAGTGACTCAGGTGATGAGGAGTGTGAAAAGGCTGTTGAGACCACAGATGACAGTTTGACAATAGGGCGGATAGAAAGGAAACGCACAACACCAGACCCTGTCAGAGCACCGATGAAGAAGAAAGTGAAGAGTGGTCCCAGTACACCGATGGGTGATGGCGAAAAGAAAGGACAGAGTGGCTGTGAGTTGGTGAAAGACTCTGAAAGCAAAGTTAACAAAGGTGTCCAGTGTAGCACTCTGAGATGTGAGCATTGTAAGATTGACTTTGAGGATGACATCTTATTCGCCATACACAGAGGATGGCACAGCCTATCTGAACCATTCCAGTGCAATCTTTGTGGGGACAGGTGCGGGAACAGACAGGCTTTCTATTGCCACCTTGGAAGATATCATAACAAGTAAATTTGTGGTCGAACATGTGATGAAGAGAGACAGAAATCAAACGTTACAATGACATAAGGAAATGTCAAGAGATTTTTTCTGCCAGGGCAGCAGAATCCACTTAAAGTAACAGTTCACTGACAGGAAGTCAAGCACTAGCCCCTGTGTAGGGCATGAATCTTTAAAGAAAATCTTTATTTGACCATAGGCAATGGACATAGTCATGTGTTTTATAATGTGATGCTAAACAAGAATGTCAATAAACAAGTTGACCTCTTTCCATTTATTCTTTACGTAATTCATGCGAGGACGCATGTGGTCGGAGGCGTGGGTAGTGTGACGAAATTGCAGGCAGTCAATGTAAACAAGCTGTAAAAATGAAAATACCAGCCTTGTCACCTGTTTTAAAAAAATATGATCAGCCTCCGCTACTTGCATTGTCTTTAATCAGCCATAAACTAATCCGATTTGGTCATAAACAAAGCTAGAAATCACATAAATCAATTCGATTTCAACACGTAAATATTTTCTCCTGGGCGCAGCCATTTTCTTTAGTTCACAAGGTCACGTAGACACATTTGACCACAATGCACCGGAATGGATCGCAACATTTTGGTTGAGGGTTAGATTGGTTCATTACCATGGAAATTAATAATTAATAATCATTTTACGCTAAGAAGCGAGTAGCCTGAGAAAGTACTCTGGCAAGTAACAAATCATTTCATATATAAATCAGGAAGATATATACAATCAATGCAATTATTACATATTTGGTTTCAACCTGCACACCCCTTTCGCCGCTTGTAATAGACTAGTCCATTGGTATAAAAGGAGGTGTTTGCGGCGGCAAATTCTATTCTGCAATTCGGCTTCAGTGCGATAAGTTCGACAGTTAGCAGCAAGAAGGTAATAAAATAAATTAGGCTTCGTGGTGCGGAGTTAGGCCTTTGGACATACAGAGATCATTGCGATAGCTGTTGTCCTATAGTGTTTAACTCTTAGTGCTGAACACAGTGTTTGGAATCTTTGGCCACAGAGATCATTGCGATAGCTGGGCCTTGTTCTAAATTATCATTGCGATAATTGGAATAGGGGTTTCAGACACAGGTTCCTGGGAAGCCAGAGCTATAGGCTTTAGGAATAGCCTGATATTGTTCAGCCTTGCAAGCCATAGGGTTTGAGCTAGGGGTAGGCTGAACCTGGGAGATCAGTTGAACTATAGGAAATAGTTTTTATAGTGAAGCCAAACGAATCAGACGGGCTCAGGTTGAACCCATATATGTCTCATAGTGATTATAGTTTGATTAATATATGTCCAATGAAATCCTAATCAAAGATTGAAAGACAAAGCAGTCTAATATTTTTGTATCTTTATATGCATTGCTAATCATCAGACCAGTAGTCTCACGCAAAATTTATATATCTTTGTTAATCAAGTTTGAACAATCATATACCGCTCGGGAAAAACGTTACATCGAGTCAGCTATTTGCAAGCACTATGCCCTTTCATTAAGGTGTTAACTCTAGACAATAAAAGTTGAAAGCTTTATGGTTCCTTACCTGATTTTTCAATCTTCCCTGTAATGCCTGTTTCAGTATACACTTTAATCTCAGAATGCATTGTCATCATGGTTAAGTATATAATATGAGCCGCCTCATGGTAAAACCAACAATGTGGTTTCCGAACAGGTCCGACACAAACAAGCCTGTACAAGTACAGGAAAGAGCTAGAAGCTTGAAATTTCGGATTTAAGTAGAAGAGGAATTGTACTATCCGAGTAGCGAAAACAAAGGCGCTGATCAGCTTCGCGGTTACCGCGAAGCTGATCTGCGTCTTTGTTTTCGCCTATGCAGATTGTTGGTTTTCCCATGAGGCGGCTCAATTATGTTGATTCGTGCAATCGAGAATCCCGATTTCAAAGTTTTTGAAATATTATGCGATTAAAATGGAATGATCCATGTTGACATGCTGAGGCTATATAATTTAAAGTATTGTTGTTTCCGAGTTAGAACATCAGGAAAACATGTCTGTGAAATGAATACCCCCTTAAAAAGGTACAAGTAGGCAAAGATCAGGAAAAGGCGCAATCAGAAAAAGATTGCCACTCCAAAAACCGAGGTGGGAAAAAACAACAACAACAAAACTAACAATCAGGTACTTATACCACGAAAACATATCTAAAGCCGAATGAGCAGCTATTTTCCCAATAGGTGGCCACTCAGTTACCTAAACTTAACTAAAAATATGAAAACATACATAAGGCGCCAACAGCACAAAAATTTTAAACACCAAGACATAAAACAAAAAGAACCACCACAGAAGTATCGCCTTGGAACGATCAGTAACACAAAGTTACTGGCGGGCTTAAACCGGTTTTACATGGCCATAACCTCACCCTCCTCTTCTGCAGTGGCTCTGATATAATATAAACAAGTAATAAGGAAATCATGTTAAGAGATATAAAATATAGACAGGTACTTCATACCCCCGGTCCCGAAATGTATCCAGGCATGTGCACATACTGTTTTACTCTGAAGAAAGCACATCTGATTAAGTTGAGCTGAGTAAGTTGAGCTGAGTTGAGATGTGACGCTGTACCTTTCAATTTTGTGTAGATATTCGGGACCGGGAGTATGAAGTATAAGCCAAAATATAGGTACCAACGTATAACATGTATAACGGAAAGCAGGCTGAGCAGCTATTGTAGGTAAGGTGGTCACAGTGCTAGCTTGGACTCAACAAATAAAATGCAGAGGGCTAAGTGAATTTACACTGAAAAAAAAGTTATAAGAGGCCACTTTTCGAACTCATTTTTAATTTATAAGCCATGTGCAAATTGAATGAGTTTTGGCCTAAAGACGTGTCTTTTAAGTAAGTAAAGTTGCAAAGTGTTCAGAAATATATTTTTTTCACTAAACGCGTTTTTCGTGTAAAAGTGCAAAAATCAATGTTTTTGAATAAATATTGGTTAAAGCGCAAAATTGAACGGGTGTCATCATAGGGGCCATTCCAGGTTGGAAAAACATCAAACATTCGAATTTTCTCAACTTATAAATTTTTTACGTATTTTTAAAAAAATCGCTTTTTTCGAGATTTTTGGAAAAATCAACAATGTACCTCTTAAACATAGTAATCCCTGTAAAATTTACTTTGTGTGAAAAGTTTCACACAGTTTGGATTGCAGAAACTCACAGAGCCACTGTTAGACATCGGTTTATTCATATAATTATGAATTTTAATTGATCGTATATTACTTTCTGAACTAGAATGAAAAATATAAGGCTGCGTCTTATAACTTTTTTCAGTGTATAATATATTTTATATAGAAAAACTGGGGTTTGCAGGGGTATACCTATTTTTCTTATTTTTGCTCCAAAACATAGATTGTGGGTACTCGTTAGAACCGCCCCGGCTCACTTGGCTTACGATTTGTTTTATTTGTAGTTGTACCTGTTTGCAAATTTAGATTTTTCTCATCTTGTAATTTGTTCTGTTTGCTCTATTTCCTTATCATTGCTTGTTGATACCTTTTCAGCGCGACACCCATATTTAAGACAATACAAGCATAGGTCATTGAACATACAAGGTATTCTGAGCGGCATCAAACATCCAAAGCCATTTGTTTTCTATGCCTTATCTGTAATTGTCATTATATGTTTTTAGTTCTTTCTAACAATTATGGCATGGTTGACTGACATTAAAAGCTGTATCATTTACGACAGCTAAAAAGGATCGTTAGTCTTAAATGGCAGGTAATTACCTAAAGGACACCAATCAATTCTTGTAATGCTTCATATTGAACCCTGATTTCGTTTAGGGTTTGTCACAAATGTCACAAACGAAAAAGGTACAAGTTAGTGAGCATATCAATTTCCTCGGGTAAACAACACCTTCAAAGTTTGCCGTTTCTTTCTAATATTTTACGTTAGGTTCGCATTCAAAATTGTAATTATGTGTGGAAATGGCAGTGGGCTTGGCTTTTGTGAAATAATAACCAATGATTTCGAATATTACATATTCCGTACACGTAGGGTGAAATTTTGAAATGATAAAGACCAAGGAAATATTAATTGATTTGCTCATATACAGGGATTAAACATATTACCATTTTGAGATGATGATATGAAATTGATCGACACAGTATATGAAGATAAAATTACAACATGAAATAAAAAGATGCGACACCCTTATTGCAGCGCGAGTACGAACAACAGAATATTTTGTGTATACATAGACTTGGCTTGGTATGTGAACGCATCGGATCATAGAATGGCCCGCCATGTCGTAGAAACCAAACTCCTCGACTGGTGGATCAAAACCCAGCGTCAATGGACTTATGCTTAGGTTACATTTGGCCTACGATTGGCTTGCGATGATCGTAGGATGGCAATTTTTGCACTTTCGTGCGGTCTCCGAATTGTAAACCTACGATGTCCCTACGATTTTTCGGCTTCCTACGATCTCCGTTACCCCTTTACAATTTTTAGCTCACCTGAGCCAAAGGCTCACAAGGTGAGGTCGAGCCGGCGTCCGTGCGTCGTTCGTGGTTGTCCGTCGTCCGTCGTCGTCGTCAACATTTTCAAACGACTTCTCCTCTGAAGCTGCAAGGCCGAATCTTTTCATATTTCACATATAGCATCTACAGGTGGGGGGAACGAATATTTGTGTTTTTTATTCCGATCGGATAAGAACTCTGGTTGCTATGGCAACTTATGCTTCCCATAGACTTATAATGGAAAAAAGTGAAAATTGCCAGTTTTTGCTGTCTTGTTGGAGATATTTGAATTTTGTTTTTGCAGAAATGTTAATTGAGTAGTCCTCTACGTTTCATGTGACTTTTGTCCTAATCCTTAATTTTGATTGGTTGCAGGGGCCCCATATAGGGCAAAATTTTGAAAAAAAAAAAAAAAAAAAAAAAACATTAAAAAATCTTCTTCTCAGAAACTGTCAAGGGGATGAAGCCTATACTTTGTATACATGTTCCTGACAGTGGCCTCTACATAATTTGTGTTTTTTATTCCAGGCGGATAAGAACTCTGGTTGCTATGGCAACTTAAAGTTTCCATAGACTTATAATGGGAAAAGTGGAAATCGGCTTTTTTTCCGCTAAAATTGCAGACATTTGAATTTTGTTTTTGCAGAAATGTTTATTTAGTAGTGTTTGACGTTTCTTGTGAGTTTTGTCCTAATCCTTTATTTTGATTGGTTGCTGGGGCCCCATGAAGGGCAAAATTTTGAAAAAAAAAAAAAAAAAAAAAAATCATTCACAAATCTTCTCCTCAGAAACTGTCAAGTGGATGAATCCTGTACTTTGTATACATGTTCCTGACAGTAGCCTCTACATAATTTGTGTTTTTTATTCCAGTCGGATAAGAACTCTGGTTGCTATGGTATTTTTAAGTTTACATAGACTTATAATGGGAAAAGTGGAAATTAGCTAGTTTTTGAAAACTATTGCAGCCTGAGATCTGAAAAGTGGTAGATGCAAACAACTAATGGATTAGATGAAGGTATATGATTAATTTAGGTCAAGGTCATCTCTTGACCTTGGCCGGTCTGTCGTCCATACACACTTTTCAAAGATTTTTTTCTCTGAAACCACTCGGCCAATCAAAGCCAAATTTTATATGAAGCATCTATAGGAAGTGGGAACCAATGTATATATAAATAATCCAGGTCACATGACCAAGATGGCCGCCATGCCCATATATGGTAAAACCCTTAAAATATCTTCTTCTCCAGAACCTGTGAACCGATTTCAACGAAACTTTGCATGAAGTACGGATGTCGCAAGTACTACAATGTAAAACATGACCCTGTGGTGAACTTGACCTATTTTATGGCAAGGTCAACATAGGTCGTCAATGCATTTGAATGGGGAAAACTTTTAAGATGTCATTTTAAGTGAAAGTCTTGCAGGAAATGGGCAGTAGGACTGAAATTTAATGATTCTGAAAAAAATGGACCCCAGGGGCTTATCTGCTTTTAAAATGTTATTTGAAGAGGAAAATCAGCAGGAAATTGGCAAATGGACAGAATATTGATTATTCTGAAAAAATAAAATGGCCCAAGGGCTTCATCTGCCCCTGCACTGGGGTTAAATACCATAATATTCAAATATGTTTATTGGTATATGAAGCAGATCTCAGGTGAGCGTTTACAGGACCATTGGTCCTCTTGTTTAAAAACGTAATACCATAGTTCGTAGACAGGTCGTAGGTAGCATCGTACGTAGACCCTGCGATGATCGTGACTCTTACGGCCATAGTAGGAAGACCGCAAGGGCTCAGTCAGAAATCGTAGGGACTCCTCACGGTCATCGCACAGGCTCCGTACGATTTCGATGCAAACTATGCGGAGACCCCTACGATTTCCTTACGATCTCTCTGCGATCTCCGTTAGTTAGGTTGAAAACTATGCTGCCTTCTTTAATTGCACGCCGGTGGGTTGGGCGTCAGACTCTATGATGGCCCCGACATAAAGCTATTCATCATACGGGACTTTTAAAGACAGCCAGGTATCGGCAACTGGCTTGAACGTTAATAGGGAATTACAATGGAATCTGTTGGTTTTATGGTAATATCTTTAAAACTAATTGATGGATCATTCCTGTGCAAACATATGTTTTTCCTTATTACCTCCCAAACGTCCTGATATAAGTTTTATGAAATTTGGATTAGTACTTTTTGGACCTTTTTCATCATTTTTGTTCAAACCTAGGACTAATTAAACATATAGTGAAATTTCTGTATGAAATGGATTCACTGTTAGAAAACCGGTCATAATTATTTTAATAATGTAAATATTTTTTTCTGTGCAATCGGGGGCATATGCGCAATTAAATGGCGAACACGCTGATACGAAATTTGTATAAATAAACAAAAAATAAATAGAGCCCTTTTGATATCCAAGCAAGCAAACCATTTTATTTTTCATTAATTTTTCGACGCTTCGCATCTAATCGCTGTTATTGATTTTAATGTCGCTATCTTAATAGTCTACAGGTAAATCTCTTAGCATTTGCAGGTAAGTCCGTACCCTGATCCATAATCCATTTGATTGACCGAGTTTTATTTATTTATTTATTTATTTATTTATTTATTTATTTATTTATTTATTTATTTATTATAGTCCTTATGCAATATGTTTAAATAATATACATGATAAAACAGGAATTGATAATTTTAGATTATGTTTCGACAAATTTAAAGCAGTATACTTTATCAATTTCACAAATATTTTATGTAATAAAAAAAAAAAGAAAAGAATAAGAAAGGTAGTATAATTAAAGAGTAACAGGCCTGAAAAATATCATTCATTTCATAAAGTTTTGAAAGTAAACTGACATTGTGATAGCACATCTTTAAATGTCAGGTGTGAACTATCACGGTAGCCACTGACGCGTGTCTATAATTGATTTATGACACCAACTATTGCCCTTTCAGAGTAATGTTTTTACAATAAGTGGTATTTGTGGCAGCCTATCATCACATCTTTAACAGAATCAAAATTAATAATTTACCACTAGGACCCCAAATAAATGACAAGATTATATTTTACAAGTCTTCCCCTATGCTAAGCCATGTAGGATGCTAAAATTATATTTTTGTGACTTTTCTCGAAAAGAGCCTCTTTAATTGATGATGTAAGAACAAAGAATACAACAATTCTTGAATTTTATGTTTATGGATTTATATGCAAATAATGAAATGACAAAACCTTCATTTTTAATGAACTCCGTTTTTTGTTGCGCTGATGTATTGCATCTTTTTTTTATTTTAAAATATGTTTTCGTTCATTATTTTCTTTGTTCAAAGAGAGAGAGAGAGAGAGAGAGAGAGAGAGAGAGAGAGAGAGAGAGAGAGAGAGAGAGAGAGAGAGAAAGAGAGAGAGAGATAGAGAGAGAGAGAGAGAATGTCTTTTTTTTTTTTTTTCGAAAACCACAGTATGCTTTTGATTGCTGCATGTTTCATTACAGAAACTTGCCCATGCAAAATGCAGAGATTTGTTTCTGCTGTAAAAAAATGAAAATTTCATTGGAAAATTGTTGATAGTTTTCATAATTTTGTTCAAAACATTGATTTGGGTACACGTTAGAATCGCCTCGCCGAGGCGGTTCTAACGACTACCTACAATCTATGTTATTTCAAAAATAAGAAAAAGAGGCATAACCCTGTCAACCCCAATTTTACTATATAAAAAGGGGTATACATTTCACGGACAGGTTTTTACAATGTTATTTTTAACAATTTAATCATCATTCCAATACTTTATCAAGGACAAACTTGTTCATTTAAATCAACTAAAATAAAGAAGCTAAACATTCTGGTTTGTAGCCCTTAATCCGTTAAACCTGAGCGTGTCGGGTATATGAAACTATAAAATGAGCCGCATCATGAGAAAACAAGATATTTGCCTACGCGAAAACAAAGACGCAGAACAGTTGTACAGTAACTGCACAAATGATCAGCGCCTTTTATTTCGCTACACGGATAATAAAATTATTATTCTACTTAAATCCAAAAGTTCAAGCTTCTAGCCTTGTCTATGACTGTACTACAGCCTGGTTTATGTCAGACCTTGTCGAAAACACCGATGACAGGTTTTCTCGCATCGCGGCTCAAATCTGCGCAAACATTTACCTGAGGGCACGTGTCTGTTGTAAGGACAAAAGGACGCATAATTTATGTGCCAATTTAACGCGCCGCGACACAAACTGTATATAGATTTTCCGACCAGACTGGATTCAAACCTGTTGTTCACACACAGAAAATGACTATGTGTGTGAAATAAGAAAAAATGATTTGCGAGTTTGTTTTTGTGCCGCTCATGAAAATCTAGTTTACTATACTTGTTTCAAGAAAACCGCATATTTTGAAGAATTAAATCATGATTTTTGTTTTAAATTGATTAAAATTGTGCTTTTTTCTGATTATTCTGATTATGGTATTTAGATTATTACATGCGCTTTAAGCCTTAACTGTGGCTGGATTTATAAAGCACACATATGTACATACATGTAATTAATTGACTTTGCGATAATTTCCATCCACACATACAAATACATACACGCTCATTATATAAATTATGAAATACATGTACGTGTCTAATTCGTTTTCAAGGCTTTAAGTATTTGCTGAAATGCGCAAATTAATTTAATGTAGCGAAAACAGAAAGTAAAATTTTCCAAGAAGCGACCTGTTTTGATTTGCCACTGCCTATATTATCGCATTTGAAGAAGGTAAACCTATCAAAATCTGCAACCTTCACTTTAGACATTTATCGTATGCGCACGTATCCTTGACAACAGTGACTATATTCTAAAGGTAAAATACAGGTATAGTTGTAACGAAGGGAACTCTGACAGGTAGTATCGATTTTCCCAGAAAACTCAGTTAATTCCCCTGTTTAGCGATTTACCTGTAATTTAGCGAAACAATCGATTGTCCCTCGAAGTTGGACATGTTTAGTTGGTTGGGACCGGCCGGAGCTTCTGGTCTGTTGCTTGGCCCACCGGGGTTCAACTGGTGTTTTTCCTTTGCTCCGGAGTAAGAAAGTTATTGGGCGCCCAGGGATCTCCATCGTCGGGGAGCTTACTCAATCTGTGAGTCCTCGTTTTTTATTCATCATGGTATTTATCATGATTTATTTGTTTGTCTATGATGATTCATTGACTAGCTAGAGATTCACCACGAGGACCGAAGAACTAACTAAATGTTATGAACCACTGCAGAAGCTGTGGGTGAGGTTAGGTACCTGTAAAATCGATTTTAAGCCCGCCAGAAATTTTATATTACTGATCGTTCCAAGGCAATACATCTGTGGTGCTTCTTATTGTTTTATATCTTGGTGTTTAAAATTTTATGCTGTTGGCGCCTTATGTGTTTTTTTTTTCATATTTTTTAGTTAAGTTTAGGTAACTGAGTGGCTGCCTATTGGGAAAATAGCTGCTCATTCGGCTTACGATATGTTTTCATGGTATAAGTACCTGATTGTTAATTTAGTTTTTTACCCACCTCGGTTTTTGGAGTGGGAATCTTTCTTTTTCTGATTGCGCCTTTTCCTGATCGTTGCCTACTTGTGTCTCCTTACGGTTTTGATTCGGAAAGTCGTCGAAAGCCAGAGCAAGAAATCGAACGATGCCCGTATGAATTATTGTAAACACATACGACGTAACCCACGATCACCTACGATATCTAAAGATCTTAGGGAAAATTGCTGTCCAAAAATCGTATGATTATCGGGGCAAATATAACCTAGTGAAACGAACAGCCGAACTAAGCCACAACAAACCCCGTCGGTGGAAAAGCATGCTCATCCACCAAGGGTGCTTTACTGAGCTATTCACTCTACACTTACTCGATTCACAAACTTTACAAGGGAGGCTATCCCGTCACATTACACCCCCCTCCGAGAAGACTCGTCCCGAGTCTTGGCCTGGGGACTGCATGGGTAATATAAGGCAACCCCGATCTCGCAGTTGTCATTATCCCACCGCTGCCACCACATGTAACGAACAGCCGAACTAAGCCACAACAAACCCCGTCGGTGGAAGAGCATGCTCATCCACCAAGCGTGGTTTACTGAGCTATTCACTCTACACTTACTCGATTCACAAACTTTACAAGGGAGGCTATCCCGTCACATTAGGCATTATGGATAAGACTCTGACCAAGTGGTAGTATCTGTATCAACTTAATCGTTAATGGTTACCGCGAAGCTGATCAGCGCCTTTGTTTTCGCTACCCGGATAGTACAATTCCTCTTCTACTTAAATCCGAAATTTCAAGCTTCTAACTCTTGTCTGTACAGGTCGGTTTGTGTCGGACCTGTTCAGAAACCACATTGTTGGTTTTCCTACGAGTCGGCTCATATGTAAAGAGTTACAAGTAGGCAAAGATCAGGAAAAGGCGCAATCAGAGAAAGATTCCCACTCCAAAAACCGAGGTGGGAAAAAACCAAAGTAACAATCAGGTACTTATACCATTAAAACATTTCGTAAGCCGAATGAGCAGCTATTTTCCCAATAGGTGGCCACTCAGTTACCTTAACTTAACTAAAAATATGAAAACACACATAAGGCGCCAACAGCACAAAATAATTTAAACACCAAGACATGAAACAAAAAGAACCACCACTGAAGTATCGACTTGGAACGATCAGTAACACAAAGTTACTGGCGGGTTTAAATCGATTTTACATGGCCATAACCTCACCCTCAGCTTCTGCAGTGGTAATCGCTTTCGTATGGCTTATTCTTAGCTCCCATTTTTCTACGGATATAATAACGTAAGAGTAACTACAAAAAAAAAAAAAAAAAAAAAAAAAAAAAAAAGAAAAGAAAAAGCACAACAAAAAAGAGACTATCTTAGGCAAAAAAAAGAGAGAATGTTTCCGGTAACATGCCAGAAAAAAATGGGTCGATAGGTAGGATTTTTTTTTTAGAGGGAAGCCTTACCATGTAAAATACCTGAACATAGATATACAGTTTAATCAGAATTAAACTGTTTTCTCCTCCAGTGCACATGCACAGCTTCTTAGTTAAAACTTAAATTCAACATTTGTTATTCTTTTGCCGGTCCGGTACTTGAAAAACACAATCTTTTTTTTTCGATTTGCGAGTTTTTGTTTTCAGAAAACAGGAAAAAATATTAGAGTCGGGGAAAGACAGGGTCGGTCGGGTTACCGGAAACATTTTTTTTTTTTGCCTTATGGAAAAACTTAGTACACATATACAGTGGACTCGATAATGGCGAATCACTAAACGGTCAAACGCTATTATTTTAAACACGACAATGAGAATGGTCATAATCAAATGCTTAGAAACGAGGTGAGAAACACATTTTATCTCAACGTCACTTTTTGCGAAACGATAAACTAGGAATCTTAGTTAAAGGGTCAATCGTTTCAGCAACCCTGATTTTATTGTCTGATGGAGATTTGCAAATTTGACTCCATTCTATTACAAAACCTCAAGACACAGATGAAAGTAAATGACTGAGTTATACATGTAGATAATATTTTGTCTAAGTTTCAAGAAATTCTGCAATATCTTTACGAGTGGTTCTCCATTGTCGAGTTAATTGTACACATTCTTTTTGTAAAAGGCTCACTTATAAAATTAAATTTAGAAACACTAGGAATGGTAAACCGAGATGGCAGTTGTTTCCAAAAGTATCATTTATCGTATGGTGGTATAGTAAATCGAAAGAACAGCTATTTACAGAAGGTGGTCACTCGGCCTAAAATTTATCGATACCTTCAGTCACGTAGTATTTGAGTCCATGTCTTTAAGAATTGTGTCCAGAGTGATCTGACGTTTCGTCAAATGTTTCAAAAGAATAAAATCCTTTATTTTCTCTGGACATACTGTGCTGCTCAAAAATATATGTAGGCTTCGACCCTTGTAAAATCGCCTTAATGAGTCTCTGGATAAAACCGTCAGTCGTTTGGGATTTTCGATATACTCATTAATATATCTACGAATGTTTTCAGCACTTTTGATTTTGTATGAATTCAATTCGCCGAGAAACTTCGTTAGAATACGTTTCGACACACTGAAACCAGATTCAAGCATAAGAGGACCAAAGAAGTTGGTCACCAAATCATACTCGTCATGTGTTAAAACATCGCGTTCTTTAATATCAGCAAGATAAACACCCTCCTTGCTGCCTCCTTTTCTTGAACCTCCCGGCCATCGAATACGAGTCAAGTCTCTTCTGAGTCCTGCTTCCACGGTGTCCGTGCTGTAATGTGTTTCTATGTTGGCATTTATCAAGTCATGAAGTGTTGCTCTGGCATTAGCAGATTTCCAGAACAGCATTTTAGCAAATTCTTGATCAAAAGGCTCTGGACCAAGTTCTAGAACTGTTTTCACTACAGAGGGCCTTAAAGGAATCATGTGGTGACCTTTCGTAAGATACTTAATGCATTTATGTTGGACATCCGGAATGCCATTTAACGTTAAGACTGTTTCATTCCTAAAATGTTCGTAGAAATAGTCTTTACTGAGCAATGTGAGAAGAACGTCAATCGTTTCGTCTGTTGATATATCAGGCTGAATCTCTATGCCATAAGATATAAATGTCTGTGCACAGTCGCCCCTTCTCAACGCTTTGCATAATATACCAAGCATCCTGGGGCGTAGCTTCTCTTTCTGTATTGATTCAAGGAGCCGCTCCATAACATCCGGTCGACTATTCACAATGGATGCTGCAAGGAAGGGTCCCATTGGTTCTCTGTCAGCAAATTTGGTGTATCTTATCAACAGAGACAGTATATCTTCAAGTCGATGTATAAGTGTGAATGCATATGCTTTCAAAACACCTTTATAGAATATGTTGTGCATATATCCAGATCCTGCCATTGAGGCGATTACCTCCTGGACCACACTAGTATCTCGAGTCTGGACCAAAGCTTCAATAAGTGTGATCATTTTTACACCAAATATCATTTGATTATCGTCCGGTTTATTACAGACGTAAACATAAGCATTATCCATGAATTCCAATGGGCCTGTACCCGAAAAATTAAAATACGACCAGATGTACCATTGCAGATTTTCGTATTTTTTTCTCATCAGCGCGATGTTATGCATGCTCAATTGGAATACTCCTTGTTCTTTTCTAAGAACTGCGATTCGCCAATTACTCATGTTATCTTGTTCTGCTTCGTCAGTCCCGACTACTAAAGCTATTTGATAGCCATATACACTTGTCTCCGTTACCCACTCATCCGGGACCTCTTGTCCAACATGTTTACATCTTCCAAACACTATATAACTCATGATATCTTCATAAACAGCCTCGTCAATAGTCCCGTCTTCTGATATGTATGTAAAGAACTCGTGTTGAAATGCACATGGGCAACATGCATAAGAGAACTCGGTCTTGTAAAACACAGTTTCAAACGGGAAATTACCTCTGTAGTTAAAATCCGGCATGAATTTGTTAGTAACTAGGTTCCGGAATGCATCCGTCATTTCCATTGTGTTAGACTTTCTGGCATACAAAACTATTAGATGTACTAATCCGTGTGTCAATCCATGTTTTCATTCATTAATAAGTAGGTATTTGTCAAACATTGTTAAAATAGTTGATCGAGGGCCAAGAGTGTATTGATATTCGGTTTTCATTAGATATAAATTTTGAACACAATTGATTGAAAATGTGGTAGATCTATATAATATACAGTCATCCATAAGTTTATCCAGAAAAATTATGTTATATTAGTTATATTTGACTTATGGGTGATAATTTTAAGCAAACCCTGATTTAATTAACCTTAAGGTAAACAACGAGGCTTTGTGTATGCAGGTATAACCCTGTTTTGTTGACCAAATGTGAGCATCCTTTGCATTGCATTAAGCTAACGGAATTTTGAACAACTCAGCATTGGTAATCGCCATTTTGATCCCTTAAAATATCTTTCAAAATTTGGGTTTCGTTTTGTACTAAATGAACAAACAAAGCATTATTGTAATAGCTATGTGCAATGGGTTATCGTGCATGTTTAGAGAAAATCAATGAGTGTTCATGATCTGATTGATCCACTGTTAGCTTAAAATTGTAAAATCAGACTGGTCAAATAATAAGGCCAGGAATTATTTTTTAATAGTCTCGATGTACCCTTAAGACAAAAATAATGATGGGTAAATAAGCATATTTTATTTCATCTTATTTATTTATTATCATTATTATTATTTTTTGGTGTTTATCAACTGTGGTTTCGGCGCGGCTCAACCTCCCTATATGAATAAATATTTTCTTTTAATTCAGGACAAAGTGGTTTTGTTAATTTGGATATTATGAGTCCTGCATGAGTAAACAAACAATCTGCATTCGCGAAAACAAAAAAGCAGATCAGCTGAGCAGTTACTGCACTCTGAGCAGCGTCTTTGTTTTAGCTACACAGATAATATAATCCATCTTCTTAAATCCAATATTTCAAGCTTCTTGCCTGCTTCTTGCCAGCCCGGTATGTGTCGGACCTGGTAGGAACCCCAAAGTGTTGGGCTTCTCATGCACAGGCTCATATTTTAATAATGCATTCAGGTAACTTGAGATTGAACACAAGGTTGATTCGGAATAATTGACAACAATGACCCTCATCAGGAAAACATATCCGTGGAATATTTACCCCCTTGAACCCCAATTTGATATAGAAAAACTGGGGTTTGCAGGGATATACATGTTTTTCTTATTTTTGCTCCAAAACATACATTGAGGTTCTAACGAGTGATCACAATCTATAACTCAGCAAAATATCTTCTTTTTTCAGCTGAAAATTTTCAATGTTTAAAGCTCAAAAATCTCTGTTTATTGCATGGACAAATTTTCGTAATGCCTTTTGGAAGTCATGCAATTATGTGACAGATAAAGGAGAACATTTGAAAAGTTGATCTATGCTATATTCCTATCCATGCAAAACATGGATAGAACGGATGCATTTCGGAACTTGGTGACTAACAAATTCATGCCGGATTTTGACTACAGAGATAATTTCACATTTGAAACTGTGTTTCACAAGACTGAATATTCATATGCATGTTGTCCATGTTCATTTCAACACGAGTTCTTCACGTACATATCAGATGATGGGACTATTGACGAGGAGGTTTATGGTGATATCGTGAGTTCTAGCTGGAAGATGTAGGCATGTTGAGCAAGGTGTCCCGGATGAGTGGGTGACTGACACGCGTGTATATGACTATCAAATAGCTGTAGTGGTTGGGACTGAGATAGCTGAACAAGATAACATGAGTAAGGCCAGAAGTTTTTTTTTCTGGTTACGGATACCCTTACCCCAAACTTTCAAAATTGAAAAAAGACAAAATGACAATTTGTTATTTTTTTCTTTCTCCTTATGATAATCCCATAACTATAACTTTTAACTTGCATTTTAAATAAAAAAAACAACAACATTTTATGTATGTAGGTATAATCACATTTTTAACCCGAATTGTTATAATATTTTGGACGAACGCCTGACGTTTGTTATAGTTTCTTGTCATTTTCTTCAGGCGTAAACAAATTAGCTGTGTTTTCGCTAACATACCGGAAAAAAATCAGGGTCGGTAGGTGGGCAAATCTTTTTATTTTTTCTCTAATTTTTATTTGTTGAAAGTCAGTAAAAATTGTTAATATGCTATTTTATTATCACTAAATTATCGTCTTAGATGCATTCATTTTCTAACCTACGTTACATATATTTGGCCCCTTTTTATTATAATAGTCTTCATATCGACAATCCTGTTGATAGTTGCAAAATTACAGTAATTCTCTTTGACTCCATGATGCCAAATCTATAGGGTCACTGAAGAGGATTAAGTAGCAGAAATCGCGGTATGACCCATTCCCTTTGTCATTAATATACTCACTGCTCTTAAAGGATTTGTTTTATTTTTATGTATTCATCTCAAATAAAAGAACCTGACAGATATTGAAGTTATAAACATAAATGGAGTTAAATAAAGTGATTTTATATATTATTTTTGCAGTTTTTACTTATTTTATTTAAGTCCTATGCCCATTTACCTCAAAAGTTCAAGGGTTGGTACGGATGAAAATCTTTTATATTTTCTTTCAAAATGGCGATTACAACTGCAAGGTCGGCACAAAAAATCAGGGTCGGTCGGGTTAACGGAAACACAGATATTTGTGTTTCGGCCTAATCATCTTCAACCTGGTCAATTTAAGGAATTGCGAGAAAAAAAAAAACACTTGTTATAAGTATTCTATTTAGACCGATTCACATTTCCTCCTCCGTATCAAAAGATACATGTAGGCAACGATCAGGAAAAGGTGCAATCAGAAAAAGATTCCCACTTTAAAACCCGAGGCGGAAACATAACCAAACTAACAATAAGGTATGTATACCATGAAAACATTTCGTAAGCCGATTGAGAAGCTATTTTCCCAATAGGTGGTCACTCAGTTACCTAAACTTTACTAAAATTTGATAACATACATAAGGCGCCAACAGCAGAAAAAAATTAAACACCAAGACATAAAACAATTAGAACCACCACAGAAGTATCGCCTTGGAACGATCAGTAACATAAAATTACTGGTGGGCTTAAACCGGTTCTTCTTGTCTGTTGCTTGGCCCACCGGGGTCCAACTGGTGTTTTTCTTTTGCTCCGGAGTTAGTAGGTTATTCGGCGCCCAGGGATCTCCATCGTCGGGCACCTTACTCAGTCTGTGAGTCCTGGTTTTTGATTCATCAGGATGTTTATCATGATTTATTTGTTTGTTCTTGATGATTCATTGACTAGTTAGAGATTCACCACGAGGACCGAATAACTAACTAAATGTTATGAACCACTGCAGAAGCTGAGGGTGAGGTTATGGCCATGTAAAACCGGTTTAAGCCCGCCAGTAACTTATGTTACTGTGTTACTGATCGTTCCAAGTCGATACTTCTGTAGTGGTTCTTTTTGTTTTATGTCTAGGTGTTTAAAATTTTTTGTGCTGTTGGCGCCTTATGTATGTTTTCATATTTTTAGTTTAGTTTAGGTAACTGAGTGGCCGCCTATTGGGAAAATAGCTGCTCATTCGGCTTACGAAATGTTTTCATGGTATAAGTACCTGATTGTTAGTTTAGTTTTTCCCACCTCGGTTTTTGGAGTGGGAATCTTTTTCTGATTGCGCCTTTTCCTGATCTTTGCCTACTTGTACCTTTTTATGAGTATGATGACGCGATGAACTTCTTTGGTCCGCTTATGCTTGAATGTGGTTTTAATGTCTCAAGTCGTATTCTTAAGAAGTTTCTCGTCCAATTGAGTTCATTCAACATCAAAAGTGCTGAAAATGTTTGTAGATACATTAGGGATTATATGGCGGGAAATCCCAAACCGACTGACGGTTTTATGCAGAGAAACGATAAGGAGATATTACAAGGGTCGAAGCGTGCACACGTTTTTGAACAGTACCGTTTGTCCAGAGAAAATAAAGGATTTCATTCTTCTGAAACATTTGACGAAACGTCAGGTCAGTTTGGACAACATTCTCAAAGACATGGACCTAAATAGATAACTATATGCATATATGCATCGAGACATTTAATCAAATCTCAAAATAGATGAGTGACCGACTTTGGGAAGTCTGGACTAAGCTGCTCTTTTGATTTAACCGATACATGCTCGCCCCTACATAATATAGCTTTATTCCGATTGTATCTTATACCATCAGGTAAACATGTCCTTGCACTATGTACCCCCTTAAACGCACTTCTAACGCAACACTTACATTTCCATCGTATCTAAAAAATTAAACCACAAAATGTATTGACATTTTCCGCAAATATAAATCAATTATGCTTGCGTGTTGTCTGTATTTTTCATTGAAATTGATTGCCCACAACTTATAAAATATAGTTTCATGATCTAACAAGACTTAAAAATGAAAAGTCTCGAAAAGCAACGACATTGAAGAATATAATAGTATCATAGCGGCGTCTCAGAAAAAGTATCATAATGTGACAGGATAGACTCCCTTGGAAAATACGTTGGTGAAACGTATTCCCAGCAGGCATCTGACGTCAGCTTGACGTCAGATATTGGTTGTATTTTGGTCATGACGTCATACAACCAATAACCAACGTCCACCTGACGTCCAGTTCTGACGTCAGTGGACGTATTGATATGACGTCAAACTGACGCCGGATTCAAACATCAGTCTAATGGCATATGTCGACAGAGTTAGCTGCCCTTGAACTTACATAATTTCTTACCCATATTATGTAACAAAATCAAATTCAAACAGTAATTTCAACGTTGTCACTTAAAAGATATATCAGGGTCCCGTATCGGAAATCCCATATTTCGCCCACCATGCTTATTTAATTTAGAAAAATAAATATTTATTAATCAAAATATTTATTAATCACTAAATTATTAAACTTTCTATTAAGATGAGAATAAAATTTGTATATTTTAATACTTATTTCAACATTTGAAATCAGAATATTCTTATTTCTTACACTAATGTCTTATTGGTTTTAGCACCATATAGCAATAAAATTTCGCATAAATAAGATGTACCAACATCAGGGTGATTTAACATCTTAAACATTTTGTATATCCCGAAATGTTTATCCAAGTACTGGTTAAGGTGGACCCAGGAACGGTGTCAAACGAAAAACAAAAACAAAAAAAAAAATCAACCTAGTACTGGTTTTTACCCAGGTATTACAAAAAGCAAACCCCGGTTTGAGCCTTCGGGTGCTCGCCGGGAAAAGCAACCTCCAAGTACTGGTTCTACCCAGGAAAGGTAACTAAAAGCAAACCCTAGTACTGATTGGTTCCCAGGAAGAAAAAAACCGAATAACTCTATCAAAGGAGTGAAAGGGAATAACAATAGTGCATCACCGCACTTCTGAATCCACTCCAGGATTTCAGAATGTTAATTAAAAAATGCGAACAAATATTCACGAGTAACTGTTGATATTTCATGGGTTCCAACATCCAGCATCAGACGTTAAACTAACGTTGGTTTTACCACCGTCAGATTGACGTCTGTTTTTGACGTCAAAAAACTTTCAAAATCAACCTAACTCCAACGTTATTATGACGTTGGAGTCTGACGTCAATCTGACGTCCAACGGACGTCAAATGTCTGCTGGGTTAGCAGGATATTGAGTGCTTGTAATATGCAAATTTCAAACTCGAGACTTTGTGAATCGAGTAAGTGTTGGGTATATAGCGCAGTAAAAAGGTACAAGTAGGCAAAGATCAGGAAAAGGCGCAATCAGAAAAAGATTCCCACTCCAAAAACCGAGGCGGGAAAAAACCAAACCAACAATCAGGCACACATACCATGAAACAAATCGTAAGCCGAATGAGCAGCTATTTTCCCAATAGGTGGCCACTCAGTCACCTTAACTTAACTTAAAATATGAAAACATACATAAGGCGCCAACAGCACGAAAATTTTTTTAAAACACCAAGACATAAAACAAAAAGAACCACCACAGAAGTATCGACTTGGAACGATCAGTAACACAAAGTTACTGGCGGGCTTAAACCGGTTTTACATGGCCATAACCGCACCCTCAGCTTCTGCAGTGGTTCATAACATTTAGTTAGTAAACCATCCTTGGTGGATGAGCATGCTTTTCCACTGACGGGGTTTCTGTGGCTTAGCTCGGCTGTTCGTTACATTTGGTGGCAGCGGTGGGATGATGACAACTGCCAGAACGGAGTTGCCTTACCCGTGTAGTTCCCAGGCCAAGACTCGGGACGAGTCTTCTCGGAGGGGGAAGTAATGTGACGGGATAGCCTCCCTTGGAAAATACGTTGGTGAAACGTATTAGCAGGATATTGAGTGCTTGTAATATGCAAATTTCAAACTCGAGACTTTGTGAATCGAGTAAGTGTTGGGTATATAGCGCATCCTTGGTGGATGAGCATGCTTTTCCACTGACGGGGTTTCTGTGGCTTAGCTCGGCTGTTCGTTACAATATCCAGCTCATATCCCGTATCCCAATCCCCACGAGCTAGCAAATAATTTTCAAGCAAAAAATAATCGTATGACGTGTTCAGTCCAAGAAATAGCGTTATTGGTCATCTATGGGATGCGTTTGAAAAACAGGCGTGTGCGGAAACATCGTGTTGTTTCAAGAAATCCGTAGTAACTAAAATATATCCTTGTGGAGGAGTGGAGAAACATCCCACAGGGATTCGTTATGAAATTTATAAATAGGTTTTGTCTATGAGGAGGAGATGTCCCTGTGTCGCCCAGGCCTATTCTGGACACAAAGGATATTAACTGACTGTTATAAATTTCACTACTGTGATATCCGAATAACTGGCCTTTAGCTATCAGTTTAACCGGATTATTGTGATTTTTTGTGTTTCAGTCATATTATATAAACATTTAATTTATTGTATTATAGTCCATCGGTTTTTATGAAAATTACAGAAAGTAAACAAGAATAGATGAACTAAATGTGTTGAAAATTTCATGAAGAATGTGGTCAATTGATTTTTGACATATGTCCAAAAAGGGAAGTGTTGCATTAGAAGTGCCTCTCAGTGTACAGTGGAGTTATGGCTAAAAACCCATTTTAGCCGTTTTAACGCTAATTTGTTAGCAAGGAATTTAACTGTTTATTGAGCAATACCCTGAAGACAATGTTTGTGCTACAAAACAAGGCACAAAGTTAGATGGCCCTGCCCATTGGGACCTAAAGAAATATATTGGCTGATTGTGCCTCCAGGCAAAGCTTGGACGCTATTGACTGATAATCTTTAACACCAATGGAAAAGTCGCATTATGCACGTTTTTCATTTCTAAACATGCATAATCGTTATATTATAAATGTGCACGTAAATCACGATCTATCCACAGATGAGTCATAGCGTGGTCATTAAATTAAAGATTTAATATTATGTTAACATTTACAGTTATTTTGCCGTGTGTCGCGGCGAAATAGAAAATTTAAACTTACCTGTTGTAAACGTTAAAAAACGAATTTCGCCGCGAATCACCGCGAAATTTCACCGCGAAAATCGGATTTTCCCGGCGAAAACATTAGCCGATTAAACTTTTAAATATTCCCTTAGCCGGTGAAATTTCGCGGTGGTTTCGCCGCGAAAATTCACAAGTGATCAGCGCAAACTGTGCAAAAGTGGGTTTTTAGCCATAACACCACTGTATATAGAAAACTGGGATATGCCTATTTTCTCATTCTTTTGTTCCAAAACATAGATTGTAGGTTCTCGTTAGAAACGTCTCGCCGAGGCGGTTCTAACGTGTACATGTACATGTACCCTAAATCAATTTTCGAAACAAAGTTTTAAAATAATCATTGAAAATTTCACTTTTAAAGCCAAAAAACCTAGATCTGTATATGTTATGGGCAAGTTTTCGTAATGAATACGAATACGCGTCTGTATAATGCAAAGAGTTTTCCTGAAGCTGTAAAATATGAGAAGGTTTTATATTTTTTTCATATTGTTGCTCAAAACATTAATTGTGGCTTGAAGTTAGAACCGCCTCGCATTATAGTACTAATGAACCAGAGCTACGGTAATGGTTGGCGATAATAACTTTATAGCACAAATGAACATGTTATTAGGTTCAGGTTGGCGACAATAACTTTATATCACTAATGAACAAGAGCTTAGGTAAAGGTTAGCGACAATAACTTTACAGCACAAATGAACAAGAGCTTAGGTAAAGGTTGGCGACAATAACTTCACAGCACAAATGAACAAGAGCTTAGGTAAAGGTTGGCGACAATAACTTTATAGCACAAGTAAACAAGAGCTTAGTTCAAGGTTGGCGACAATAACTTTATAGCACAAATGAACAAGAGCTTAGGTAAATGTTGGCGACAATAACTGTATCATTAATAAACAAGAGCCTAAGTAAATGGTAGCGACAATAACTGTATAGCACTAATGAACAAGAGCTTAGGTGCAGGTTGGCAACCATAACATTATAGCACTAATGAACAGGATCTCGGGTAAAAAGGTGGCGATGATAGCTTAATAGAATTAACATTCCGGGGTAAACTGAAACGGCCGGGCTATATTTTTATTTTTGTAGCAAAACAATATTTAGTAACAATCATGGATTTCATTTTCTGGCAGATTTGCTCGTCACTGGTGTTTATTAATGATTAATTATACGGGCTGGCTTTGTGTGTCAATTCCTATATGTTTGCCAATTGCCTACAAACCGTTTTATATCAAGATTACGTACTATAAACTACTGACTGGCCATCGGATTACTGGTTTATTCAGAAGGTCCGAGTCTTACCAGGAAAAGTGACTCAAGTCAAACCATCCATGCCGGTATATAAGCTTTAGTTATTTACTTGGGTGGTTATACTCTGGAGCATATTTTGGGTGTCATGACATCCTAATGTATGGGAGGAGTCGCATTAAATCGTGACAACGGCTATTGTTGCTGACAGCGATGTTAAGCAACTAATTAAACAAACAAAATCAAGATTGAGTCAGACGTATACACAAAACGGTCTAAACGTTATGATTAACTTTAGCATGAATGGGTCCGCGTGACGACTTTCTTAGATACTTTAAGCTTGATGGTCAAACGTTACATGTATGTAGAAGCAAATACTATATGTTTAAGCTCACCTGAGCCGAAGGCTCATGGGAAGCGTATACGGCAGTCGATCAGGCGTCCGCGCGTCTGTGCGTCCGTGCTTTCATATTTTTCAAAGATCTTATTCTTTGAAACCGCTTGGCCAATCAAAGCCAAATTTTATCTGAAGCATCTATAAAAAGGGGGAATAAATGTGTATTTAAACAGTCTAGGCCACATGACCAATATGGCCATCATGCTCATATATGGTAAAACCCCTTTAAAATCATTGATAGACCGATTTCAACGAAACTTGGCATGAAACATTAATGACCAAAGTACTACAATGTATATATCAATCATGACCCTGTGATGACCGTGACCTATTTTACGACAAGGTCAACATAGGTTGGCTATGCATTTTTGGGGAAAACTGTTAGAATGTCATTTAAAGGAAAAACCTTGCTGTAAATGGGCAGAAGGATTGAATATTAATTATTCTGAAACAAATGGACCCCATGGGTTCATCTGCCCACACCCTCGGACTATATACATTTATATCCATATTACTATAATATAATATATCTTCTCCTCTAAATCCGCTCGGTCCCATCAAAACCAAATTTTATGTGAAGCATCTGTGGGAAGGAGGAGCCAATGTGTATATAAATAATCCATGTCACATGACCAACATTGCCGCCATGCCCATATACGGTAAAAGCAACGAAACTAGGCGTGAATCATAAATGTTTAAAGTACTACTTTGTATACATAAATAATGATCCTGTGATTACCTTGACCTATTTTACGGCTATGATTTGAATGGGGAAACAATTAAGATGTCATTTAAAGGAAAAAAACTTGCAGGACATGGGCAATGGGACTAAATATTAATGATTCGGATAAAAGTTTGGCGCCGCATGGTCTCATCTGCTTCCACCCTGAGGCAATATACATGTGCATTATCATAGTATTCAAACATCTTCTCCTCTGAAATTCCTTGGCCAATCAAAGACAACTTTTAAAGAAAGTATCTATAAGAAGAGGGAAACGAATGTATATATAAAAACATTAAGCCATATGACTAAGACTCCTACTAAGTACTGTCCAGTGTGCTTCTTGACTCTTAGGTGAGCGATCGTTGCCCTTTGTCGACTTAGATCTTAACCTTTGGTAATAAAATTTGATTATTCGTAATGTTCTTGCTTTAATTAATATTCGATCATTGTATAATTTAAATCATGAACTGATAGATTGTGCGTTTGCCACATATGTTTCTCATTATTATTTGCTTAACAAAGAATTTTATAAAAATGTCTGTAGAGTGATTTTTTTCCTCTTATTTTTAGATACCTTTATCATATAGAGGATATTCAAGTTTTTGGAGTGAATATGAGTTTTATATCATTGAGTGAAGTGAAAAATTTTTATATTATTTTTATTATGAAATATATAATTTTTCACTTCACGAGATGAAATAAAACTCATATTCACGACAAAAACTTGAATTTTCTTTTTATTATATTGCATATAGTCATTGTAACTGCATGGCTGGTTTTGTGCATATTAAGCATAGTTGGACACTGATAAAAATAATATTTATGACAAATTAGATTATAAAACAGAAATTTTAAAACCAAAATGCACCTAGTTGACCTTTGACCTTACCATGACCTTAATTCGAAGATTCAGACGCGACATCCGCCCTGGGACACTTTGTCATACCCCAAAGAACATTTCTAGCATGGATGCCGAGCATTAACAAAAATGCCATCAAAACTTTTTTCTAGAGGCCCTAGAAATTATAGCAGGAAGTCTATTGGAAATCAATTCATAGTGTCTACGATAAAATTTAGAAAAGGTTTTTCGAAGTTTATGATACCGATAGCCCTGTTAAGAAACCTAGTGTTCTGGAGGCTTTTGCAGCTGTGTAGTCCACCTGTTTTTTCCAGCTTAGGTCTTCACTGATGTTGACTCCAAGGTACTTGTTGCAGTCAACAACGTCAAGGACATGGTCGTGCAGCTTGTATGATGTCTGTTTCCTCCATCTCTTGTTTGTGCAGACTCTGATGACTGTGCATTTCTCGGGGTTAAAACGCATTTGCCACTTGGTTTCCCAGTCTTCAAGGGCAGAGAGGTCGGCCTGGAGGTCTGCTGTGTCTTTGTCATTCTTGATTTGGCGATACAGAAAGGTACAAGTAGGCAAAGATCAGGAAAAGGCGCAATCAGAAAAAGATTCCCACTCCAAAAACCGAGGTGGGAAAAAACCAAACTAACAATCAGGTACTTATACCATGAAACATATCGTAAGCCGAATGAGCAGCTATTTTCCCAATAGGTGGCCACTCAGTTACCTTAACTTAACTAAAAATATGAAAACATACATAAGGCGCCAACAGCACAAAAAATTTTTTTTAAACACCAAGACATAAAACAAAAAGAACCACCACAGAAGTATCGACTTGGAACGATCAGTAACACAAAGTTACTGGCGGGCTTAAACCGGTTTTACATGGCCATAACCTCATCCTCAGCTTCCGCAGTGGTTCATAACATTTAGTTAGTTATTTGGTCCTCGTGGTGAATCTCTAACTAGTCAATGAATCATCAAGAACAAACAAATAAATCATGATAAACATCCTGATGAATCAAAAACCAGGACTCACAGACTGAGTAAGCTGCCCGACGATGGAGATCCCTGGGCGCCGAATAACCTACTAACTCCGGAGAAGGCAGTCATCTGCAAATAGCCGTGCTTCTGATGTCTTCACAACCTCTGGCAAGTCGTTGGGAGGCAGTCTTGGATTGTTTAATTTAGTTTTATCCCGCCTCGGTTTTTGGATTGGAAATCTTTTTCTGATTGGACCTTTTCCTGATCTTTGCCCTCATGATGGCCCCGACTTAAAGCTATTTATTTTAGTTGGTTGGGGCCGGAGCTTTTTGTCTGTTGCTTGGCCCACCGGGGTCCATCTGATGTTTTTCTTTTGCTCCGGAGTTAGTAAGTTATTCGGCGCCCAGGGATCTCCATCGTCGGACACCTTACTGAATCTGTGAGTCCTGGTTTTTGATTCATCAGGATGTTTAGTGTGATTTATTTGTTTGTTCTTGATGATTTATTGACTAGTTAGAGATTCACCACGAGGACCGACGAACTAACTAAATGTTATGAACCACTGTAGAAGCTGAGGGTGAGATATTTCTGTGGTGTTTTTTTTTTGTTTTATGTCTTGGTGTTTAAATTTTTGTGCTGTTGGCGCCTTATGTGTGTTTTCATATTTTTAGTTAAGGTAACTGAGTGGCCACCTATTGGGAAAATAGCTGCTCATTCGGCTTACGAAATGTTTTCATTGTATAAGTACCTGATTGTTGGTTTTCCCCACCTTGGTTTTTGGAGTGGGAATCTTTTTCTGATTGCGCCTTTTCCTGATCTTTGCCTACTTGTACCTCTTTGTACCTTTTTGGATGGTGTCTTAGAACATGACATTGATTCACTGTTGGGCAAGTATGGCATAGGCAAGTCATGTTTCCAGGAGATATCTGACCAGAAGAAGCTGTGTATCATTCTGGACTGTACCATGTTATTAGACCAGCCGTCTCCAAAATGTAAAACAGACCAGATGGAATCCTGGGATTCTCACACACGGAGGCCCGTGCATAAGGTTGTAAGGTAAAGAACTCTGATGCAGTCCCCAAGATCAGTACTAAGGCAGGTGGTAATTATTAAAGATATCAACAACCCTTACAACAGAATAAGCACATGAGACAGGTGTACATATACATATGTGAATACGTTTGTCCTATGATGAATGTAAAGAAGACAGAGCAAGAACAAGAACACATTTCGGTGGACGGTAGTATTGTAACCACAGGTGTGCGTGCATTTGTATCTTAGGTTTAATTTAAACTTCAAGATGGCATTTTAAACGGCTTTGAAATGCGCATATGCAATTGTAAATAATGTGAAACAAGGCATTAGTTTTTCTGCAAATACACATGGTGGAAAGTATGCTCATGTTTTATAAGTAAATGCTCTTTTAGCCCATTCTCGTTCGACAAACACTACCTATTTGAAAACCAGTACATATGAATAATTTTACACAGATTGATTGATAATCAGCGACAGAAGAATAGAATACGCCTGAAAATAATATAATAAGGCCAGATTTTTTTCTGGTTTACTAACCCTACCCCCTACCCCGAATTTTCAAAATTGAAATAAAAATGAGATGAAAATATGTTATTTTTATTTTTCATTTTCTCCTTCCGATTATCCCAAATTGATAAAAAATAAAATAAAAAAAATCTTCAACTAGCATTTTAGCTTAAAAATAGCGTATGTATGTAGGCATAATCACTTTTTAGACAAAATTGTACTATTATTGTAGGAATAACTGACTTTTGATTGATTATAGTTTCTTGACAGTCTTTAATTATCTGCATATTGGTCTTTTTACGGTATCGCGAGAAATACTAAAACAATCTTGCAATAAGTATTTTGTTTAGACTGATTCAAAAGTTTTGGGTCTTTTTTTTTTTGTTTTCATTTCGTCCTCCGTATCAAGAATCTCCCCCCCCCCCTCAAAAAAAAAAAATAATCTGTAAACCAGAAGATAAAACACTCTGGCCTTACCTTGCTAAACATGTACACGTACTAATAAGTTGTTCATGTCATCTAAATAATCTATGAAGTATGCTCATTTGACAGTTTGCAAACTGATCATCTGTCACGTACCGCTGTACAAGCCAAATTTTGTTGCTTTGTGGGTGTATCGTGAGGCATTGTAAAATCGTTTTTACAGTGTCTGTCATTGTATATTATGTACTTTTGTATGATGTCCTTAAACCTAAAACTGCGCTGTAAATATCCATTTTCAAATATACGCGTTCGAAAATAAACAATTGTGTTATACAACATTACGAATGTAAATCTGATTTCGTCTGCAGAACACATGGTCATACCATCGATAATATTCACTCAAAATGACAGGCATGTGTTGCACGTGCATTTCAATGCTCATTTCAGATGTCCGAGCCAGTTGTATCAAACAAAACTAAAATTGAGATCCTTTAAGAGCAGTGAACATATGAATGAGAAAGGGGATGGGCTATACCGCGGTTTCAGCTACTTAGGACTGGTCGGTGACCCTTTAGTTTTGGCAGTATGGAGCCAAAGGAAATTACTGTAATTTTGCGACTTTCAACAGGGTAGTCGATACAAAGATTAGTTATATCCGAAATGGACCAAATATTATATTTAAATGTTGGTTTGATAACGAATCTTAACCTAGAATGCCCTGTTGCATAAAAGTATGTTAACTCTTAACGACAGGTGAAAGACCCAGTTAATCATGCCAAGAAAGTACAAGTAGGCAAAGATCAGGAAAAGGCGCAATCAGAAAAAGATTCCCACTCCAAAAACCGAGGTGGGAAAAAACCAAACTAACAATCAGGTACTTATACCATGAAACATATCGTAAGCCGAATGAGCAGCTATTTTCCCAAAAGGTGGCCACTCAGTTACCTTAACTTAACTAAAAATATGAAAACATACATAAGGCGCCAACAGCACAAAAATTTTTTTTTTAAACACCAAGACATAAAACAAAAAGAACCACCACAGAAGTATCGACTTGGAACGATCAGTAACACAAAGTTACTGGCGGGCTTAAACCGGTTTTACATGGCCATAACCTCATCCTCAGCTTCCGCAGTGGTTCATAACATTTAGTTAGTTATTCGGTCCTCGTGGTGAATCTCTAACTAGTCAATGAATCATCAAGAACAAAGAAATAAATCATGATAAACATCCTGATGAATCAAAAACCAGGACTAACAGACTTATTTCTATATGTAACCGGAAGAAAATCTGTGTGTTATGTGGCAGCACAACAGAAGTACATGTATATTGACATAACAAATAAATAAGAAATTTTGGTTTGTTGTTTACAAGCTTCACAAAGCCACACAAAGTGTGTAGACATTATCCGGGAGAGCACTTATTTCCTCAAAGGCGGTCAGTCATCTGTTGTGAGATTTGATAGATTGTTTCTATACATTCATATTTGATAGATTGTTTCTATGCATTCATTGTCTGAAAATGCATTCTATTTTCTATGCATTCAGCAATTTATTCAACTCCATGTTTTTTTTCAGAATATATTATGTATTGTATCCTGAAGAAGGATTGTATCGCAATCCTGGCGTTTCTGGCTCCATTAAGGTTATTCTGTGACACTACATCGTGGGTTTAATGCTGAAAAAATGTTTTTATCAATCCCATAAGTTTTGTGAATTTTGAAAACAAAGCTAAAAGCTGTAAAGGGGCATGATTCCTGATCATCAATTCATGAAAAGGTATAAGTAGGCAAAGATCAGGAAAAGGCGCAATCAGAAAAAGATTCCCACTCCAAAAACCGAGGTGGGAATAAACCAAACTAACAATCAGGTACTTATACCATGAAAACATTTCGTAAGCCGAATGAGCAGCTATTTTCCCAATAGGTGGTCACTCAGTTACCTTAACTTAACTAAAAATATGAAAACATACATAAGGCGCCAACAGCACAAAAATATTTTAAACACCAAGACATAAGGCTTTGTAACTTATGTCCCTTTATGTCGACATTTGATGTCATAGATAACGAACATATAGTGGAATTTTACCGTGACTTGTTTACAAGCTTCACAAAGCCACATAAAGTGTGTCGACATTATCCGAGAGAACACCTATTTCCCAAAAGGTGGTTACTCATCTGTTGTGAGATTTGATAGACTGTTTCTATCATTCAGCAATTTATTTAACTCCATGTCTTTCAGAATGGTGTCCAGAGTTGTCTGGCCTTTCGTCAAATGTTTCAAAAGAATAAAATCCTTCATTTTCTCTGGACATACCGTGTTGTTCAAAAATGTGTGCACGCTTCGACCCTTATAGTAGTTCCTTAATGTTTCCCTACATAAAACCGTCAACCGTTTGGGATTTTCCATATAGTTCTTAATATATCTACAAACGAATTCAACATTTTTGTTTTTGAATGAACTCAATTTGACGAGAACCTTTGTAAGAATACGTTTTGAGACAATGAATCCACATTCAAGCATAAAAGGGCCAAAAAAGTTCGTCACCAAATCATACTCGTCATGTGTAAAAACATCGCGTTCTTTAATATCAGCAAGATAAAAACCCTTCGTGTTGTCTTTTTCTGAAAATCTACACCATTGGAAACGGATAACATCTCTTCGGAGTCCTTCTTCCACGGTGTCTGTGCTGCATTGCGTTTCTATATTGGCATCTATCAAGAGCTGAAATATTGCTCTGGCATGACATGATTCCCAGAACACAATTTTCGCAAATTCTTGATCAAAATTTTCTTGACCAAGTTCTATAACTGTTTTCACTAAAGAAGGGTTTAAAGGAACTGTGTTGCGCCTTTTCACAAGATAGGTAATGCATTTATGTTGGACATCCGGAATGTCATTAAGCGATAAGACTATTTCATCCCTGAAGTCTTCATAAAAATAGTCATTATTTAGCAATCTGAGAAGAACATCAATCTTTTCTATATCTTTTGATACATAAGGCTGAAATTCTATACCATGTGATATCAATGCCTGTGCACATTGTTTCCTTTTCAATGCTTCGCACAATAAACATATCAGCTTGGGACGTAGGTTCTTTTTCTGTATTTCTGCTTCTAAATCAAGAAGCCGGCTCAGAACATCCGGTCTGTTATTCACAATGGATGCAACAATGAACGGACCCATTGGTTCTCTGTCAGCAAATTGGGTGTATTTTATCAACAGTGTAATTAAATCTTCCAATCGATGTCTAAGTGTATATTCATACGCTTTCAAAAGACCTTTATAGAATATGTTGTGCATATATCCAGATCTTGCCATGGACGTTATAACATCCTGAACCACACTAGTATCTCTTGTCTGGACCAAAGCTTCAATAAGTGTAATCATTCTCACATCAAAAATGCTTTGAATATGATCCAGTTTAATACAGACGTATACATAACCATTATCCCTAAATTCCAATGGGCCCGTACCCGAAAAGTTGAAATACGACCAGATGTACCATTGCAGATTTTCGTATTTCTTTCTCAAAAGCGCGATGTTATGCATGCTTAATTGGAATAGTCCTTCTTGTTGTCGAAGAACTGCGATTCGCCAATTACTCATGTTATCTTGTTCTGCTTCTTCAGTCCCGACTACTAAAGCTATCTGATAGCCATATACACTTGTTTCCGCTAACCAGTCATTCGGGACACCTTGTTCAACATGCCTACATCTTCCAGCCAAAATAGAACTCACGATAATGTCATAAACAGCCTCGTCAATAGTCCCATCTTCTGATATATACGTAAAGAACTCGTGTTGAAATGCACATGGGCAACATGCATATGAGAACTCAGTCTTGTGAAACACAGTTTTAAATGCGAAATTATCTCTATAGTTAAAATCCGGCATGAATTTGTTAGTCACTAGGTTACGAAATACTTCCATTATTTCCATTGTCAGTGGAACTCTAGTATATAATACCGACTACTTTCTTCTTCAGCCTACAACTGTTATTTTAATGTAGGAATTTGTCATTAAATATTATTATAATAGATATAGTTGTTGGTTAGTGTTGATTTTGAATGGATATTTATTTTTCAATAATAGAGCTTAATGTAGAACACAATTGATTGAAAATCAAGAAGCTCTATATAATGGAAAGATTAACCGAAAACTTACCTGGGCGTTTGAAGTTTGATCGAAATTCTACTTTGAAGGATTTAAATGAGACAGTTCTATTTAAACAGACCAGGATTCAAATTGACAAAGAAACAGAAAAGGGGCGGAAACATGAAGCCAGATTGTGTATATTAAAACAACTTAGAGATGAATTTAAGTGTTTCATTCATTAATGTAATTAAGTAGAATTTCGATCAAATTTCAAAATTGTATGTTAGCTTTCGTTTATTTTTCATGTATACCAATTAATCACGTGTCAATAATGTGCATCGTAACCAAGACTTGAACGCTCTTAAACCCCTGAAGCAGCAACCCAATATATTGATACAATTCAAACGAGGCTTCATGTATAATAATTATACCTAATCATTTTGTAATACTATTATGAAGATCAATGATACGTGCATTGAATAATCATAAATGAGCCGCTGCATGGGGAAACAAACGATTTGCATAGGCGAAAACAAGCGGCGCAGATCAGCTTCGCAGTAACTGCGAAGCTTATCAGCGTCTTTGTGTTCGCTACATATAGTTCGATTCCTCCTTTACTTGTACTAAACATTTCAATCTCCTAGCATTCTTCATCCATAGTACAGATTATATTTTTCTTTTGATCCTTTGGGATCAGTGAATATATTTGGAGTATTTCAAATATGTTGTACGTTAGTGCTTAACAGTATTTTGATTATTTGGCCCCTTTGGGAATATGAGTCTTTGATTTAGACTACACAGATGTAAATTCTTGAAATTACAGCAATAATGTCTGGCTTTCGCTGCCAGTTTAGTAAAGGGTCACTGATGAAGGTTCACTACCCGAAATTGTACAATATGGCCCATCTTCTTGCTTTGAATGTTTTACTGCTTCCAAGGGATCTAACAATTATTTTTTTTTCTGTCACTGTACAGTAACAGGACCTTGTCGGAAACCCGCGTCGCGGCTCAATTAATGTCTTCACATGATAAGAAAATTAGAAGAAAGTATACAACTTTACTTCACGGCTGTCAGTGGCAAAGTGCACCGAAGCTTGCAATCGAACATGCAGATTATTGTTAGTAACGGCACATGCATTGTTATAATAGAGAGATCAACAGCGAGAATTGTATAGAAATAGAATGGGGTTTGAACCATTACACGAGGTTCAAATGGACCGCACGGCTCACCTGAGATATATAACTTAAGAAGGTAAGTATGCTCAAGGTAAGTATTTTCTATTTCAGAAGGATTAACCAAGAGGACCAATCGGGCCAAACCGCTCGATTGATTGACCTGTGACATACTTCGCCACTCGGGGAAATGGCGTCCCGACATTTACAATACTAAGGTAAGTATGTTAAAAGGATAAAAACGTTTTGATGAGATCACGTATGATGGTTATATCACGTATGACGGTAAGTTTTAATATCACGCATGACGGTAAGTATGATGGTTATATCACGCATGACGGAAAGTTTTAATATCACGCATGACGGTAAGTGCATTTTAATATCACGCATGACAGTAAGTACTATGAAATATCACACATCCCAGATAGCACGTATACATTGGCCCTCCATTGGCCCATCGAACGCCACACGATTGGCCCATGGTTGTAAATCTTGAATGGGCCAACCTAGCGTTTGCTCATCGGCCCATCTTTGGCCCATAACATTGGTTCAACATTGGGCCAATATGCGCTGGTTTTACATTTTTTGTTGGCCCATCACTGTTTGAATGTGCTCATTACAACCTTTCGACGTTGTATTTCTATCGCTTATGTCCACTCGGCACAGTTTCTTGATCTGCAGCACCATGGTGACAGTCGAGCTGGGACTCTTGTCTTTGGAGAACGTCAACGTTTTCTCTTGACGACTGGTCTTCTGAAAACAAACGAATAAATACAGCATCATGACAAAACAAACAAGCCTCATTTATGCAACATTTTAACGCGTGCATTTTAGCTCTTAAGGAATAGCTGTTAAAGAAATACATGTTAAAACTAACACCTCCTTATTGCAACGAAGTATGATGGCAAAAGGAAATAAAACAATGAAATATATTATATAAAATCAATTATATTTACGCAACAGTTACTGCCTTTGATAAGATGGGGAAATGAGCTTGATAATTAATGCAAAAAATGAATAAATAAAACTTACCTTCTAAAGCTCAGAGTGTCTGTATCTTAACACGCAAAACTGACTTGTCTAAAACTTCATGCGAAACACCTGTTGATAATTCTCACATGTCTGAGAAACTTTCTCGTTGCTATGACAACTTATGTACTCTTGTACTCTGGCTGGAGCAGCGAAGCAAATAATAAACCACAATATTATAAAAAGACCTGTTACAGTGAAAAAGGTGTTAACTTCAATTTTGCTCCCATTGCTTTCTTAATATTTACCGAATAGATATACAGTAAATTTAAATGGCCTGGTCAAGGAAGTAACTGCTAGTTAAGATAATGGTTTTAAAATCACTGATGTTGATTTACATATAAATCATAATTATTATTTATGATTGATATATATAAATTGAAACTATGAGGAAACCGGACTGTTTAATCAGTCTCTTTATTGAATAAGATTTTAAAGACAATTAATCGATTACAAATTAACACCGGTCAGTATTTAATCAAATACGAATCGGCCAATGATATGCCAACCATCGGCCAACGGAAAGTGTACACGACAAGTTTTTATTTATTTTCTCAGGCTTCTTTGTATGAGCCTTGTCATGCATGGTCACTACAGTTAACACTTTCCTTAATAGATGTCAATTCAAACATAAACTATTATGCATTAATGTCATCTAAACTACTAAACTATATAGAAAAAAAATCCTATTCCTTCCCAGCAGGCACACAACATCAACGAATGTTGTGTGCCTGCTGGGTATAAGTACATCGTTTGTTACAATGGCTAACAAATATTGGGCCACTCTTGTTTCTGTGAAAGAAAATCACTTTCATGACCCGTTACAAAAACAGATCGTTTGCCAAAGTTGGGCCAACGTCGGCAAATGTTGCATGTGAATGCAATACTATACCAACATTGGCCCAATCATGTATATGCGACCGCGACCAAACGCCAATTACCCAATCAATATGCAATGTTGGCCCAATGATATTTGCTATCTGGGATGATGGTAGGTAAAATCATATATGAAAAATAACAAATATACAATATCAAATGATGAATAATGATGACATATTATGGGAAAATGGATATCAAGGCATATTGGATTTCAAGGTGAGTGCACACGTGAAAAATAAATTGCAGCGCTATTTACAAATACCATCAGAGACGCGCCACAAGTATTCAAATGGAATAAAATAAATAAAATCAGGTACTATCATTTAAAACATATTTCAAGCATTACTGCATATCTCTGTCTGATCATTTTTTTTTAGATTGAGGACTGATCTTAAACCTGCCATTGACCTGTCCGCATCCACAGTGGTGGACGTTTCTGTCTGACTCCTCTTCTCACTGGATCAAGACGACTGTTACTTGAAACTTGAGATGATTCACTAGAGTAAGAATCGGAGTTACTATCATGTTGGCTGATTCTCACTGGAGTCGTAGTTTCTTGTACTGAATCTGTACTATCATCATCATTTGTTCCTCTGTTATTATATGTTCTAATTTTCTGTTTTTCTTTCAGGTTTCTTCTCTGTGGAATGACGTATCTTTCAGAGACTTCAGACGACTCTTCCGATGAAGTACTTGACTTGTCCGCCTGGTAAGGATCATCAGAGACTTCAACAACAATGTCTTTGCTGGGTTTGGCATGTTTCACCTCTTTTGGTACAGGAAGTCCATTAAATGGCAACAGCATATTTCTGTGCAATAGTTTGCTCTTCCTTCTGTTGTACTCCATTTGAACTTCGTACACAGGAATGTCTGGTATTGGCTGCCGCTTCACAATGTACGGTTCTCTGTCCCATATGTCGGCCAACTTTTGTTTTCCTTTCAAACCCACTTTTCTGATGAGTACTCGATCTCCTGGCATAAGTTGTACGTGTCTCACTTTCTGATCGTAGTACTTCTTATCCTTCTTTGCTGACCTTTTAGCTTCTTCTGACGCCATGTTGTAAGCGTGTTCCAGGCGATGTCGCAGCTTGTCGGAATAGTCTTGATGGCTCTTTGGAGTCGATGTTTCCTGTTTCAGTCCTAAGAAGGCGTCTATGGCAAGCCTGGGATGTCTTCCAAACATCAGATAAAACGGGGCAAAACCAGTGCTCTCATGCTCTGCGGCGTTGTAGGCGTGTGTCATGGTGGAAACGTGAGACTTCCAATCACTCTTTTGACTGTCAGAAAGAGTCCCGAGCATGTTCAGAAGTGTCTTGTTGTAACGCTCCACCATTCCATTTCCCATTGGATGGTATGGGGTTGTCCTGGATTTCTTTACGCCCGCAATGTCACATAGTTTTCTGATGACCTTGGACTCAAAATTGGCCCCTTTGTCGCTGTGTAGGACTGCTGGAAACCCGTAATGAAGGAAGAAATTCTCGAACAGAACTTTAGCCGTTGTTGTTGCCTTCTGATTGCGTGTTGGTATTGCTTGAGCATATCGACTAAAGTGGTCCTTAATCACTAGGATGTTCTCGTGGCCTCCTTTGGATTTCTCGAGAGACAAGAAGTCAATACACACAAGCTCCATTGGCGCTGAAGACGTTATGTTGACAAGTTCTGCGGCTTTCGTTGGAGCGGTTTTCCTTCTTATACACCTTTCACACAAGCGAACTTTCTGTTTGATGTCTTCTATCATTTCCGGCCAGAAAAAGCGTCGTCGGATCAGTGATGTTGTTCGATCTCGACCTTGGTGGCCTAAGTCATCATGGTATGCTTTGAAGATGGTGTCTGTAAGTGCTGCTGGTAACACTAACTGGTCTACATCTTCTCCATTCACTGTGGTGTTCCTGTACAATATGCCATCCTTCAATCTGTAATTATCCCAGGCTAGGAGAAACCGTTTATCCAGATGTTTGTTTTCTTTGGTTGATGGAGCGCTGCATGGGGGAGCTAAACTTGAGAGATTGCCTGATCTATCTTGATGACGTGATCATATTCTCAACTACTTTTGAGGAACACCTTGAACGTCTGGATGCAGTCTTCTCAAGATTAGAGGAACACAATCTGAAGCTTAAAGGAACCAAATGCGAATTCATGAAGTCCCATGTTACCTACTTGGGCCACGTCGTCTCAGAGAATGGCATCGAGACTGATCCTGACAAGACAGAAGCCATACGAAGTTGGTCCATTCCTAAGACAGTGAAAGAGGTGCGTGCCTTTCTCGGCTTCACCGGATACTATCGCCGGTTTATCCAAGACTACGCGAAAATAGCTAGGCCACTCAATGACCTACTTGTGGGACACTGTACCAATAGAAAATCGAAATCAAAGAACAAGAATAAGAAAACTCCATTCGTCTGGACTGAAAAACAGCAGGACGCTTTCGACATACTGAGAGATAAGTTGATGAACCCACCGGTGTTGGCCTATGCTGATTATCGTCTGCCATTTAAACTCCACACCGATGCATCCACTTCAGGTCTAGGAGCAGTCCTCTATCAACACCAGGAAGGACAGGATCGCGTCGTGGCATATGCGAGTCGCAGCCTCAAGACATCTGAGCGAAACTACCCAGCGCACAAACTGGAATTTCTAGCGCTCAAGTGGGCCATAACTGACAAGTTCCACGATTATCTTTATGGTGCCACCTTTGATGTCGTGACGGACAACAATCCACTCACATATGTATTTACGACCGCGAAGTTGGATGCTACGGGACAACGCTGGCTGGCAGAGTTATCTAACTATAACTGCTCAATCAGTTACAGAAGTGGAAAACAAAACGCCGATGCTGATGGGCTATCAAGAAAGAAACAGGAAACTATAACTCAGATATTTCCAGATGTGTTGAAAGGTGTGTGTAACGCAGCAATCTGCCACGCAGTGACTGTCGATGATGTTTCATTGTCGGAAGTGCTGACAGATCCAGAAGAGGAGACATCTTCAGAACCTGACCATGATCAGGAAGTACCACAAGAGATACTGCAAGGAACGGCCCTTACAAGTCAGGATTGGCACAAGGCACAGTCATCAGATAGTAACATAAGAGTTCTAATTGACGGCATAATAGAAGGAGAACGTCCATCAACCAAAGAAAACAAACATCTGGATAAACGGTTTCTCCTAGCCTGGGATAATTACAGATTGAAGGATGGCATATTGTACAGGAACACCACAGTGAATGGAGAAGATGTAGACCAGTTAGTGTTACCAGCAGCACTTACAGACACCATCTTCAAAGCATACCATGATGACTTAGGCCACCAAGGTCGAGATCGAACAACATCACTGATCCGACGACGCTTTTTCTGGCCGGGAATGATAGAAGACATCAAACAGAAAGTTCGCTTGTGTGAAAGGTGTATAAGAAGGAAAACCGCTCCAACGAAAGCCGCAGAACTTGTCAACATAACGTCTTCAGCGCCAATGGAGCTTGTGTGTATTGACTTCTTGTCTCTCGAGAAATCCAAAGGAGGCCACGAGAACATCCTAGTGATTACGGACCACTTTAGTCGATATGCTCAAGCAATACCAACACGCAATCAGAAGGCAACAACAACGGCTAAAGTTCTGTTCGAGAATTTCTTCCTTCATTACGGGTTTCCAGCAGTCCTACACAGCGACAAAGGGGCCAATTTTGAGTCCAAGGTCATCAGAAAACTATGTGACATTGCGGGCGTAAAGAAATCCAGGACAACCCCATACCATCCAATGGGAAATGGAATGGTGGAGCGTTACAACAAGACACTTCTGAACATGCTCGGGACTCTTTCTGACAGTCAAAAGAGTGATTGGAAGTCTCACGTTTCCACCATGACACACGCCTACAACGCCGCAGAGCATGAGAGCACTGGTTTTGCCCCGTTTTATCTGATGTTTGGAAGACATCCCAGGCTTGCCATAGACGCCTTCTTAGGACTGAAACAGGAAACATCGACTCCAAAGAGCCATCAAGACTATTCCGACAAGCTGCGACATCGCCTGGAACACGCTTACAACATGGCGTCAGAAGAAGCTAAAAGGTCAGCAAAGAAGGATAAGAAGTACTACGATCAGAAAGTGAGACACGTACAACTTATGCCAGGAGATCGAGTACTCATCAGAAAAGTGGGTTTGAAAGGAAAACAAAAGTTGGCCGACATATGGGACAGAGAACCGTACATTGTGAAGCGGCAGCCAATACCAGACATTCCTGTGTACGAAGTTCAAATGGAGTACAACAGAAGGAAGAGCAAACTATTGCACAGAAATATGCTGTTGCCATTTAATGGACTTCCTGTACCAAAAGAGGTGAAACATGCCAAACCCAGCAAAGACATTGTTGTTGAAGTCTCTGATGATCCTTACCAGGCGGACAAGTCAAGTACTTCATCGGAAGAGTCGTCTGAAGTCTCTGAAAGATACGTCATTCCACAGAGAAGAAACCTGAAAGAAAAACAGAAAATTAGAACATATAATAACAGAGGAACAAATGATGATGATAGTACAGATTCAGTACAAGAAACTACGACTCCAGTGAGAATCAGCCAACATGATAGTAACTCCGATTCTTACTCTAGTGAATCATCTCAAGTTTCAAGTAACAGTCGTCTTGATCCAGTGAGAAGAGGAGTCAGACAGAAACGTCCACCACTGTGGATGCGGACAGGTCAATGGCAGGTTTAAGATCAGTCCTCAATCTAAAAAAAAATGATCAGACAGAGATATGCAGTAATGCTTGAAATATGTTTTAAATGATAGTACCTGATTTTATTTATTTTATTCCATTTGAATACTTGTGGCGCGTCTCTGATGGTATTTGTAAATAGCGCTGCAATTTATTTTTCACGTGTGCACTCACCTTGAAATCCAATATGCCTTGATATCCATTTTCCCATAATATGTCATCATTATTCATCATTTGATATTGTATATTTGTTATTTTTCATATATGATTTTACCTACCATCATGTGTGATATTTCATAGTACTTACTGTCATGCGTGATATTAAAATGCACTTACCGTCATGCGTGATATTAAAACTTTCCGTCATGCGTGATATAACCATCATACTTACCGTCATGCGTGATATTAAAACTTACCGTCATACGTGATATAACCATCATACGTGATCTCATCAAAACGTTTTTATCCTTTTAACATACTTACCTTAGTATTGTAAATGTCGGGACGCCATTTCCCCGAGTGGCGAAGTATGTCACAGGTCAATCAATCGAGCGGTTTGGCCCGATTGGTCCTCTTGGTTAATCCTTCTGAAATAGAAAATACTTACCTTGAGCATACTTACCTTCTTAAGTTATATATCTCAGGTGAGCCGTGCGGTCCATTTGAACCTCGTGTAATGGTTCAAACCCCATTCTATTTCTATACAATTCTCGCTGTTGATCTCTCTATTATAACAATGCATGTGCCGTTACTAACAATAATCTGCATGTTCGATTGCAAGCTTCGGTGCACTTTGCCACTGACAGCCGTGAAGTAAAGTTGTATACTTTCTTCTAATTTTCTTATCATGTAGATGTCATGAAAATATTTGTATATTTTCAGGTATGAATTATTCTTATTTTTATCATGCATTGTTAATTAGTATCTGAATGTTTAATCAGTAAGAAGATTAGTTTTGAAGCTTCGCTTTTGTCCAGGATAACATGTTTTGATTGTCTATGTTATTTGTTATACTTTGATATTTCATTCATGTCTCATTTTCAGTCATACGTTTTCATACATTGCTTTATAAGTCATGTTCTAGTAAGGCACTTTGCCACTGACAGCCGTGAAGTAAAGTTGTATACTTTCTTCTAATTTTCTTATCATGTAGATGTCATGAAAATATTTGTATATTTTCAGCCACCATCAGCTAGTATGTGATCTGTCTACATGTTTCATCATTCAACATCATCAACTCATCTCATTAAAGATATATATGTTTGTACACGATGTCTTGTGTGTTTTCTCCGTAACCAGTGAAGAACCCGATCGGTGACACAATTACACCGTACATTGAAAATGAGCCTGTGCATGAGAAAACCAACAATTTGGGTTCCGACCAGGTCCGACACAAACCGGGCTGTACAGTCACAGAAGATGGTTAGAGGCTGGAAATTTTGGATTTAGAAAGTAGAGGAATTGTACTATCTGTGTAGCGAAAAAAAAAGGCGCTGATCAGCTTCGATGCGAAGCTGATCTGCGCCTTTGTTTTCGCCTATGCAGATTGTTGGTTTTCCCATGCGGCGGCTCAAATGGAAATTTTCATAGATGAGTCGCCGCTCTCGATTAGCACAAACTAACACAATGAATAGAATTACTGTCTCTGTCTACGCACTTTTTCTGAGGGTGAGGTTAGGTACCTGAAAAATCGATTAAAAAGGTACAAGCAGGCAAAGATCAGGAAAAGGCGCAATCAGAAAAAGATTCCCACTCCAAAAACCGAGGTGGGAAAAAACCAAACCAACAATCAGGTACTTATACCATGAAACATATCGCAAGCCGAATGCAAAGCCCGACTATAGTTTATAAACTGATCGTTCTAAGGCGATACCTCTGTGGTTGTTCTTATTGTTTTATGTATTGGTGTTTTTGTGCTGTTTGCGCCTTATGAATGTTTTCATAAAGTAAAGTTTAGGTAACTGAGTGTCCACCTATTGGGAAAATAGCTGCTTATTCGGCTTACAATGTGTTTTCATGGAACAAGTACAAGTACCTGATTGTTAATTTGATTTGTTCCCACGTCGGTAAATGGAGCGGGAATCTCTTTCTGATTGCACCTTTTCCTGGTCGTTGCTAGTATCATCAGCTTGTAAGACGGTACGACAGACTTTCGTGCACACTGCCATTCCTAACAAACAGTATTGGATTAGTGGACCACAAAACTATATGCAAAAACATATTTTATTATATGACAAGTGATGAAATATAGAGAAATATGTATTAAATATAACCAATATTTGAAAAAGTTATATTTTCACATGTGAAAATATAAAAAAGTTATATTTTCACATGTGAAAATATAAGATTTGGGAATACGCAAATTACGATTCCACCGTTTCATTTCTAATTTATACATAACTAAATGTTATAATCTATGCTATTGTTGACACAATGAACGTTCACACATAATAGCGACGTAATGACGTGACGTAATGACGTCATTTAAGATTTTGACGTCATATAATTTAGCGCGCAATATAATGTTGGGTTAAAGACGCTTTTAAGTGAGGGCCTTTCGGAACCAGAATTTTATGGTGACTTGGTTTACAAATTTAAGAAACTTATAGGAAGTAATGATTTTTCTTTTCAGTTTAGAAAAATCATAACACGTTACAGACGTATAGGTTATAACTTGAATGTTATGCGACAGTCTGCATGCTTAGTTTTTAACCCAATCACGGTTGATAACTATGCTGTCTTCTTTAATTGCACGCCGGTGGGTCGGGCGTCAGACTCTATGATGGCCCCGACTTAAAGCTATTCAATTTAGTTGGTTGTGGCCGGAGCTTCTTGTCTGTTGCTTGGCCCACCGGGGTCCAACTGATGTTTTTCTTTTGCTCCGGAGTTAGTAAGTTATTCGGCGCCCAGGGATCTCCATCGTCGGGCAGCTTACTGAATCTGTGAGTCCTGGTATTTGATTCATCAGGATGTTTATCATGATTTATTTGTTTGTTCTTGATGATTCATTGACTAGTTAGAGATTCACCACGAGGACCGAAGAACTAACTAAATGTTATGAACCACTGCAGAAGCTGAGGGTGAGGTTATGGCCATGTAAAATCGATTTAAACCCGCCAGTAACTTTGTGTTACTGATCGTTCCAAGTCGATACTTCTGTAGTGGTTCTTTTTGTTTCATGTCTTGGTGTTATTTTTTTTTGTGCTGTTGGCGCCTTATGTATGTTTTCATATTTTAGTTAAGTTAAGGTAACTGAGTGGCCACCTATTGGGAAAATAGCTGCTCATTCGGCTTACAAAATGTTTTTATGGTATAAGTACCTGATTGTTACTTTGGTTTTTTCCCACCTCGGTTTTTGGAGTGGGAATCTTTCTCTGATTGCGCCTTTTCCTGATCTTTGCCTACTTGTACCTTTTTCTTAAGGCGCAACTTACGAGAGTGCAGCAAAAATGTCAAATCATCTGCTTACAGCGCCATGGTACAGCCCACTCTTGACTACGCATCCACTACCTGGGATCCATATGCCAAGGAGGACATTAACACCCTTGATAAAGTCCAGCGCAGAGGGGCAAGATTTGTGTGCAACAATTACAGTGACAGAACTCTTGGATGTGTCACAGCTATGATAAATAGTCTGGGATGGATTCCCCTGAGCACAAGAAGATACCACCAACGCCTGATCATGCTATACAAGATACAGCACTCACAGGTCGACATAGGCCAGTTTAACATCTTGCGCCCCAATGACCGCAGAACAAGAGGTGCATATAGACTTTATCAGATACCTGCAGCACAGAATGTTTACAAGTACTCCTTCTTCCCGAGGACAATCCATGATTGGAACAGCTTACCAACATTCGTCACAGATTGTGTATCACTGGAGGACTTCAAAGCTGCAATGACTACAGCAGCTCTCACCTCCCCTGTGGCGTACTAGATGGACAACGACGTGTAAATAGTTTTAACTGTATATATTTGGAACATTTTAATACTTCTGGAGGGTGGCTGTCCCATTCACTCTCGCTGGACAAAGTACATTCCAGGTGGAATCCTGTCCATTTCCGGGAAGAAGAAGAAGAAGAAGAAGGGTAACGGAGCAGTGCTTGAAGTCCCTAGTCCGCCCAGTGATGGAGTGTATTCCTGTGTCTTAGACCCTAACACAACCAGCAACATAAATGAACTTGAGATGGCCCAGCGTCGTGTGATCCACTTTGTTGTGGGTGACTATGACAGGACTTGTAGCGTTACCACCATACTAGGGTAACACTTCAAGAGCGGAGACGATATGTCAATGCTACAATGTTCTATAGAATTGTGTACGGCTTGGTGTGCATACCATCGGCACCATTCTTAGTCCCTACTCCGGCCAGAGCTACAAAAGGACACAACATGGAGTTCCTTGACAGTCATCGATGAATGCACACATGTATTCCTTCTCTCCTAGCACGACCAGGATATGGAACCAACTTCCACAGCAGGCTGTCTCGGCACCCAGCTTAGAGACCTTCAAGCTGCTATTTCAGAAGACTACCGTGTAATCACAGCAATGTCGTTTTTATCTATATTTAGCCTGTTTTACCCTGTACCACGTTACCGTCTCGGGCGACACATGTACAGCACACGTTCGAAAATACCCGGGTTCCCGAGGGATGAACTGATCGTTCCAATGCAACACTTCTGCGGTTATTCACTTTGTTTTATTTGGTGTTGAATTGTTGTGTTTTTGCTTATGTTGTTATGTGCTGTTTACTTATGCTCGGGTAACTGAGTGGTCGCCTATTGGGTAATAGCTGTTCACTTGGCTTATTGTATGTTTTCTCAGTATAAGTACCTTCTCCTGCTGAAGTAGTGTCAATTTGGCGTATAACAAGTAAACCATTCAGATTCAGATTCTCTAGTGTTAATTTAGTTCTTTTCTCACCTCGGCTTTTGGAGTGAGAATTTCTTTCTGATTGCGCCATTTCCTGATCATTGCCTACCTTTACTATTATTAGAAGAAGAATATTGAATGAGATTAACTTTCTTTTATGTATCTGTGCTTCTACAGGTAACTGCTCAGTATATAGTATACTGTTACATCGGGAGTATTTAATAAACTATTTATCGGTACAGGTACATACTTGAATGGCGCCTAATGGGACGAGACGACTCGGAGCAGAGAGTCCACCTCCAAGTTTTACATTATGCCATTCGGAGTTACTCGGGCGCTTTAGAACGCACGTGCAGTGCATGCATTTGAGAACATTTTAATGACGTTCTCATCTAGTGGGTATATATCAGTGTTTGTGCTTATTTTCTTTACACAATGTACAGTTTGTATAGTTCTCCCGCATCGGTCTCTGTTTTAAATTGCACTTTGCCCCCGATCCCTGAAAATAAATGCCCCCTGAAAATAAATGCCCCTGTGGGTAGGTGTGGTACAAACCACGGGCACCTGTGATCCGTTTGTTTGGTCCAAGAATCTATGAGACATGGTACCCTTGGGCTTGGGCCGTTAGGAAAATGTGTCACCCACCTGTATTGTGTTCAAGATGCTGCACATGGCATTGCCACTTAGCCGTCAGTTACACCAAACCACAGGGAGCCGGCACGTACAATTATTCTACCCATTCCGGATCAAGTTCATGAAAATTGCTGCGCATGTGCATATGAATGATTTAAGTATTATAAACTTAGTTATCTTGAAGCCAATTTTAAAAGTAGTTCCTCATCAACTGTAATGGTTTTCATTTTTGATCAAGCACGCAACTATGACCACTGGAGCGTGAAAGTCTATGCATAATAGAAGTCAAAGCGAATCAGTTGGAGGTAATCCGAATCATGGACTATATATCACCCCGATGGGTTTATCCTTCAAAGGACCTCTGACGGTGGTAATGGGGGCCATAATGCATAGCTGCCTCAGCTTTTGATAAAAATAAATGTTGGTCAAATGCTTCTGTTTTTGTATACATGTTTGCTGGTAGTCCATAGTTTATGATATTGGATTGGGGTTCTTGTTTCAAAAGAAGTACTGCTTTATTTTTGGGTTGAAATGGGCATATTTTGTATTAAACATATAGACAAATAGAAAAGTATTTATTTAACATTGTTCCCCCCCGAGTCCCAAGAAATCCCTTTGCATATGAATGAATTGTCATATTCTACATGATATATGTGAATGGCGTTCTGGGACTCGGGGGGGAACAGTACCCTACAGCCCAAAATGTTATCTCGGTACTAGAGCCCAAGTATGTGAAATTGTTTTTAACTTAAAATTAAAAAGAAAACAAAACAGCAGTTAAGATGTATGCCATATATAAAGTACAAAAAATGGATATATACATTTGTTTCCAAAATTAACCCAAATCTGCTTGATTTATAACCACTTTTTATGTTCCATTCCCCAGAAAATGAGGGTACTGTACATTCTGTGGAACAAACTTTTGTAATCATTCTATACTAATATTGTCCACTTGTTTACACGGCCAATAACCTCTTGCACCACAAACAGTAACATTGGTGGACTGTTTTCCTATTTTTTTTAATGTATTAACTTCCAAATCAACAACTTTTCAGTCAGGTCGGTACGATGCCACCACTGTCTTGGTATTAATCAGTACCATTGGAACTTAAAATGCTTTGTCATTGGTACAATACAGTGACGTAAAGTTTCAAATCACCAACTTTAAGGGTGTTTACACAATTTTCCATTCATTCTCATAAAACTATTTGCTTATTATATCACGTTAGGCATCAAAACAAGAAGTTAGGCATTCAGTTCTTTAATGAAAGTGATTCTAAATAGAGGCCCTGGGTTTGATTCAATCGTGGGGAGCCATGCTGTGCCCGAGACACACTAACCCCGCCCCCCCCCACACCCACCCAGAGTACTGGGTACAGGAAGTATTACGTGACTCAATCCCAAAATTACTGAAAAACTGTTCCTAACTGTTCCTAAAAGGATGTTCGGCCATAATCTAATCGAATCAAAAATGACTTTTATGATTATAATCACTTCGAAACAACCATTATACTGAAACGAGATACATGTAAGACAAGCCAAGTTCTGTTTGCGGGTGTGCCTGGAGTTTTTAGCTCACCTGAGCTGAAGGCTCACAGGTGAACTTATAGTATACCCATGCTCTGTTGTCCGTCGTCCGTCCGTCCATAATTTCAAAGATCTTCTCCTCTGAAACCCCTATGCCAATCAAAGCCAAACTTCATATGGAGCATCCTGAGGAAGGGGGACTAAAGTTTGTATAAACAGTCCATGTCACATGACCAAGATGGCCGCCATGGCTATAAATAGCAAAAACCTTTAAAATCTTCTTCTCCAGAACCAGAAGGCCTATGATTTTGCGACTTGGCATGAAGCATCAGGCAATGGAGCTCTACAAAGAGTGTATAAATCATGACCCTGTGATGACCTTGACCTTTTTACAGCAAGGTCAACTTAGGTTGCCCACGCATTTGAATGGGGAAAATTGTTAGGGCAAAACTTGCAGTAAATTGGCAAATGGACTGAATCTTTATGATTTAAAAAAAGAAAATGCCTCCAGAGGTTGCTCTGGTGTTATATACATGTATATTACCATTCTAGTGGTATAAATCTCAGGTCTCAGGTGAGCGTTTACAGGACCATTGGTCCTCTGGTTTTCTCTGGGTTCTCATGTTTTCGTCCATGTACTGATTGGTCAATCTCACATGAGCTGAAATAATCTTGAAAGGGACATTAAAGTGAATCAGAAAAATAAATACATTGAAGGCCGTGTTGTAACAGGTTTATACAGGTAAATAAATATTCATGCAAGGTTGCTCAGTGTGACCAAGTTTTGTCACAATGGGCTGTGTCTGGAGAAAATGTTTTTGGTTAAGATCGAACTCTAATCAAGCTGTGCAAGACATAGAAGATGGATTGAAGTTTTGTTAATTAATGAGTAGACGCAATTCTGAGTAGCTGGCTGGTCATCGCTGATCTGGGTATAAGGTTTTGTAACAGATAGCAGGTTTTCTTATCAGTTAACAGTGCCTTGTATAATGTTTGGTACAGTAGTACTTAGACAATAATATTATACAGGTAACTGCTAAAGGTTTGTACCCAAAATGTTGACATTGTAATATTTCAATTTTATTTCGGTGGCATTATGCATGTTTATCGCACTTTACACAGTGTTGCATGCACAAAATATGATACAGTAGTGAAATTAAATGACTACAAGCAAGGAAAAGCGAAAAAATTAAAATTTTCTCACATATAAAATTTTGACCCCCACCCCCGCTAAAATCACATTTTTACACTATATGGAGGAAATAGTCAAAACTTTTAATAGTTATAGGTTCAGAATACATTGGGCTTTTGCCCTAATCATGATATACCACCACCAGAACCTTTGATACATTGTTATGGTATTTTGAAAACGAGGCATAAAACCCCTAAGAATGTCACTGATTCTTCTGTGCATTTAGTCATATAGTTGTGACGGGATAGCCTCCCTTGGAAATATGCAAATTCTAAACTCGAGACTTTGTGAACCAAGTAAGTGTTGGGTATATAGCGCAGTAAACCACCCATGGTGGATGAGCATGCTTTTCCACCGACAGGGTTTGCTGTGGCTTGGCTCGGCTGTTCGTTACATAGTGAACCTTATGCAATATTCCGAGGGCCAAAACATATGCCTTTTTCGGCGGCATTTTCCCATAGCCCTGTTTGCTCAACCCCACCCCCACCGAACATGGGTGATCTGAATAACGTGGGAATGTTATATAATGCTTGTTAAAAAATACAGATTATTTCATTTTTACACTTAATTTTATAACATTAACACTGTTAGAAAGTATATTTTTGCATATTTTGTGTTACCAGTTCTTGCATAACTTTGGGGTAATAATATAATAAATAAAATACATGATATAATTCTTAAATTTCAATGTTCAAATTTTCAAAAGTTTCAAAAACCATGTATGTTCAATTAAGAATAGAATACATAAAATAGCCATACTCCTGTCAAATTTTGTAAATATAGTTTGTAAGAAAACTAGACCTTTACTTGTTTTAATGCACTTTGTCATTTTCAAATTTAAACTTGGAGATTTTCAGAGTCAGGCAGGACTACATTTATTTCAACATTTTAGTGGGTAGCTAGGAATTTTGGATTTGTCACCTGTCTTTGTCTCTAAATTAAGCCAAAGCTATATAATCTTTATTAGCTTCTTGTGCTATCAGAATGCCAAGCCATTTCTATTCATCTATAAACTTGTCAAAAATTGTTTATCTCAGTTAAGCATAATACCTTGGCAACCAAGACTGTCTGATGACCAAATCTCCAGGTTAAGTCAAATTATCATGGCTGACAAAGTGTTATGAGTGATTAGTTCTTTGTGAGGCCAATAAAGCTGCCTTAGCAGGATAAACAAAGTTCAATTAGCTAGGCCTCACAGGTGTGCATTTGGGGGTAGGAGCAGTAAAACTGGCCCTGAAAGGTGCCTGGACCAATGAAATGGGTTTTGATGAAGTTTTGGAGAAGTTTCAAGAAGTGGGCCGGCCATGGAATTGGATCCCTGAACAAAACCAGAGGTTTCGTCCTAGGAGGTTGCTTTTATGCTGTAAAACCTTCGAGAATACCTAGTGTAATAAAAGGACGAAAACTCTGAAAGTTCTTGTGGATCTTTTTCCAGGTATGTTTAATTAATTTTACTATCTTTAATTTTCTGTCTTTTTCTTCTATCTTCATAGATAGAATTTTTCTTACTGTTTTACTTTTTGTTTAATGTATATATGTTATTCTCAGTTTTGAGATATAGTTCAGTCATGCAAGTTTTAAAGGAATTAAAGCATTTTATATAATTCATGAAAATAAAATTAATTTTGAAAGTAGTGAAATATTTCTAAGTTCCTGGTCTTGTAAACTGTTCAAAATAAATTATGCTCCTAAACAAAAAAAAAAAAAAGGTTCAAGTACCTCTTCAACTGCAAGTGAGTTATTTCCCCTAGACTAACTCAAAAGAGCATATAAATTCCATAATTATTCCTTTAAGACTGCATGACTATTTAATGAAGGAAAAGCAATATTAAGAAAACAATTGTCGCCTCCATCTTGCACATTTGTAAGGGAAATGTAATTTCTTGGTATAAATCCAATAATTTGAGAATATAGTTTTAGTGAGGAGGTGAGTGATAATTAAATAGAGATTAAAATATGTACATGTATGAAAGAGTTATATTGATTTGTCGAAAAAGGGTGATCTTGTCCAGCAATGGGCATAGTATGGTAATATGCAAAATTAGCACATGTTGTTTAACATGTGATAGCAGAACATAATGTTGGAAAATGAGGTATTTTCTAGGTTCTGCTTAGAATGCATTTTATTTCACCCTTTGAAACAAGTCAATTATTCGGTTTCAATGATAACATTAAATGATAATTTAAAAAGGAGGCTTGAAAATGAAATTTGGAATTTTGTCTGCACTTTAAGGATCAGGCTTCATTAAATGATTCTGGGCAATTCAAAAACATAAGTCCCATGCACTAGTGTTTTCATGCCATAATAAGAAAATCTTTCTCATTGTACACATAATAGCTATCAGGTGTTATCATGGCAACAGAAAATATCAGTCAGGCTTATGGTCCATTGTATGGGGGCTTTTCGTAAGAGCCCATCCGTCGGTCCGTCCAAAAAGGTGCCGTCACCTGCAAACCTAAGCAGCCTGGATTTGTGATGTTTTATGTTTGCCAAATAGCATCTGAATGTTAACAGAAAATATTCTCTCCAAAAATCTTTCTAGTTTGGCAAAAATAATAGAAAGATATTAATCGATAAACACTAGTGTAACTTTGAAGTTTTTGACATGGTATGTTTATAATCATTTAATCTGAAGATGTCCTGCATTTTAGAAATATGCCAGTTTGGCCACAAATGCTTGACTTTCATGTTAATGAAGCCTGTACCTATTTTGATTTATTTGATTTTGGCTTTTATGCTGTAAAACCTTCGAGAATACCTAGTGTAATAAAAGGACGAAAACTCTGAAAGTTCTTGTGGATCTTTTTCCAGGGAAAACAACAAGTCACAAAAACAACATTGTAACAGTTTGGTGGGGTAGAGAGGTCAAGATTCCCGTATGAACCTTGAGAATAGGGGATATTACCTCAGGAACCGCAGTCTGGGACAACCACAGGCAGAACACAGAGACACTGTCCAAGGGGGTGATAATCTGCAAGCCGCAGAAGAACAGCAACAACAGCCACAACCGACGACAGAATATTTCGACATGTACCAACCAACAGGACTGCAGCTGGAGAAGTTTGCAGGTGATGACCAGGATGGAAAAAGTTGGTTGGAATGGTTTGAAAGGTATTGTACTTTTCACAAGCAAGATGAAGGTCAACAACTCCTCACCATGCCTTTCTACCTGACTTCACATGCCAGAATATGGTATGATGCTTTGGATGACAAAATTAAAACCAGCTTGAAAGACTTGAAAGAAGCTTTTAAATTGAGGTTTAAGACCCATGACATTTTAGACACTGAGTTACTAGAAATAGTACAAAGACCTGAAGAAACAAGTAATGATTACTTTTCGAGGGTGCTGAAAAAGGCTCAGTACAGTAATGCAGACAAGAAGTTAGTGACTTCCTTAGCAGTTAAGGGGCTTCGCCCAGCTATCAAAGCTATAGTCATGCCTCTTAACCCACAAACTTTCGATGATGCCAGACAACGTGCAATCTTGGCAGAGAAAACTGTGATCTCTACAACACCACCAGTGGCCGCTTACGTCAACCCGAGGAACGACGCTAGGGTGGAAGAACTGACCAACATGGTCAGGGATCTCCAGGCGAAATTAGATGCTAAATCAAGCACCGAGACGACCCAGCCACCACAACAACAGAAACATCACGGTGGACGAAAGAAGCACTGGAGGAAACCCCAACACCAGAGTCACTACCAGCCATGGAATCAACAAGGAGGACAGCCATGGAACCAGCAAGGCGGACACTGGCAGCAGTCCCACAATCAGAACTGGCAGCAGGGACCAGCACAGCAGCAACACCCATGCCCAGGATGCAGAGGTGAGGATTTAAATTGTAATTTTCCTGGCAAGTGTAGATCTTTTTATATTATATGCAATAACTGTAACCAAAAAGGTCATTATGCAAAGGCATGTCCAAACCAAGGTCCAAGATAGGGATTCGCGCCTATCTACAGGCCATCTGTGGGTAGGCATACAGAAGGCAGTGATAGCTGCAAAACAGAGAGTAAAAGTGCTAGTCAATCAAAAAATGAAAATTTTCCATCAGTTTCTGTGCTAACTAGTTTAAACAGAAGTACTATTTTGGCTAATGTCGGTAAGAAAAATGTAAATTGTTTGCTAGATTCCGGCGCTTCAATTTCCTGTATTTCTAATTCTTACCTCACAAATACCAGTCTGCATGGTACCAGGTTGCAACCATCTGACATACCAGAAATTGCAGGTGTAGGAGGTGAAAGACATAAAATTTTAGGCATTCTGGAAACGCATGTTACTATAAGTAAGGCAAAATTCAAATGCAAATTTTATGTTATTGACAGAATACAGCATCCTGTCATTTTAGGAATTGATTTTCTGACTGCGCACAAGGTTGACATTGACTTTGGCAGTAAGCTGGTTTACATTGAAGATAATTTGGTCCATACCTCATTAATTCAGTCAAATGATGGGTTAGCCAGAATTGTTGTTCCAACAGAAATACCACCAAATTCACAGATAAATGTGCTAGTTAGGGTATCACGTAGAAAAGCGGGTGAACAAGTGCTATTAGAACCTTCAAGTACCTTAAATAATCGCAACTTAGCTGGTGCAAGATGCATGGTAAAATTACATAAGCCAGATAAAACCCCAAGGGCAAATATGAGCATCATAAATCCTACAGAAAATTCTGTTTATTTGCAAGCTGATACAGTAGTTGCTACCGTCCATGACGCTGACATAAGTGAACAGCAGCCCTTGGCTGATGAAGCTGACAATAATTCATCCAGTGCTACTTGTTTCAACATTAACCTTCCTTCACAGGAAGAACCCAATATCAATTTTGATCTCTCAAAATCAGATTTGACCGGGGTACAAAAAGAAAAACTTGCAGCTTTTCTAGGGGAAAATAAAGATCTGTTTTCTCCGAGTTTGCAAAACTTGGGCAGAACTGATCTTTACCATCATGTCATAGAAACAGAACCTGGTAAAGGACCAGTCCGTCTGCCATTCTATAGACAGGCTCCTCATATAAGAAACGAAATTGATAGACAGGTCAATGAAATGTTGGAACAGGGCATTGTGGAACCATCTAATTCCATTTGGCACAGCCCTGTGGTGCTGGTCAAAAAGAAGGATGGTTCATATCGCTTTGCAGTTGATTACAGGCAATTAAATAAAATTACCAAGCCTATTGCACATCCATTGCCTCGGCTTGAGTCTGTTTTTGATGCAATTGGGGCCGTAAATGCGCAATATTTCACCAGTATTGACCTTGCTTCGTCATACTGGCAAATACCAATGGATCCTGCTACCAAACATAAGTCGGCATTCATCACTCATGACGGCATTTACGAGTTTAATCGTATGGCGTTTGGTTTAAAAAATGCACCTATGTCGTTCCAATTTTTTATTTCGCAGCAGATGCATGGTCTGAATTGGAAGCACGTCCTTTGTTATATTGACGATATCCTTATCTTCAGTAAAACATTTGAAGATCACTTAGAGCATATAAGTCAGGTGTTTCAGAGACTTAAAGAGGCTAAACTGACTCTTAAGCCCTCTAAATGTCATTTCGCTGTGCCGAAAGTTACTTATCTTGGTCATAACATTTCAAAATCAGGGATAGAGCTTGATCCGTCCAATACCAATGCAGTCAGAACTTTTCCGGTCCCTAAAAACCAACGGGATGTTCGTTTGTTTTTGGGATTGGCAAATTTCTACAGACGTTTCTGTAAAGATTTTGCAAAGATAGCTACACCTCTGAATAAGCTTTTACAAAAAGGTATTACATGGAAATGGACGGAAGAAGCTCAGGATGCATTTGAAAAATTAAAAGAACGCTTAATTACGGCACCTATGTTACATTATCCTGACCTCAATTCAAGTTTCTGTCTCACGACTGATGCATCAGATGTGTCGTTAGTCTATATTCTAAGTCAAAAAGATTCAAATAACAAAGATAGGGTTGTCGCATATGGGGGTAGATCATTAAGGCCTGATGAACGTAAATGGACAGTGACTGAGAAAGAATGTCTGGCTGTGGTCGAGGGTATAAAGGCATATCGTGAATATCTGTCCCATCGGCCATTTACAGTTTACACTGACCATAAAGCACTTCAGTGGCTTAACAATATGAAGGATCCTTCAAATAGACTTGGCCGCTGGGCCTTGAAATTGCAAGAATACCAATACACAGTAGTACACAAGGAAGGTAGAAAAAATGGAAATGCTGACGCCCTTAGTAGACGAATCTATGACAATCCCAATGAGAATACCGGAAAGGAAGCTCCGCAGGAACAGACACCACAGGTTTGCGCAGTTAACAGTCATGACAAATCGGAGATTGAAGAAACTGGTCGATGGCTGACGGAAGTAACATTTGAATATACTTCAGCACCGTCAGTCTCACCGGTTGATTTACCTCCAGACACAGAGGAAAATGTCCAAACAGATCCTGGTCACAGGGGCCACCCTTCTGAGGAAGAGCAACCTCAAAATCAGCTTGAACCTGACCATTCAGACTTAATTGCCTTGCAAAAGGAATGTCCAGATTTCCATGTAATCTATGATTATTTAGCAGAAAGAAAGCTGCCTGCTGATGCAACCCTGGCCAGAAACACAACATGGGAGTCTGATCAGTACATGTTAGCGGACAGAGTCCTCTATCATTACTATCAGCCCCGAACAAAAAAGGCAAACCAGTCTGAGGGATCCATCATTCAGGTAGCTCTTCCTAAAGCATTAAGGCTGGATGTGCTCAGAAGCTATCATGACTCCATTGCTGGAGGCGGCCATCTTGGAATTCAAAAGACCTTTGAAGCTATTCGACAAAAGTTCTACTGGCCACATATGTATCAAGATGTGCAAGATTATGTCCTTTCATGTGATGTGTGTCAAAGAGTGAAAGTCGACAGACGACAGCCTCGAGTTCCAATGACAAACATGCCTATAACAGACACATTTGACTCTTGGCACATAGATTTTCTGGGACCACTACCTCGGACGGAAGAAGGATCCTATGCATTCATCTTGCTAGTAGTTGACAGATACTCCAGATGGTCAGAAGCATTTCCGATGAGAGACCAGGATGCTAAATCAGTAGCTAAGGTACTGTTTAATGAGATCTTCGCACGTTATGGGGCTCCCAGAGTACTGGTATCCGACAGAGGCACCCAGTTTATGTCACGGTTGGTGAGTGCTCTGTGTGAAATGTTTGATGTCACACGACACCACTGCAGTAGCTACCACGCTAAGACAAATTCAGCCTGTGAGAGGACCAACAGCACTATTGCCCAAACCCTCCGTGCTTACACTGATGAAAACCAGAAGAACTGGGCAGATTTTCTACCAGCAGCAATGATGGCCTTGCGCAGCTCACCAGCTAGTGGAACAGGTTTGTCTCCCTTCCATCTTCTCTTTGGTAAGGAAATGAACCTTCCTATAGACACTTCTTTGATCCCCAAAACAACATTGGGACTGGATGCACAGAATTTCTTTGAGCGGCTTCTAGAACGATTGAAAGCAGCCAAAGAAATTGCTGGCGCCAATATCAAGATTTCACAGGAGAAATCGAAACAACGCCATGATCTGAAGGCTAAAGATCCTGATCTCAAAGTAGGTGACAATGTACTTCTGAAGAACTTAAAAGTACCAAAAGGACTCTCACCAAAGTTGTACCCTAAGACTAAGGGACCTTTCTACATTACGGAACTGGGCCCAAATTTCACTTACAAGCTTAGGAGTTGTGCTGATCATTCAGAAGTTAAATGCTTGATCAATGCATCCCGGCTGAAAAAGTATGTGAACCCAGAACCTATAAGAAGAGAATTGGAACAGCAACAGGACAACCTGCCTCAAGATGAGCAGGAAGAGGACGAAAATCATCAAGAGCCGATAGAAGTGGAAGAGCAGCAGAATGCTGCAGCGCAGGCTAATGGCCGAGAGGAACCACCAGTTCCAGCGCGAAAACCACAGAATCAGCCAGATGAACATGTCCAAGATAGAAAACCGGTCAGATTTGACCGAGATCCACTTAAAATTCTGAAAAGCAGAAGAGTAGATAATAAACGGCAATATTTTGTCCGTTATGAACAATCCTGGGAACCTGCAGAAAACTTGAAAAAGATTCAGGAAATATTTCCTTGCAGGGTCCTCAGGAAAGTTTTAACAGGTGGAAAACTGTACTGTTTGGTACGATGGACAGATACTTGGGAGCCAGCAGAAAAATGCAGTAATGAACTTATTAAGAAATATAATATTGCTCGAGCAAATAGTAGACGCGCCAAGAAAACTCGCCCACAGCCTAGGCATGAATACTTTCTCCGGAGTAATCAGTAATGATAAAAACAGTTGGAATTAACCAGGGGAAAAACCCTTAATTGTGGTAGCTCCCAGCAGTCAAAGCTACTCAGATTACATTTTAGTCTGCATGCAGCATTATGTTTTCATTTTTCATTTTTTTCTGTCAAACTCAAGTGACTGTGTAAGAAAAACTTTTTCCATGTAGTGGAAGCAAACCTAACAATGAAAATTGTTGTCTGATAGTGCTATTGATGGTTGCGCGCCCATCATCCCCGCTAACACTACATGTTCATTTTTTTTTCTCTCGTTTTAGGGCCTGGTAATCTGAGTATGCTGCGAACCTTGCTGTGGTCCTTGGTCCTTCTGTGTTGTTTAATGGGTGGTGCGCAAAGTTCAGAGACACTACAGAGAATGAACTATGGGGTAGTGTTCCAGACTAAATCTGCATTACAACTGTCAAATGAATATTGGCTACATACATATAAAGTACCCTTGCCAGCTGGACTCCATCTTCCATCTATTGGTACTTGTCATAAGGATGATGACACATGCATATTAATAGGTCATGTCTTAGCACAGATTAACACTGTGCGCGCTGAAACTTCAGCTAGGTTAAACGACACCCTTGAGACAGTATATAGGCTTATACCTGAGTCAACTCACATAAAAGGCAGAGGGAAGCGCAGCCTGCTGCCATTCCTCGGCCAGCTATCTCGCACGATCTTCGGCACGGCCACTCTTGATGACATCAATGTACTTGCTCGGCACATAAACGAACTAAATCGACGGTCTATGAAAATCTCTAATGCAATAGAACAACACGGAGCACACATGAGCTCATTTATGGAAAAGGCAAATAAACGCATGGACAATTTAATGGATGGAGTGAAACACAATGAAATGGCTATAAATTATGTCCATTCCCAATTACAAACCAGCATTAGGGACCTGCAAAATAATTTTGAGCAAATGTCAAGCATCCTGACTAAGCAAATTCAGCAATCTAACCATCTAAACCATCAGCTAGATGAAATAAAATTAGGGATAATCGATTTGGTAAAAGGTAAACTGTCACCACTCATATTGCCAACTGAGTTACTACAAAATACTATAAAGGAGGTACAGGCACTCTTAAATTCAAAATATCCTGAATTCTTTGTGGCGCATACACCAGTCGACCAACTATACAAGTCCGAAAATTTTCTGTATGCAAGGTACAACAATAGCTTATTTATAACTATTAAGTTGCCAATTTCTGCACATAAAAACAACTTAAAACTCTTTGATGTCAAATCATTTCCAGTACCAATAAATAATACTTCACCACAGGCAACACAATTGTTGGACCTACCAGCTCATTTCGCAATTTCTGCGGATCAACAATTTTATACCACACTAAGTGATTCGGAAATTAGCAGATGCAAAGGTGAAAAACCTTTACATTGTTTCTTCAATAAGCCTTTGACTCCTATTACAACTGAAAGTTGCATCTTAGCTCTTTTTACTAACAGTAAAGAAAAGGTTCATGCTCTCTGCAACTTCAGATTTCTTCAAAACACAATAAAACCAAGTATTCATGAGATAGGAATAAGTTCCGTGGTGGTATACAGAAGTCCAATATTATCTATGGAGTGTTCCAAGCAACATAAAATGATAAAAGGTTGTGATTATTGTATCCTAGCACTACCTTGTAGATGTTCGCTGTTTACGGAAAAATTCTACTTTCCGCCGAGACTAACTGCCTGTCATAATCATACAAATAATGTAACTAAACTTCATCCCTTCAACCTAGTATTATTGCAAGAATTCTTTGATGATACTAAAATACAAAATGTCTTTGCTGATACAACTTTTGAAAACCCATTGAATGTCACAGTACCAAAATTTAAAATTTACCAACATGACATGCATAAAATCATTGCAGATGATAAGAATTCTCATCTTAGTCTCAGCAGAATGACAGACCAAGTGAAAAATGATCAAGTTATATTTCAATCTTTAACTGAACCCTTGCTTGATGGTCAACTAAAAATTGAGCCACAATGGCCTGACTTTAATGCATTTTTGATTTTTGCAACTATGGGTGCCATAACAATTTGTATAACCTTCATGACATGGACATTTTTCAAAATGAGAAAATTAACTGCACTTGTAGCAGCATTAAGTCAACCTAGTGCTGCTAAGGCAATGTCAACCGAGGTGCCATCTTTTGTTTATAAACATGCTCCAAAACCAACTGAATCATCTAGCACATTTGTTATAGATTTTGAAGTAGCCTGGGACCATGCTATTTTCTTGCTTTGTCTAATAAACTTTGTTTGGTTCCTGCTAAATACATACAATATTATAAAACATAACAATAGGAATAAATCAATGATTAAACTAGAAGTTACATCTGGAGATTTATGTGTGCTACTCTCTGTTATGCAGTTACCATTGTGTCCTGTATACTGCCATATTGAGCAACCAAGTGACATATGTAGTCTATCTGTAAAAGGACCTTGGTATGCTAAGAAACTGAAAGTGAACTTGGAAAACTTTTCAGTTACTAATACGCAAAACAATAAAAGTTTAAGTGTGCCTAAATCTATAAAAATTAGTTATCTTGAGAGTCGTAAACTAGAGAAAATCTTAAATAGAACTTTTCTTGTATTCCTCCATGTTCAGCACAATGGCTTTCTTAGACTTGTAAGTGATCATCATTCTAATGTAAGCACTATGTTAGAGAAACCTTAAGATCATGACAAACACTTGCCAGGTATAAGTACAATTGTAAATCCTCATGCTGTCTCAAGGCATGCAATAGTCAAAGACATTTTATAAACTGACAATGATCTATCATTATTATGTTTATTTGTGTGTATACATGCATTTTCTTCTTCAATGATGTTTGTTGCAGAAATGTATTTTTTTTGCATATTTTTGTGTTTCACGGTACCACTTCTTGTATAACTTTGGGGTCCAAAGTTTTCGTACAACAGGAGTATTGTTAGAAAGTATATTTTTGCATATTTTGTGTTACCAGTTCTTGCATAACTTTGGGGTAATAATATAATAAATAAAATACATGATATAATTCTTAAATTTCAATGTTCAAATTTTCAAAAGTTTCAAAAACCATGTATGTTCAATTAAGAATAGAATACATAAAATAGCCATACTCCTGTCAAATTTTGTAAATATAGTTTGTAAGAAAACTAGACCTTTACTTGTTTTAATGCACTTTGTCATTTTCAAATTTAAACTTGGAGATTTTCAGAGTCAGGCAGGACTACATTTATTTCAACATTTTAGTGGGTAGCTAGGAATTTTGGATTTGTCACCTGTCTTTGTCTCTAAATTAAGCCAAAGCTATATAATCTTTATTAGCTTCTTGTGCTATCAGAATGCCAAGCCATTTCTATTCATCTATAAACTTGTCAAAAATTGTTTATCTCAGTTAAGCATAATACCTTGGCAACCAAGACTGTCTGATGACCAAATCTCCAGGTTAAGTCAAATTATCATGGCTGACAAAGTGTTATGAGTGATTAGTTCTTTGTGAGGCCAATAAAGCTGCCTTAGCAGGATAAACAAAGTTCAATTAGCTAGGCCTCACAGGTGTGCATTTGGGGGTAGGAGCAGTAAAACTGGCCCTGAAAGGTGCCTGGACCAATGAAATGGGTTTTGATGAAGTTTTGGAGAAGTTTCAAGAAGTGGGCCGGCCATGGAATTGGATCCCTGAACAAAACCAGAGGTTTCGTCCTAGGAGGTTGCTTTTATGCTGTAAAACCTTCGAGAATACCTAGTGTAATAAAAGGACGAAAACTCTGAAAGTTCTTGTGGATCTTTTTCCAGGTATGTTTAATTAATTTTACTATCTTTAATTTTCTGTCTTTTTCTTCTATCTTCATAGATAGAATTTTTCTTACTGTTTTACTTTTTGTTTAATGTATATATGTTATTCTCAGTTTTGAGATATAGTTCAGTCATGCAAGTTTTAAAGGAATTAAAGCATTTTATATAATTCATGAAAATAAAATTAATTTTGAAAGTAGTGAAATATTTCTAAGTTCCTGGTCTTGTAAACTGTTCAAAATAAATTATGCTCCTAAACAAAAAAAAAAAAAAAGGTTCAAGTACCTCTTCAACTGCAAGTGAGTTATTTCCCCTAGACTAACTCAAAAGAGCATATAAATTCCATAATTATTCCTTTAAGACTGCATGACTATTTAATGAAGGAAAAGCAATATTAAGAAAACAATTGTCGCCTCCATCTTGCACATTTGTAAGGGAAATGTAATTTCTTGGTATAAATCCAATAATTTGAGAATATAGTTTTAGTGAGGAGGTGAGTGATAATTAAATAGAGATTAAAATATGTACATGTATGAAAGAGTTATATTGATTTGTCGAAAAAGGGTGATCTTGTCCAGCAATGGGCATAGTATGGTAATATGCAAAATTAGCACATGTTGTTTAACATGTGATAGCAGAACATAATGTTGGAAAATGAGGTATTTTCTAGGTTCTGCTTAGAATGCATTTTATTTCACCCTTTGAAACAAGTCAATTATTCGGTTTCAATGATAACATTAAATGATAATTTAAAAAGGAGGCTTGAAAATGAAATTTGGAATTTTGTCTGCACTTTAAGGATCAGGCTTCATTAAATGATTCTGGGCAATTCAAAAACATAAGTCCCATGCACTAGTGTTTTCATGCCATAATAAGAAAATCTTTCTCATTGTACACATAATAGCTATCAGGTGTTATCATGGCAACAGAAAATATCAGTCAGGCTTATGGTCCATTGTATGGGGGCTTTTCGTAAGAGCCCATCCGTCGGTCCGTCCAAAAAGGTGCCGTCACCTGCAAACCTAAGCAGCCTGGATTTGTGATGTTTTATGTTTGCCAAATAGCATCTGAATGTTAACAGAAAATATTCTCTCCAAAAATCTTTCTAGTTTGGCAAAAATAATAGAAAGATATTAATCGATAAACACTAGTGTAACTTTGAAGTTTTTGACATGGTATGTTTATAATCATTTAATCTGAAGATGTCCTGCATTTTAGAAATATGCCAGTTTGGCCACAAATGCTTGACTTTCATGTTAATGAAGCCTGTACCTATTTTGATTTATTTGATTTTGGCTTTTATGCTGTAAAACCTTCGAGAATACCTAGTGTAATAAAAGGACGAAAACTCTGAAAGTTCTTGTGGATCTTTTTCCAGGGAAAACAACAAGTCACAAAAACAACATTGTAACAACACCCAGAATGTAAAAATATACCTTTAGATCAAAACACCAAACAGACCAAGTCCTTTGAGAGCATAAAATGACAGTATGCGGTTAATCGTGATTCGGAGTAACTACAATGACACCGTTTCAAACTTTTTAATTAAATATGTCGTAATATTGGATTTTGGGACAGAAACTACGTCAAAATGACAGAAAACAATTTGGAAAAAATATAAGCAATCAAAATCGAAAGATATCTTACAAAAATTGGTACATTCATTTTCTGGAAATTCGGCGAACCGCCAATGAAAAACAAAGTTTTTTCCATCGTGTTTCTGTTAGTGATGGGAATTGGCTGAATTTTCAGAATCGATCATTAGTTCAACGTAAATGAACGATGATCGATTATAATCGGTTCACAACATAAACTTTTATTTTGTTGTCTGACAGTTACCTTAGAGGCCTTATGATGTGCTTCAATGTGTACATATCTATGTATTTCAACATAGACAGTAAAAAATATGAAGTATGACGTAAATTGTCACCCTCAGTCTAACAGCATCATTACCAGGGTCTTAATTTGCCAGTTTAGGCCCTGGGTTAGATACAAAAACGTCAGACTGATTATAATATTGTGATAGTTTGTATGCAAATATTAGTCATTCTAGTTTATGACTAAACTTGAACAAAATTTACATCTGGTGTTAAGTTAAATAGAAATTCCTCTGCTTAAAAAATTTTCCGATTATAATCGATTCCCAAAAATTCCATCCGATCATCGATCGGTTGCATGTAAATGAACGATTTTTGATTATAACCGATCATCCCATCACTAGTTTCTGTATATGAGCTGGGAACCATTGACGTTAACAAGATGTTGACGTCATTATCCACAATCATTGAGTGATGGAATGAAACAGGTTTGTATCAAGAGTCAAGTGGCCAAGTTCGTTTTAAAATTTCTTGTTTTATATCTTTGTGAAATTCTTTTGAAAATTATTTTGATCCAGATCATCTACAGATCCGCAATGGCTACACCAAGTGTATAGGTCTTTTATACCCTAAAATGACAAAAAAAAAACAATATAGGCAATATTTTTCTGTCAATAATTGTTTTATCGACCTATATTGTCTTTTTGGCCATTTTAGGGTATTAAAGACCCATACGTGCCGGCTCCCTGTGCACCAAACAACCTCCATATCAACAACAAAATGAAGAAAATCCAATGTTCTCCAATGTCTCGCAAAAATATAATAAAAGATGTTCAGAATCAGAGAATGTTGAAAAATTTTCATCCATTTTGCGATGTTTTGATCAACAACGGTGCGGTTTTGATCAACAACGGTGCGGCCCGTCAGCTTCTGGTTTGTTCATTTTTTCAGTCCGCAAAACTACCAGCTTTGCATTTAAATATATCTATTGAAGCATTAATGCAATTGCATGGATGGAGAACAGTACTGTTGAGACTATAGTTTACATATCAATACAGCTCTCTTTAATTTAATGAATCTCTTGTACAAAGTTTAAATTGCGGCTATCTGAATCTGAACACTTTACTAGTGACACGCCAAATGACATTATATCACCAGGGGTTCGGATGGGGGAGAAATTAGTCCCTAGAACGCATGAGTGAAGCCAATTTGGACTCACAATCATCTGACATTTCAGCAGTAGTCGTAGAAAACACTGAGTCTGGGAGACCTGTCATTCCAGTCCCTGATAGTCTGGGGAAAGAAACTACATTTATAGGCCTCTATACTAGCAGATGGAAGCTGAAATGCCTTGGAGTGACTATTTCTACAACAGCTAGTCTTTGGGATAAGGTCATCTGTAGATATTCTGGATTTACCCTTCAGACCTTTGTAATTAGCAATATAAGTCGATTATCCGTCCTCCTTTTCTTGAGAGATTCCCATTTGAGTTGTTCAAAAATGCCAGTCATACTTCCTTCCTCGAAAGTATAATTCCTAGTTATACCTCCGGCATTTATGCTGACGGGTATATAGTTTTCGCTTTTCCGTTCGTTTGTTCGTTCATTTGTTCATTCGTTTGTAAGTTCGTTCGTTATTCCGGAACGTTCGTGGAATTTATGTCAAAGTTTTTGTTAAAGTTTCTCTGGTGGTGTATATCTCATGAACTAATGATCAGAAACCATTCATATTTTAACCATAGGTACCCTATAGGGTTTGCTTTGTTTCTGTGAGTTTGGACCGTGGGTCCATGCCCGGGGGTGGGGCTAGAGGTCAAAATCTAGGTCACCTTTAGTTTTGGTTTTAGTTTCTCTGGTGGTGAATATCTCATGAATCAATGATCGGAAACCATTCATATTTTAACCATAGGTACCCTATAGGGTTTGCTTTTTTTTTTTCTGTCAGTTCGGACCCTGGGTCCATGCCCGGGGGTGGGGCTAGATGTCAAAATCTAGGTCACCTTGAAAATGTGCTATTTACATAGTGTTTTTTCATCTCCTAAGTTCATATCATAACAAATACTTATAGGACTGTATTCCTGTTTGGATCATAGATACCTTTAGGGTTGAAATAAATTCCATGGCACCAAACTCTAGGGGTGGGGCTGGGTGTCAAAATCTAGGACACATTTATAAAATACAATAGTTACCAAGATTAATATTCTGTGTGTCTTTATCTTGACAACCATGTATTAGAAAGCGTTTGAATGCTTATAACACAACATAGGTACCACATAAGGGCTAGACCCAAGGGTCCATGCATGGGGGTGGGACCTGAGGTCAAGATCTAGGCCTTTCTTTTTTTTTTTTTTTTTTTTTTTTTTTTTTTTTAAGAATGACATTTTACTTTCATTTCAATCTAGGACTGAGGACCTGACCCAAAATGTCCGCGCTTATGTCCTAGATTGGGTATACACATCAGCTCTGTATAACATTTGCTTTGCGGTCATCCAGTACTCACGATAAAATATGTCAAGTTAGTGTATTTGTGTATTTGTATTGAATGTTTTGTAGATGCGCTAAAATGTATTTGGCAATCTGAATAAAGAATTGAATTGAATTGAATTGAATTGTATACCACTTTAAAATAGATATGTCATTCTAAAAGTACACTTCCCCATGTTTGTATGTAAAGTACTTTACACTGCTTATTTCAAAAATGTACTTGATGAGGGTACTGTCTTTCGTTAGTGATGTGAGGTTCAATGTCAGAGGTGAGCATGTGCCGGGTTGTTTAGGTAGGGGATAGGGAAGGGGGCTTGGTGGCTATCAGCCAGGGGTATACGTGCCTCTCAAGGCACTTTTTCTAGTTACAAATCTAGTGGCACGATTATGTACCTTCTCCAATTCCTCCTGGAGGCCTTTAGAATGAGAATCCCAAACAGAACTTCCACATTCCAGGACTGGGTGCACCAGACCTTTATAAGCTGCTGCTTTAACATCTTGGGGGCAAGGAAATAAATTTCTCCTCAAGAATCCAAGTGTTCTGTTTGCTTTAGTACAGATTTTGGTGATATGGGTATTCCACTTCAAGTCATTTGTAATTGCTACACCTAGATATTTAATGCTATCAACATTTTCCAAAACCATACCCTCGGTGTACGAGGCCTCAATTTTATTTATCCGCTTATTTGTCAGCTGCATCATGTTGCATTTGACAGGTTGAAATCTCATGCCCCATTTTCGGGCCCAGCTCCCTAAAAGGTCAATGTCTTTCTGAAGTTTCAATGTGTCTTCTACTGTTTTAATTTCACGATAACAAACACAGTCATCAGCAAAAAGCCTGATTTGTGAGTCAATACCAACGGTTATATCATTTTTGTACAAGGAGAACAACAATGGACTGAGAACAGTGCCCTGTGGGACACCAGACACAACAGGGGCCCAGTCAGATTTTAACAACATTAACTACTACCCTTTGCTGAGCCCCCCCCCCCCCCCCCGGGGGGGGGTCTTTGCTCCCTGCTCCCTGAAAGAAAAATGACCTTTCTCCCCAGCTCTCTAAAATGTTTTTCCTCAGCCCCCTGCTCCCTAAAACCCAAACGGGTTATGCTTTCTCCCCAAATTCCTGAAAATAAATGACCCTTCTCCCCAAATCCATGAAAATAAATAGCTCTTCTCCCTGAATCCCCAAAACCCCTGGGAGGGCCTCTTTGCTGCCTGAAGCACAAAAAAGTATTTATCCATGATTCCAATGCATTCCACCTATACCATAACTAAACAATTTGCTTTTAAGAAGTTTGTGTGGAGAAGTGTTGAAAGCTTTTTCAAAATCCAAAATGAAAGTGTCAACCTGACCCTTTTTGTCCAATATTTGTGCACCCCCACAATTGTAGAGTAGTGGCTGATGACCTGATTGTGTTATTGAAAAAAAAAAAAATTCAACAGCCAATTTTGCAAAATTGTTTGTTTTTTTATGCAATTTATGTACTCCAATTAAATTTGATTAATGAGAAAACTCCAATTTGATAGATTTGCATTAAGTACCACAATTGTGTGACAATTTAACTTAAACACAGCCATTTCTGGAACACAATGTGTAATGAGCTGCTGTCAATCAATTTTAACATACAGGTTAGGATGTAGCTGAGAGCTCTGCGATCTCTGTGCTACTGAACCAATGGCTTCCCTGTCAGCTGTGGGGTCGTCCTTCGAGGAAGAAGAGGACAGCTCTCCCAGTACACCAACAATGGATCTGACGGAGGTACACTGTGGGAACTCTCTTCAGTGTTTTCGATCAAGTCTCGCACAAACCAGCCTGTACATGTACAGGTCTCAAAAATAAAAAGACACTTGAATAGATGCTTGAAATGTCGGATTTAATATAAATAAATGGTTACTGGTAAACTTGCATGCTCAGGGGAAGTGGTTTTAGTCAAACCATTCATACATATAAGCCCGTATAGTTTACTTCGGCCGTAAGGTTTTTTCACACACATTTTGGATGTCATGATATAAACTGGAGGCAACACCCTGACATGACTATTTCTGTTGACTTGGATGCTATTAAAGCCACAAAGCAAACAAATGAGCCGCCTCATGGGAAAACCAACAATCTGCATAGGCAAAAACAAAGACGCAGATCAGCTTCGCGGTAACCGCGAAGCTGATCAGCGCCTTTGTTTTCGCTACTCGGATAGTACAATTCCTCTTCTACTTAAATCCGAAATTTCTAGCTTCTAGCTCTTTTCTGTGCTTGTACAGGCCGGTTTGTGTCAGACCTGTTCGGAAACAACATTGTTGGTTTTCCCACAAGGTGGCTCAAATCAAATTTTCACCATAATGCTGAAAAAAAAACACAAAAAAACAAACAAACAAGGTTTTAGATTGTTTGATGATGTCCGTTTCCAGAATGATTGTGGCGGTGACCGTGTGTGTATCAGTGGGATATCCTGTCGTCTCCCACAGGCGAGAAATATGTCCGAGTTCAGGGAGAATCTACAGAACGGGGCAGATATGGTCACAACTGGCGACCAGATGGTGAATGAAAATAATGGTAATAGTGGTCATATGATGAAAACACATCAGGGAAAAATGTCCGTATAATGTATACCCTCTTGTACCCCACTTTTGTGTAGTGAAAATGGGGTTTACAGGTGTATACATATTTTTCTTATTTTTGCTCTAAAACATAGATTGTGGGTACTGGTTAGAACCGCCTCAACCGCCTTGGCAAGGCAGTTCTAATGTGTACTCACAATCTCTGTTTTTAGCAGAAATATTAAAAACAGAGAATTTTTCCAATGAAATTTTCAATTTTTGTTTTTGGAAACATTCTCTGTATATTGCATGGGCAAGTTTTCGTAATGATGCTCATGTACAGATTTTTCTGAAGCTTTAAAATTGGAAAACTTCAATCGGAAACTTTTGATATTATTTTCTTGTTTTTTGCCTAAAACATTGATCCTAAGAATAGCCTTGGCGAGGTGGTTCTAATGGGTACCCACAATCTTTGTTTTCGAGCAAAAGTATAAAAAAGAAAGCAAATAAAAAATTTCAACATTTACTTTTATATGTATACTGTATGATAGGTGTGGATTTGAAAAATGTCTGGAAAAAAAGGGCAAACAGTTGGAACCAGTAACGCCATTTTAACATTTTCATGAAACTATACCCCTTTACGTCATACTCTTACCATGTTTACATAGACAAAATTGGGTAGTACAGGGATCACACCGTACATACGGCTCGTCAAATTCCAACTGGTACGTCATTGTGCAGCGTCACATCTTGGGCTATTCTGTTTGCTTCGAAAAATTTAATAAAATTTGAAAATGGCTCCTTCTGCACCTAAAAATGCAAGTGGACTCATCCAAATGATAATGATGGGAAAGTCCATTTGTAAAATGTGGGTTAATGTTATTCCAGAGTTGAAAGAAGCCACCAAGAAATGGGGCCGTCTACGGGACCTAGACAAATTTGACGCCACATTTTTCGGGATTCCACCAAAACAGGCCAACCTGATGGACCCCCAGCTGAGATTCCTGCTAGAGGCCACTTATGAGGCGCTTATAGATGCAGGTAGGAATTGAACCATATCCATAGCTGGTAATGAAGCTGTAAACATTTTTCACGCTCAACTTGGCTGTGGCTAAAATTTATACTGCTCATAAATGTTTAAATGCCAATATCTTTGTTTTCATAATTTATGCCAAAAAGCAGGATTTCTCATTATGCAGCTTAAATCGTCATACTAACGTCAGAGTAAGATGAGCAGTGTCAACAGTCATGAGAAAACCAGAGTTTTGCCTATGCGAAATCAAAGTTGCAGATCAGCTGTGCAATAACTGCACAGCTGATCAGGGCCTTTGTTTTCGCTGTACGGATAGTACAATCTCTCTTCTTTCTAAATCAGAAATTTCAAGCTTTTAACTATCGTCTGTGGTTGCACAGACCGGTTTGTGTCAGACCTGTTCGGAAACCCCGAAGACCGGTTTTCTCACATGGCGTCTCAGATAATTGGGGTCCAAAACCTACCATCACCATGTTGTTTCCTTAATTAAATTTTCAGTTATTTCTCGTCTGTGCCACATGACGAGAAAACAAAGTAACTGCACAGCTGATCAGCCCCTTTGTTTTCAATATACAGCATAATCCCTCTACTTCTTAAATCTGAAGTTTTAAGCTTTTAGCCTTTTTCTGTGACTGTACATGCCGGTCTTTGTCGGACTTTGTTGGAAACCAGGAAGACTGGTTTTCTCGCGATGAGGCACATCTTACCAACTCAACTGTTGCCTTTGCAAATTAATGCTGTTCATTATTCCTGAGAATTTAAATTCCGTTTCTAATTCCTTGTTCAGAGAAAACATTTTCTTGGTGCAATCAATTATTCTGTGAGATTCAGTTTTATGTTTGACATTTGAGATGCCTCTTGAGAAAACCAACAATCTGCATATGCAAAAACAAAGATGCAGATCAGCTTTGCGGTACCTGTGAAGCTGATCAGCACCTTTGTTTCTCAGATAGTACATTTCCTCTTCTTCTTAAATCCAAAATTTCAAGCTTCTAGCCTGCTTCTGTGACTGCACAGACGGGTTTATGTCAGACCTGTTTGGAAACCACATTGTTGGTTTTCCCATGAGGTGGCTCATTTTTTTTCTGTTACCAGGTATCCAGCCTGACAATCTGTGGGGTAGTAACACAGGAGTGTTTATTGGTATGACCATATCTGATGCCCACGAGGGGTGGGGGTCGAACCCGGAGGAACCCAAGGGCTACGCTGCCTGGGGCTGTACCAAGAATATGTTTGCCAACAGAATATCATACAATTTCAACTTCAGAGGTAAGGCTTTGACATTGTACTTTTATATTCTCATGACCACTTACGACAATACCTCAGACAAATTTTGAATCAAATAACTTATTCTAGAAAACTTAATGAAATGGTTAGGCCAGGACCATGTGAGGGTATATCAAGCAGCTGAGTATAATCTGTTATAGGTCCGAGTTACAGTATCCACAGAAGTGATGTAATAAGCCTGCCCATGGAAAGAGCATATCAGTATCATGTCAGAGAATTATCACATCAAATTGTTACGCAGGAAACCAGTTTGAGTAAACATCCTGCCATTTTGTTTTCAGGCCCTAGTTACGGTATCCAAGGAAGTGATGTAGCAGGTGGCCTGGCCCTGGAGAGAGCATATCAAAGTATCATGTCAGAGGAATGTCACATAGCCATCGTGGGGGGGACTAGCCTGTGTTTGAAGACAATGCAAAATATGATGTTCATAAATAAGCATATGCTGTCGACATCAGGACTTTGTCAACCATTTGATGAAGATGGTAAGCAAGAGTCATTATGAAAACATGCCAATATGCAATGCACAGAGATTTTTATACAGTGAACTCGACAATAGAGAATCATCGACAATGGCGAACCACTCGTAAAGATATTGCAGAATTTCTTGAAACTTAGACAAAATATTATTTATTATATTACTCAGTCATTTACTTTCATCTATGCCTTGGGGTTTGGTAAAAGAATGGAGTCAAAATTCCACCGGACAATAAAATCAGGGTTGCTGAAACGCTTGACCCCTTAACTAAGATGCCTAGTTTATTGTTCCACAAAAAGTAACGTTCAGATAAAATGTGTTTCATACCTCGTTTCTAAGCATTAAATGATGGCCACTTTTGCATTACTTTAATGCCTAATATCCCTAGTTATGCAATATGCCTGTTTTGGATAAAAGTTTTGACACTGAAGGTAGATGTAAGCGGAGAAAGATGTACATGTAAATTCGACAATAGCGAATCATACTTTGTGTGGTGAAAAGAATGTGCACAAAATACTGATAATCTACCTTTTGAAGGCTTGCCCTTGAACCATTTGGTTTGGTTAATGGCGTAACTAATATTGGTGCAAGTCGTGGTTTAATCATCTTGCTTTTAGGCTTACATTGATTCGTCAAAGCAATAAGACATGCTTAAATCGGTAAAATTGACCTTTCCGATATGGCATTTGCTGTTGACAGTTAACGTAAAGCACAAAAGCAAATTAACACAATATTGTCGAACACCATTTAGTTTCGAATGATGATGGCACCATTTGTGTGCAAAAATACTCTACTAAAATGGTTTCTTATGGGCTATAGACTATCTGATTCGCCATTGTCTAGTTTGTTTCGCCATTGTCTAATGCAGGAGGTATCATATCAACAGAGTTATCTCCCATTAAGAAATTGAATGAATTAAAATTATTATTTTCCTGTAAAGCTGAGATATGTTAGATGTTCTTAGTATCAAATACAATAACATTCCCATGGTCGTGTTTAAAATAATAGCGTTAGATCTCTTAGTGATTCGCCATTGTCGAGTAAACTGTAGCTTCAAAATTGAAAATTTTCACAAGATTTTTTTTCTGTATTTTAGTTATTCATGCTCAGAACATTGATTATGGGTACACATTAGAACCACTTTGTTGAGTTAATACTCAGGAAGTGGTTGCCTCTTCCCAACATACCTGAAAAATTATTGACTAGGATATTAAGGAGTAACCAAATCAAACATTTTTGAGCCCTGAATTATGCTTCAGAAAGCTTGTACTTGAAAATGATAATAAATGTATTTGAATGATACTTATTTATTTGAATTTTCAGATGGAGTGTTTCAGAGCTCACATTGATCTGTTCACGATTCTGTGAATAGCATGTACATTTCTGATAATTCTATTTGAGCCTTCGCATGAGAAAACCAACAATTGTGATTTCGGATCAGGTTTGACACCAGCTTAGCTGTACAGTCACAGAAGCAGGCTAGAAGCTTAAAATTTTGGATATAGATGGAAGAGGAATACTACAGTTACTGCACAGCTGATCTGCGTCTTTGTTTTAGCATATGCAAATTGTTTGTTTTCTGATGCGACGGCTCATTTATTTGCTTAATTAGCCAAATAACAGTTACATAAAAGGATTTGAATGCCAGACCTACTCGATATTATACCCCCCGCCAAAACGAAGTTTTAAGGGGGGTATACTGTTTTCACGTTGTCTGTCCGTCCGTCCGTCCGTAACGTTTTGTTTCTTTAATCTCTTGAAGACCCATTGATGGAATTTCATGAAACTTTGCAGGCATCTGTATATCTATGGGGCAAATATGTACATGCAAAAATTAAGGGCTAGGGGCCAGTCCCTTTTGAGTTACTTCCCTTTATAGTTCTTGATGGCTTTTGTATACAGTGAAGATAGTGCATTTACGGGCCGATCCACTCCTACAACAGTTTTTGTTGGAACTTTTTGATATTATGCCTACATGATGTAGGCCCATTGGACATTTGCATGAAGAAATGTTATTGCGAAAAAATAATTTTTGACAAAAGGACAGCTATGAGAACTTAGGCAATTTTCTTACTTTTTTTTACAGGTAAGGGCTTTCACGGGCTGATCAACTCCTACCACAGTTTTTGATGGAACAATTTGTTATCATGCCTACATGATGTACAACCATTGGACATTTGCATGAAGAAATGTTATTGTGAAAAAAATAATTTTTGTTAAAATTACAGCAATGAGAACTTAGAAAATTTTTCTTAGTTTTTTGATAGGTAAGGGCTTTCACGGGCAGATCAACTCCTACCACAGTTTGTGATGGAAAAATTTGATATCATGCCTACATGATGTACACCCATTGGACATTTGCATGAAGAAATTTTATTGTGAAAAAATAATTTTTGTTAAAATTACAGCAATGAGAACTTAGACAATATTTCTTAGTTTTTTTTACAGGTAAGGGCTTTCACGGGCCGATCAACTCCTACCACAGTTTTTGATGGAAAAATTTGATATTATGCCTACATGATGTACACCCATTGGACATTTGCATGAAGAATTGTTATTGTGAAAAAATAATTTTTGTGGTAAACAGTTACCCTGCGGGGGGTATTTAATAAGCATTGCTTATTGTCTCGTTTTTCATTTCAGCCTGTGGGCACTGTGGCAGTGATGGACTGGTGGTCATGGTACTACAGAACTATGGGGATGCTAAAAGAGTTTATGCCAGCATCATGGAGTGTAAGCTACAGGTTAACACTCCAGTAGCTAAAGGTAATTTGAGCTGCAACATGAAAAAAACAACAAAAAACGGGACTTCGGGGTTTCCAACCAGGTCTGACACAAACTGGCCTTTGCAGCTACAGAAAAAGGCTAGAAGCTTGAAATTTTAGATTAGAAAAGAAGAGGGGTTGTTCTGAGTAGTGAAAATATAGGCGCTGATCAGCTATGCAGTTACTGCACAGCTGATTGGCGCTTTTGTTTTCGCCTAGGCGAAAATCCTGTTTTCTCATATAGTAATGAAATTCTCAAATATTTGAGGCAGCTACTGATTGTCTTCTTAAATGGGTCAGTCTGTATTTGATTTCCCACCTTGCAGCATTCAAGTATCCATCCGAAGACAAACAAAGGGAGTTTCTACATGAGCTATACAAAAATGGCGGTGACCTTGAAGCTGAAGAGGTGGAGTACATAGAATGTAACGCTACTGGCGACCTCATGGCAGACGCACAGGAAGTTAATGCCTTGACGACCGAGCTGGAGACAGGAACTGGGTCACCTCTTCTGATTGGTTCAGTCAAGTCAAATATAGGTCATCTTGTGGCAGCTGCAGGTGATTTTGGAAATGAAAATGAGCCTGTGTGTTAGAAAACCAACAATTTGGGTTCCAACCAGGTCCGACACAAACCAGCCTGTACAGTCACAGAAAATGATTAGAGGCTGGAAATTTTGGATTTACAAAGTAGAGGAATTGTACTATCCGTGCAGCGAAAACAAAGGAGCTGATCAGCTTCGTGGTTACTGCCAAGCTGATCTGCGCCTTTGTTTTCGCCTATGCAGATTGTTGGTTTTCCCATGTGGTGGCTCATAAATTAGCCTTCGTTTGAGAAAATCAACTTGGACTTCCGACCAGGTCTGTCGCAAACCGTTATGTGCTGTGACAGATGCAGGCTAGAAGCTTGAAATGTCAGATTTTGAAAGAGTAAATAGTGTATTGTCTATGGAGTTGTAATCCATTATTACAAAGCAACTGCTTATTAACAAGCAAAATTTTTTAAAGTTTCTCTAAATGACATTGTTTGAATAAAACATGAGATTGGAGCCTTTCCTTGAAAGGTACACGTACATCAGACAATCTAAAAAAAAGTTGTAATTGAAATATGACTGAGCAAGCACAAATTTTCTATGCAGGTACATCCATGAGAAAACATGTCCATGTAATATATACCCCCTTATACACCACTTTTATATAGCAAACCTGGGGATGCAGGGGTATACCTGTTTTTTTCGCAAGGCAGTTCTACGCACAATCTATGTTTTGAGCAAGAATTAAAAAAAATATCAAAATTTTTCAGTAGAAAATTTTCAATTTTTACAACTTAGGAACAATCAGAATAGTACATGGACATGTTTTCATAATGATTAAAAAAAAAACAACAACAAAAAACAACAACATCAGCTTGGAACCTTTCATTGAGCTTCAATATTAATTTCACAAAGTATATTTGCAGCCCTAGCATCTATTGCCAAGGTGATCGTTGCCATGGAGACTGGTATGATTCCTGCCAACATCAACTACTCAAGTCCCAACCCACTCATCAGAGGCTTGCAGGACGGGAGAATAAAGGTAAACAAGTGAGCCACCGCACGGGAAAACCAACAATCTGCAAAGGCAAAAACAAAGGCGCAGATCAGATTCGCAGTAACTGCGAAGCTGATCAGCGCCTTTGTTTTCGCTACAGGGATTGTACAATTCATCTACTTTCTAAGTCCAAAATTTCCAGCCTCTAACCATCTGTGACTGTACAGCCTGGTTTGAGTGGGACCTGGTCGGAACCCAAATTGTTGGTTTTCTCATGCACAGGCTCAAGTATGAAAAAGTGTTTCCATAGATTTTCTTAATAATTTAATTTATAGCATAGTTAGTGTTTTCTTTTATCAATTTGAGTATATAAATAGAAAGACATGGTTACCAGATTGGTTTTACCAGAAATTATCTTCAAAACAGTCTTTTTGTATGTAGCCAGCTAAGAAAAATTAGGCAATTCCTGTTGATTTTCAGATATAAAGTAGAATTTTGTGAAAACTTGTACATAGAATTTGATTAATAACTGAATTTGTTCTTGTAATTCTATGTCAAATCAGAAAATATACTAAAACTCCTTGATTACTGTATATTTTGTGCTATGTGCCAATAACACAAGGAATGTTAATTAGTGACCATTTATTGAAAATGACGGTAACATCACGAGCCATGTTATCCAAATCAATGCTGGTATCCAACATTTAATTTATCTGGCCTGACATTTTTTTTCATTAATTTTTCTTTAACTCTAAAGGTTGTCCAGGAGAACACACGTTACTGGGGTGGCCTGGTTGGGGTGAACAGTCTGGGTCTGGGCGGCTACCACCTACACACCATCCTGGCCCCGCACAGGAAACCAAAGATATTACATTACTTGGCCATGGATAAGATAAGATTGTTCATATATGGAGGTAAGATATGAGCCTTTTTGTGAGAAAACAACAATTTGCATATGTGAAAACAAAGGCTTAGATCAGCTGTGCAGTACAGGGTTCCAAAAATCCACTTGTCTGCTCGTATTTAAGAGTAAACGTTGGGTAAGGGCGAGTTACCTATTTTACGACAAGGTCAACTTAGGTCTCTGTTAAAATGTCATTTAAAGATAAAATCTTGCAGGAAAAATATGGGCAGTAGGACTGAATATTAATGATTCTGAAAAAAAAGGACCCAAGGAGCTCATCTGCCCCCACCCTGTGGCAATATAATATTCAAACATCTCCACTGAAACCGCTTGGCCAATCAAAGCCAAACTTTATATAAAGCATCTATAGGAAGGTGGAACTTATATGTATATATAAAAAGGTATATATAAAAATCAAGGCCACATGGCCAAGATGGCTGTGATGCCCATTTAATGTAAAAAAACAAACTTTTGTCCAGTGACTGTACAATTTGATTCTCAGGTGAGCGACCGTTGCCCTTGGGCTGCTTTTTGAAATTGTGTGTCTGATAATATAAACACCAAAAAAGAAATAAAAGCTAGATTTTCTTGATTTCATTACCTTGGAGTGGGGGGTGGGGTAAACTAACTATAGATGTGCTGCCGGAATAGCCCATTTTTCAGCCTTGCCAGTATATGAATAGGCTTCAATTTTCAAGTAAAAGTATATGGATGGCCCCATTTTTTCACACAACAGTATATCAATAGCCCTAGATTTCCTGTGTGGTATATCAATGGCCCATCTTTTCTGGTATCCCTGTATATGGTATTTGCAAAGATTTCCTGTCACGAGACTCAGTCACGAGATATACGCCCTCAGTATACGCCCTCAGAATCGAGCTCAGAATCTCTGCGCAGATGATACGAAGCAGCAATTAGTATGTGAATGGGTATAAGAAATCAAAGGACAGTATATGAATAGGTATAAAAAATCCAAGGACAATATATGAATGGGTCAATATTTTGATCAATCAAGTATATGAATGTTTTTTTTTTTTTCAATGACCAGGTATATGATTGGGGTAGGTTTCAGAAATTTGGGCCACACACCCATACCACAATCACCCCTTAGTCCCCCCCCCCCCTGAGTTCATACCCAAGGCAAAAAGGGAACTAAGTAAACTTTTGTTGCTACTAAGAGCTTAATTTGGTTCATTCATAAATCTGCTGTATTCTGTCTGTACTTTCCTTTATGACCATGAAAGCATAGTGATAGAGTGTTGGTCTGACTTTGAATCAGGAGGTTCTGGGCTCGATCTTAACTAGGGTCACCATGTTGGTCCTTCAGCAAGACATTAACTCAGAGTACAGGTTAATACACAGGAAGCGGTTGCTCCTCCCCTGCATGACTGAAAAATTGTTGACTGAGATGTTAAACCACAAAGATATAAACGTAATACTGGTCAGTACTAAGGAAACAATGGCTCTTTTGCTGACATCATTAAAAACTGTTAACATTATTTTTAAACTAATGCAGATGTTGGCAAACTGGTGAAAACAATGATGTTTTTCCCCATATTTTACAGGTCCAACTGAGGAAAGTGTCCACAAAATTCTAGAGCATATGTCAAATCGAAGTGCAGAGATTGAGATGCAAGCTTTATTCAATGAGACTGCGCTGAGCTCCACCCTGCATAATCCCTACAGAGGCTACTGTATACTGAACAGTGAAGTTCCTGCTATTAATGTGCAGGTATGTATGGTTCTTGTCACGAGAATGATTGGTTAAGCCACTCTGGTCATTTTGACCCTTCTAGTACATGTACCATATGAGCATGTGCGCGAGAAAACCAACAATTTGGGTGCCGACCATGTTTGACACAAACCGGGCTGTACAGTCACAGAAGATGGATAGAGGCTGGAAATTTTTGATTTAGAAAGTAGAGGAATTGTGCTATCTGTGTAGCGAAAACAAAGGTGCTGATCAGCTTCGCAGTGAAACAGTAAAACGCAGTTACTGCGAAGCTGATCTGCGTCTTTGTTTTCGCCTATGCAGATTGCTGGTTTTCCCATGCGGCAGCTCATATATTAAGGTTTCTACTTTTCTGGCCATGAAAGACCACAAACAGACATCACAATAACATGTCCATGAAATGTATACCCCCTTAAACCCCACTTTAAAACGGGGGTGAACAGGGGTATACTTGTTGTTTTTTAGTTTGATCCAAAACATAGATTGTAGGTACTCGTTACAACTGCCTCGGTAAGGCGGTTCTAATGTGCACCCATAATCAATGCAAAAGCAAAGGCGCTGATCAGCTTAGCAGTTTCTGATCTACGTCTTTGTTTTCGCTTAGGCAAAAGTCGGGTTTTCTCATGACGCGGTTCAATGGATGTGTAATTGTATTGAGCTCTGATTTGACTAGGATAGCATGGTAATTTTAACATGTTTTGAATAGTACCTATTCTCAAGGTATCAAACGGTACATTTGGTCAAGAATCAGAGTTACGAGATAATGCCTTCCCAAGGATATGTAAATTTTATTGCATTGTTAATTTCAACAGCAATGCCCATCAGACAAGCGTGAGCTATGGTATGTGTTCTCTGGCATGGGCACCCAGTGGTCCAGCATGGGGCGGGGCATGCTGGCCCTGGACACATTTAAGAGGTCTATCATGGAGGGCTCCGAGGTGTTACACCAGTACGGCGTCAGTGTTTACAAGATGATTACCGAGGGGCCGGACAACCAGTTTGATAGTGCTCTCAACTCTTTTGTGTGTATTACTGCTATTCAGGTAAAGATATTTTTTGCTTGGCGCGACAGCGTCAAGCAATTGAAAAGGAATGAGGATTTCTCCTCAATCTGTGGGGTTTTTCCTTCAACCTATGGGGTTTCCCTTTGACATCCAGGGGCCTGGTTTCAGTTGCAATATTTTGCTACACTTCTTGCATAATAAAGCAATTGAAGACGGAAACAAGACTTGCTCTCCGCCGTTTTTATAAGGACTTGTGGGAAGAATGACGTATTTGGATCTAACGTCAAACATGGTGGCGTTCTGGGCGGATAATGTTAAAACCCGGAACTTTGTGCTAGGTCCGACCAAGTACGAAAGCTTGAAATCCACCGTAGCGAGGAAGTGTTCATGACCGATGTGATCAATCAAGTTACCGAAAAAACTCCACAAACCTATGAAAAACCACAACACACGGGCAAATAATGGTATATACAGACTAGCCAAGCGTTCCTTTTAACAAGGAAAATTTATTAATTCAATCTTTTGAGAAGCTTCTGTAGAGGGCACTGGCCTAGTGGTAGGACATTGGACTCACTTGTTGCAGGTTCTGGTGTTCGGTGTTTGGATAATTATACATGTATATTGTTGCCTTTTTAGCATTGAAAACTATAACAAACCAGCAGCTTTCAAGTTCATCTGCTTCATAATAATTAACAAAAATATAAAAACAGCAGGCACTAAGTTGTGTACTTAAACTAGACACATTTGAGCCGCGACGCGAGAAAACCGGTCTTCGGGGTTTCCGACCAGGTCCGACATAAACCAGCCTGTACAAGCTCAGAAAAGAGCTAGAAGCTTGCAATTTCGGATTTAAGTAGAAGAGGAATTGTACTATCCGAGTAGCGAAAACAAAGGCGCTGATCAGCTTCGCAGCTACTGCGAAGCTGATCTGCGCCTTTGTTTTCGCATAGGCAATAATCCGGTTTTCTCACGATGTGGCTCATTTACTCCCTGTAGTACCGGCCTCTTCGGTATTGACAGCAGAATTGTTGTGTAAGATGTACAATCACAAAACAAGCAAACAAAGAACGGGAGCATGGTGACCTAATGGTTTTTGAGTGAGACTCCTGGCTCCGAGGTTCATGCTCAGCTAAGCTGAGACTAAAATTTATCCTGCTCAAAAATGTTAAAATGCCAACAAGTGTTGGCATTTTAACATTTATGAGGAGGATTAATTACAGACTTTGGTGATCTAAACCTGAAATTTCAATTTATTTGGGCTATTTTGTCATTTATGAGCAGTTTAAATTTCATGCTCAGCTGAGTTGAGCATGAAAAAAGTTTCATAACCTCGGGACCTGGTTTAGAGGTCAGGGTACTTGAACCCCACTGTCTTTTGATGTGTGTCCTTGAGTAAGACAATGTTTACTCCCAACAGTACTGGTTCATACCCAGGAAGCAATGGCTCCATCCTGACATGACTGAAAAATTCTTAATTGGGGCACAAAACTTTATAACAAACAAACAGACAAAGTTTAACTATAATGTAGTGGTTACTCATTTGATATCATAGACCAATTAAGTTGGTGTTTTGTCAATGTAGATTGGTTTAGTCAAGCTTCTGGAAGAAATGGATCTGAAACCCAACGGCATCGTGGGTCATTCTGTCGGGGAGATAGCATGTGGCTACGCGGACGGCTGTCTGACGGCACAGGAAGCCATGATGTCAGCGTACTGGAGAGGAAAATGTATTGAAGAAGCGAAACTGGAACCAGGAGCTATGGCCGCTGTGGGTAGGTAGAGATTTTTCATCAGGAAAGAATAAAAACACCCCTACATACTACTTTTATTGTGTAATTTGGGGTGTACAGGGTATACATTTTTGTCCTAACTTTTCTTCATAACATAGAATATAGATACTTGTTAGAACCTTCTTACCATGGCAGTTCTACCATGTATGCACAATCTATGTTTGGAACAAAAAAGAGGAACATAAATTGAAACCTTTCATTTTTCAATTTTACAGCCGTTAGATTTGAATATGTATACTGCATGGGCATGTTTTCTGAGATTGTGTAAAGGTAGTGTGATGTTTTTATTACTGAGGGAGAATTTGATTAACCCATATTTGACGAATGGATTTTCCCATCATTATCATTTGGGTGAGTCCACTTCAGTTCTTAGGGGCATCAGGTGTGATTTTTAAATTTTATTCAATTTTTCAATTAAAATTCTCTAAGCAAACAAAATAGCCCCAGATGGGATGGGGCTATTCTGTTTGCATATGTCCCATAAAAGGGATGCCAGGCTTAAATCAGTTAATCTCATATTGGTTAAGTACGTCAACACTTTTAATACAGGACTGACCTGGAAAGAGGCCCTATCTCAGTGCCCTGAGGGTATAGTCCCGGCATGTCACAACTCACAGAACACAGTGACCATCTCTGGGCCGACCGAGAAAATCAGACAGTTTGTTACGGAAATGAAGGAGAAGGAAATATTTGCTAGAGAAGTGAATAGCTCCGGTGTGGCGTTCCACTCACCCTGTATGATGAAAGTGGCCCCCAAACTGAAGGAAATTTTGTCCAAGGTGTGTCTTGTATTCACAACATACCAAAATTCTTCCTTATAATGGGAAGTGTGATGGCCTAGTAGTGGAGTACAGGAATATTTGAGCCGCATTGTAAGAAAATGGGATTTTTGCCAATGCGAAAACAAAGGCGCAGATCAGCTTCGCAGTAACTGCGAAGCTGATCAGCGCCTTTGTTTTCGCTACACGGATAGTACAATTCCTCTTTTACTTAAATACAAAATTTCAAGCTTCTTGTCTTCTCCTGTGACTGTACAGCTCGGATTGTGTCAGACCTTGTCGGAAACCCGAAGACTGTTTTTTTTGCGTTGCGGCTCATTTTCTAGAGAAGTGAACAGTTCTGGAGTGGTATTCCTCTCACCTTGTATGATGACGGTGGCTCCTAAGCTACTAAGGTTTGTCTGTTAATGTCATTTTGCAAAATATTTGTTGGTTATTAAAGCATTTGTATAATGATCTTAAATATGAACAACACACACAAAAATTCCCACAGTGCATTGTTCTAAAAAATTACAGATTTCATTTTGATCTGATCAATTTTTGCAAATCAAATGAAACAAGATCAGAATGCAATAGACTTTATTTTCTATATAAATTGCAGCATGTGGTACCTAAGCCTCGCAGCAAAGCCTGGATCAGCACCTCAATCCCAGAGAACCAGTGGGGTTCCAAACTGGCCAAACATTGCTCAGCTGACTACCTGGCTAACAACCTCACCAGTCCCGTCCTGTTCCAAGAGGGGCTCCAGCATATCCCGCCCACTGCGGTTGTCATAGAGATAGGGCCCCATGCACTACTGCAAGCCATCTTGAAGAGGTCCCTAGATCCAAAGGCTTTCTTCTGTGGATTGATGAAGAGAAATAATGGTGAGGGGAATGTGCAGTTCTTTCTGGAAAGTATTGGAAAGTAAGTTTTATATATTAATATGCTTAGCAGCTTTAAAATTTACATTTCATGTTTGGGACCATGGTGGCCTTATAGCAGGGCGGATATGTAACAATTTTTTGGTGGATTGTGCACTTTTTGATAAAAGCATGAAACTTGGCACAGGTGTAGACTTATAATTACAATTATAACCAGTAACTTTGTGTTACTGATCGTTCCAAGTCCATACTTCTGTGGTGGTTCTTTTTGTTTTATGTCTTGGTGTTTAAAATATTTTTGTGCTGTTGGCGCCTTATGTATGTTTGCATATTTTTAGTTGTTAAGGTAACTGAGTGGCCACCTATTGGGAAATAGCTGCTCATTCGGCTTACGAAATGTTTTCATGGTATAAGTACCTGATTGTTAGTTTGGTTTTTCCCACCTTGGTTTTTGGAGTGGGAGTCTTTTTCTGATTGCGCCTTTTCCTTATCTTTGCCTACTTGTACTTTTTTTTTATAATTATAACAATTTTTGAGGGTCAGTGCCACGTGAAATTTGGCCTGTGACGGCCAAGTTCTAATGCTTATCCATTTCAAGATATATTTTAATGCATTTTAATCTTAAAAGTTTTCAAGATGGCGACTATTTTCAAAGATGGCCGCCATTAATTTACTAAAAATCAAGTTAGCGAGACGAAAATATGACGCAGTTAATAAAAAGAAGAATTATTCATTATAAAATGTTTCAAGCACACTACATGCCACAAATACAAGTTACATAATATCAAAACAAAAATAGATTTAGTGCCACAAATGTCATGTAATGGCCGAAATTTATTATTTTTTTTGCAAAGTGGCCACCTATTTGCAGCTTCTTTATCAATATGACATTTAATATATAATTGCCGAAATCATACTTTCTTCGAATAATGTTACATAAATTGCTGTCATAAACATTCTCGTACACCTTAAACTTATACTGCTGATTAGAAATATCAAGAATGATGCTAATTCTCAAGATGGTTGCCATATTTAGCTTCTTGAACAGTGTATATTGGTATGTTACATATGGATACTATGAATTATGATTTTGGATGGGAATCTCTTAATCTGTTCTAATGAATAGAAACATTCTACTTTCACAAAAATCTTACCTATCTGTATTGTTTCAGTTGCATATTTAAATCATAATGGTATTCAAGATGGCTGCCAAAGGACAAAAAGAAAAAAAAAATCATATTTTAGGAAAATGTTGATTGAATAGTTTGAACTGCTGAAGATCTTATTAATTTTCTAGTATGTTGATGTTAACTATCCTTGAATAGAAGTAATGACATTATATTTGACATTCGAAATGGCTGTCAAAATCATATATGGTCATCAGTTGTGATTTTTGTAATAGACATTACTGCCAGGCTTGCAGCACATTCAAATCTTTGATGCAAACTATTCCACGTTTAAGATTTTACTAAATCCTGTAAAGATATGTGCATACATCCAGCAAACAAGCTATCATTGAAACAAATTTAGCAGATATATATATATTCCTCTAAAGGTCAGTGATTCTACATATCCGAATCAATATCTGAATCCGCCTACATTTATTACTAGAGTAACAGGTCATCTCATGCCTGCTTTCTGGCAAGTGCCATACTAATTGCAACCTTTCAATGAGTTTTTGGTATCAATGGCATCTATGTTAGGACTTCCTATTACATAGGGTGATGGCTGGAGACTTCAAAATTTCTATCCCTACTAGCTCAAGTGCGAGTTTGTGCCACACATCAAACTGCAGGAGCTGAAGGGTCAAGAGAAACAAGCAGAGTTCCACTTTCTGAAGTAATTTACTTCCTATGTCATAAGACATTGAGCTGCAACAGAAAAGCACAGTAAATGAGCATATGTCTTCTCTAAGTACAACCTTCTGCATGATGCAAAAGAAGTATGCAAATTAACCATGGAGAAAGCAGAAATGGTAGTTTAACACGCTGTAGAGGAAGCAGTAAGGGAGGAGGTCAGGTCCTTCAAACTGTGAAAGGCAGGTGTCAGGCAAACTGCATACAACTGGTAAGAGTTCATCCAGTAGAATAGAATGGGGGGGCGGGGACTTTATATCCTATTTTGTTTTACCAAGTAAATATGATGTGGCAATCAGGATATCTTGGTAGATAAACCTGTCAGGAATAATGAAGACCAACTGTTGCTAAACCAGAAAGCAGAAAAAGAGCATTATGAAAATCTCCTGTTGAATTTCCTTGGAATCTGGAGGACCAGTCTGAGAAAACCCATGTCGAAAACCGAAATGAGTCGAACACAAAGGCCATCTGCAATATAGCATCTGGCAAAGCAGCCGGGCCTTCAGGTACCATCACTAAAATTCTGAAGTCACTCAGGAAAACTGGAACACCCAAAGTGCCTGATTTTGTTGACATCACCACAGACAGTTGCATTCCAAGTGACTGGCACTAGAGCTTCATAGTCCACCAGTTTAAGGGAAAAGAGCTCATTCTGAACAGAGGCAACAAGGGCTTGATGCTGATTGAACAAGTGGTGAAGGTGTTGGAGCATAAAGGGAAAAGATCCGAGCTTGATGAGATGCATTGTGATTTGATGTCAGGTTGAGGCTCTACAGATGCAGTTTTTATTTTTAGAGAATCACTCGGCTGATAATAAGCTTCTCTACATGGCCTCATTTGACCTGCAGAAAACATTTAATTGCGTCCAATTGGATTTCATCTGGTAGACACTGTGAAAACTAGGAAATGATGAGAGGCTAGTGCCTCTTGTCCAATCCATGTACATGTACATGTATTGGGATGTGAGAAGCAAGGTTAGAGTTGGTATTGGGTACACTGAGGACTTTGGTGTCTTAGTGGATGTTCACAAGGGCTCTGCCAATAGCACGCTGCAAAATTTTGCTAGAGGTTATATCTAGGGGCCTGATGTCTAGGAAAGAAACATCCTATTGATGGACGAATGGTGAAGAAGCTTGATGTTGATAATGAAATTATTGAAGTAGTTCCAAAAGTCTTATCTAGTAGACATCTTTTCTGCTTGTTGTGAATATGACCCATTTGCCATCACTGGTTGTTACAATAAGCTTTTGGCAAATTTCGCCAATTGCTTACCCTCTTCACCAACATTTTCTGCTGCTTCTGACAAATGGTAAAATGAATTTGATTACCCGTATAATGCTAAATGCAGCATGTAGAGCACAACAATGGCCAGATTGCTAAACAAGCTAAACGTAGTTGCACAAAAGAGACTGGTAACGAAACCATGGGATAAAATGTTGTTTGATATGAGAATGGAGCTTGGAAAGGGCCATTACGAAAACTTGTCCATACAATAGACAGAAAATTTTGTCAGCATTAAATATTAAAAAAATCATTGGAAGAGTTCTGATAATTTTAAAATGTTTGCTCAAAACATTTATTGTGGGTACACATTAAAACCGCCTCGCCGAAGTGGTTCTAATGAGTACCCACAATCTTTGTTTTGGAACAAAAAAAAAAAAAAAAAAAAAAAGAAAGAAAAATAGGTATACCCCTGTAAACCCCAGTTTTATAAAAGTGGGGTATGAGGGTGTATACTTTTCATGGCCATGTTTTCTTCATGCAATGCTGATCCTCAGAATCATTCATAGTGTAGAAGTCGTCTAGGAAGATAACTTGTCAGACAAGTACAATTCTTGGTAGAGGACAAAAGATGACAAAAATGGACATGATGATGATGATGATGATGATGATGATGATGATGATTGGCTAAAACTTAGATACACTAAACAAATACATATTAAATAATTTTAATCATAAGAACTTTGAAAAACAACATGTAAAAATGAAAGAAAAAAAAAGAAAATGTTAATACTTTCCTACTTTGGTAGCCATTTTGGATGCCATCATTAATCAGTAAAAAGATAATTTGCCTAATACAAACTAAAGTGTAACTTGCATTTGTGGTGTTATGTGCTTGAAAACATTTCATCAATGCAAATCCTTCATTCTGATCAAAACAGCATGTTTTATCACACTTTCAGTATTGTGTGTACTAAATTTCAGGTAATTTAATGGCGGCCATTTTGAAAATAGCCACCATCTTTGAAAATTACGAGTTTATTTTCATAATTTGATATCTTGAAATTTTCATTTATTGAATTTGGGGGTTTTAAAACTTTTAAAGAAAGCAACACTGTAGACTGATAACCAATTGTAAAGACTGTATAAGGGAAAAAGCCGCCATTTTGAAATTCAAGATGGCGGCCGTCACAGGGCGAATTTCACGTGGCACTGACCTATGGAAGGCAAAAGCCGTCAAAAGTCCCATTTTTAAATGAAATAGACAAAATAGAAATGAACTAATTCATTTTCAAATAAAATAAACCGTTATAGCACATAAAACAAACGAAAATGACACAAAACAATTACTTATGTGAAACAGACCAATTCACTTTAAAACCAAACAATCAACTTCGCCAAATAGGACAACTTGAAATAAAACGAAACAAACGTTTCACAAACCAAACAATTGATTCTGAAATAAACCTATCCGGTAATAAAAAAGGTGTAGGTCAAACAAAATAACGAAAAATCGAATATTAATAAAATGGACACGAGTCAGTTCGGCCCAAAACGACTAACTTGGAAAACGTCAAAGTCTCATCATGATCGAACATCACCACCATCATCATCATCATCATCATCATCATCATCATCATCACCATCATCATCATCATCATCATCATCATCATCATCATCATCATCATCATCGATCATCACCATGACGATCGATAGTCATCATCATGATCGATGACCATCATGATCGATCATCATCATCATCATGAACGATCATCATCATGATCGATCATCTTCATGATCAATCATTATCATCGATCATCATCGTCGTCGATCATGATGATGACTATCATGATCGATCATCATCATGATGATCGATCATCATCATCATGATCGATAAACATGATCGATCAGCATTATTATCATCGATCATAACCATCATGATCGATCTTTAGCATGATCGATCATCATCATGATCGATCATCATCATCATCGATCATCATCATCATCGATCATCACCATGATGATTGATCACCACCATCATGATCGATCATCATCATCATGATCGATCATCATCATCGATCATCATGATCAATCGACATGATCGATCATCATGATCGATCATCATCGTCATCATCGTGATCGACCATCTTGATCATCATTATGATCGATCGATCATCATCATCATCATGATCAACCATCATCATTATGATCGATCGATCATCATCATCATGATCGATCATTATAATCAACATCCTCGAACATCATCATGATCAATCATCATCATCATCATGATCAACCATCATGATTCATTATCATGATCGATCATCATGATGATAATCATCATCGATAATCATGATCGATGATGATGAATATGATGATGATGATCAATCATGATGATGATGATCGATGATGATGATGATGATGATCGATCATGATAATGATGATCGATCATGATAATGATGATCGATCATGATGATGATCGATCATGATGATGATCGATCATGATGATGATCGATCATGATGATGATCGATCATAATGATGATGATCGATCATGATGATGATGATCCATCATGATGATGATGATCGATCATCTTGGTGATGATCGATGATGATGATGATGATGATGATGATGATGATGATGATGATGATGATGTTCGATCATGATGAGACTTTGACCCTTTCCAAGTAAGTCATTTTGGGACGAACTGACTCGGGTCCATTTTATTAATATTCGACTTTTCGGTATTTCGTTTGACCAGCACCTTTTTATTACCGGATAGGTTTATTTCAGAATCAATTGTTTGGTTTGTGAAACGTTTGTTTCGTTTGATTTCAAGTTGTCCGATTTGGCGAAGTTGATTGTTTGGTTTTAAAATGAATTGGTCTGTTTCACATAAGTAATTGTTTTGTGTCATTTTCATTGTTTCGTGTGATATAACGGTTTATTTTATTTGTAAATGAATTAGTTCATTTCTGCTTTGTCTTCTTATTGGTCCGTTTCACATCAGGAATTGTTTTGTGTCATTTTCGCTCGTTTTATGTGATATTACGGTTTGTTTTATTTGAAAATGAATTGGTTCATTTCTACTTTGCCTGTTTCATTTAAAAATGGGTTTTTTGACGGCTTTTGCCTTCCATACTGACCCTCAAAAATTCTTATAATTATAGATATAGTCATGTACCAAGTTTCATGCTTTTATCAAAAAGTGCACAATCATTTCACATATCCGCCCTGCTATTAGTAATAGTGGTTAGTGCAATGGGACTCCTCTTCCAGAAATTTTTGTGGGGAGGGAGCTCTAATTTGTACTCATAATCTGTGTTTTGAGCAAAAATGAGAAAATGTATAACAAGTATATTTAATGAACATTTTAATTTTTAGCTCATCTGAGCCAAAGGCTCACAGTTGAGCTTATAGTATACCCATGCTCTGGCATCCGTCCGTCGTCGTCTGTCTGTCCGTCTGGCGTCCACAATTTCAAAGATCTTCTCCTCTGAAACCGCTTGGCCAATCAAAGCCAAACTTCATGTGGAGCATCCTTAGGAAGGGGGAACGAAAGTTTATATAAATGGTCCAGGTCACATGACCAAGATGGCCGCCATGGCTATAAATAGCAAAAACCTTTAAAAATCTTCTTCTCCAGAACCAGTGGGCCAATTTCCACGAAACTTGGTATGTTGCATTGGGGATGCGGGCCCATTATAGTTTATATAAATCATGACCCTAGGATGACCTTGACCTATTTTACGGCAAGGTCAACTTAGGTCGCCAATGCATATACATGTATATTTCCATAATAATGAAACATCTTCTCCCCTGAAACTGCTTGGCCATTCAAAGCCAAACTTCATATGGAGCATCCTTGGGAAGGGGGAAAGAAAGTTTATATAAATGGTCAAGATCACATAACCAAGATGGCCTCCATGGCTATAAATAGAAAAAAAAAAACCTTTAAAAATCTTCTTCTCCAGAACCAGAAGGCCAATGATTTTGAAACTTGGTGTGAAGCATCAGGCAATGGAGCTCTACAAAGTTTATATAAATCATGACCATGGCTATGATGGGATGACCTTGACCTTTTTTACGGCAAGGTCAACTTAGGTCACCCATGCATTTGAATGGGAAAAATAGGAAAATTTCATTAAATGGCAGAAAACTTGCTAGGAATGAGCAAATAGACAGAAAATTTATGTTTATGAAAATATTTTGGGCCCAGGGGATTGTCTGCCCCTGCCCCGGGGCTATATACATGTATATGACCATAATATTCAAACATCTTCTATGAAACTGCTTGGCCGATCAAAGCCAAACTTTATGTGGAGCATCCTTAGAAAGAGGGAATGAAAGTTTGTATAAATGGTCAAGGTCATATGACCAAGATGGCCGCCATGGCTATAAATAGCAAAAACCTTTGAAAATCTTCTTCTCCAGAACCAGAAGGCCTATGATTTTGAAACTTGGCATGAAGCAGCAGGCAATGGAGCTCTAAAAAGTTTGTATAAATCATGAACCTGGGATGACCTTGACCTATTTTACGGCAAGGTCAACGTAGGTCACTAATGCATTCGAATGGGAAACAAGAAAAGATATGACACAAGTGTCATATCAATAGCTTCAATTTTCTATCGCAGTCAATAACGTATAAGACAAAGCGCGCACCGAGCGTGTAGAAAAATATGCCGCAAATTCAACCAATGTATTTCCATAGACATACATACGTGGTTTGTCAGAAAAGTTCGTGTACACCATTTATATTTTCAACAGAAAAATGAATATATCTGCTTTTGCAAAAGTATTTTATAAGCAAATATACAAGAAATTTTATTGAAATCTGACAAAAACACGTCATCTACAGCCTTTTCCCTGCACTTCCGAACCGAGTGCGGGGCAAAGGTCAACATCTCTATATGACGTTACTTGACATTTTAAGCCGCCAGCGCGTTATACATTTGTTTCAATGTATATATAATGTTCATTTGTTACATTTGGGTGTGTTTTTTTTTTAACAAAAGATCCTTGGCTATCAACATTTTTATGTCTGTGTATCCAGCTGTCAAATGCAGATACGCCGTACCAATTCTCGCAAAATTGTTCGTCCACCTGTTGAACATGTGTAACAATTTCTTGCGGCGAGCATGCCAGACAGGTGATCTTCCGTTTATCATCATAGGTGGACTTCTGAGCAGCTGAAAATCGTCTGTGCCACAACTACTGAGAACTAAATAGTAACTGACAGACCGATGGCGTTTCTGTTGTTTGTAACATTTTCATCGTATCTGTGGGTGATTTCCTTAACGAAACATACAATCGGCGTCGGCTGTACTCCGACGTCAAATTACGCCATTATTTCAAACAGATTTTTTGGTCTGCTTCTGATTTTTTTCACATAAATCAAACAACACTGCCGCCAAGTCGGAATCTTTCTGAAACTGAAGTCAGTGTTATTTGGTTTTAGGACGAAATGTTTTAATGTTATAACATATTTAAGTGCCGTTTGACAGGGAAAAAACACAATATGAAAAATCGTCACATTTTGTTGACGTTTTGGCACCTGTCATTGCTGCTTATATTTATACAAAAACAAAAAAACTTTAACAACAGCACTTTACTTTTCCTGCTAGCCAAGATGTCCACAAACCTCGTACATGTGCGTTCTGTACGCTTGGTGGACGTTAAAGTATTTTAAGCATGCAGCATGCTTAAAGCTCGACGTGTCTCGGGTATGTGTCTTATACGAATAAGTTAAACACGCGTTACATTAAACGTTTGATACGCGCCTATACTGTATTGTGTGCTTAACATAACTGTACAAAAGTACATGCAATCCAAAATTTTCAGCATGCTGAGATTATTATACGACCTGTACACACCTTAGACACACGCTAATCATTTGTGACTGTTATTTTCACCATAGAGACTATGGGCCCCCCTCCCATTGGGGCCTAAAGAAATAGATATAGGCTACTTGTGCCTTCAGGTAAAGCTAAATACACTGCTGACTGATTACTGGTTAACCGGGCTTGTCTGAGCCTGCCGAGGAAACATTTCAAGTCAAACCATCCATACGTATAAGCCTTTTGTGTCTTAGTTGGATAGTTATATATTTCAAGCACTTGTTGGATGTGATGACATCCTCATTTTGGGTAAAAGTCCTGTAAAATGGAGGCAACATCCCAACATGACCAGTCCCCGAAGCAGCATAGAAGCTTGAAATTTCGGATTTAATAAGAAGAGAAAGTGTACTATCCGTGTAGCGAAAACAAAGGCGCTGATCAGCTTCGCAGTTACTGCGAAGCTGATCTGCGCCTTTGTTTTCGCATAGGCAAAAATCCGGTTTTCTTGTGACGCGGCTCATTTGATAATGCAACATTCATCTGTCTGGGTCTACCAGTTATCGCCAGTACTGAACAACTTTTTTCAGCGTACTGCTAAATAGACTCCATAAAAAAGGAAGAATAAAAACGAATGAAGAAAGAAAAGAGGCTTATTATGATAACAAAAAAAAAAATGAATAGCGGATACTCGGCGAGATTCGAACCTGTAAGAGTCTGATTAGAAGATCGATGCTTAACACACTGAGCTAATGGGGCCGACAGACTTTTAACGGCATTACTCATGTTATCATTAATATTTATGGTCTATAAATAATAATCTAAAAATAGTTGCCATTATCGGCTGGTTTCCCGTTATCAGGTTTATGTTAAAATATATTCGGAATAGGAACCAGTGCCATGCTTAATTGATACCGAATCATTTTCCCGCCCTTGATTAGAAGAGAAAAGAGAATCAGGCTATCTCGGCTTCATTCGTACCTTCGAGGTTATCATAAAAAAAACTATTGAAGTGACCACGGCAGTGTAGCGCTAAATACAAACCGCGATGAACTATTATTATTATGAAGAACAGACAGGCACTACAGGCATAATCAATGATAGAAATCATGTCTTAAGCATGTCGTTTATAGATTAGAAACCGAAATAACAATTTGTATCGAAATAATTGGGGACGAATATGCCTAAGGCTTGCAAAGACCGCAGACTGATGACCGCCGACCGAATCACTACCCATGGCCTCTAAGCAGTCTTTTTAATTTGAAACGTTAGTAACTTTCAAACTTTTAAGTGTCCCAGTTGAAAAAACAATATATTTACTTTTTGTATGTCTACAGCTTTACATCCTAAAATAATCATATTGACGAATAAACAATCTTTTAAAACCGGACTTCTTTTTTTCTCGGATGGATATCTACATGGAACTCTTCCATTACAGTTATAGCTATAGAATAATACATTGAAGGGTTGAAGCTATAAAAATAGTAAAATGGAATTAAATGGGGGAAACTTGCTGGGAGTTGCATAAAATTCATGTTTATGGAAAAAAAAATTGACGCCAGGAGGTTGTCTGCCCCTGCCCTGGGGCTATATACATGTATATGACCATAATATTCGAACATCTACTTCTCTGAAACCGCTATACCAATAAAAGCCAAACTTTAAGTGGAGCATTGTTAGGAAGAGGGAATGAAAATTTATATAAAAGGTCATGGTCACATGACCAAGATGGCTGCCATGGCTATAAATAGCAAAAACCTTTAAAAATCTTTTTCTCCAGAACCAGAAGGCCTATGATTTTGAAACTTGGCATGAAGCATCAGGCAATAGAGCTTTATAAAGTTTATATAAATCATGACCCTGGGATGACCTTGACCCATTTATGGCAAGGTCAAGTTAAGTCACATATCCCAGATCTCAGGTGAGCGTTTATAGGACCATTGGTCCTCTGGTTTAATTTTACGGCTATCCAAATATCTGTATAATTCAATGGGCATGTTTTCATAATTTTCAATTTTGCAGGTGTTATATGAATGGTATCAATCTCAATCCCCTGGGTATCTTCCCAGAGATAGATTTCCCCGTCCCCCGGGGCACCGAGATGTTGTCCCCACTAGTATCCTGGGACCACACCCAGTCCTGGGACCTGCCCAGCCCTGAGAATTTTTTGAGTGGGACCAGTGGGCGACAGTCGGAGATGATGGTGGAGGTGTTCTCAGAGCAGGATAAGAAAGATCATTATCTTACTGGTAATAATTGAGCACCCTCATGAGAAAACCTACATTGGGGTTTTCAGAACAGGTCCGACACAAGCCTAGCTGTACAAGCACAAAGAGTGGCTAGAGACTGGATATTTTGTAGAAAGTAGAAGAATAGTAATATCCTTGTAGTGAAAACAAAGGTGCTGATATTGGCTTCATGGTTACTGCGTAGTTGATCTGCGTCTTTGTTTTTGCCTATGCAGATTGTTTGTTTTCTCATGTTGCGGCTCAATTTTTATGCAAAGTCACCAGAATAAAAAATTTAATTGTGGTAAATTTAATGCCTGGGAAGGCATGTGCCAGTGCAAAAGAAAACAAACATTATGCATAGGCAAAAACAAAGGTGCAGATCAGCTGTGCAGTAAATGCACAGCTGATCAGCACCTTTGCTTTCGCTAAACGGATAGTACAATCTCTCTTCTTAAATCTGAAATTACAAGCGTCTAGCCTGCTTCTGTGACTGTACATGCAGGTTTGCTGGACCTTGTCAGAAACCAAAATTGTTTGTTTTCTCATGTGAAGGCTCAATTGGTTTACAGTGCTAATTGCTTTGCATTCTTAGCATTTGATTGGCTACATTGTGATGTTCCATGTCATTCTCAATGTTTGATTGGCTGAATGATGTCACTGCATCACACAAACCTGACACAATGAAATAAAGTTCAACAACTGATCACTAATTTTGCGACTATTACATTCAGTAAAGATCGTGTGATAAAAAGGAAGAGCTCCAATTACTTTGCATTTTCTGGTCATGCCTTGTAGTCATCTCATGAGAAAACCAACTATGTGGTTTCTGAACAGGTCCGACACAAATCAGGCTGTACAGTCACAGTAGCAGGCTAGAAGCTTGAAAGTTTGGATTTAAGAAGAAGAGGAGGTGTACTATCTGTGTAGCGAAAACAAAGGCGCTGATCAGCTTCGCGGTTACCGCGAAGCTGATTTGCGTCTTTGTTTTCGCATATGCAGATTGTTTGGTTTAATATCTCATGAGGTGGCTCAAATAAAGACACAAAAACTGTATGTATATACTTGAAATTTCTCACAGGTCACAAGATAGATGGCCACCCCTTATATCCAGCTGCCGGCTACATCATAATGGCATGGAGATCTCTAGCCAAGTTCTATGGCCTACTGCATACAGAAATGGCTGTCGTCATACAGAATCTAAAAATACACAGGGCCACAGTGCTTCCCGACACAGGTATGAGATTTTAACCATTAACCCACGGTTCACGGCATTTGTCATGGGGGAAACTACCGTCCGTGGCTGCGGTACGCGGCATTCCTCGTTCCTGCACCTGCTTTTGTTCTCAATCAAGTACAGTTGTGAAATACAATGGGAGGACCCATTACATCATATTTTTGTCATGCTGAATAAAAATAATATAATCTCGCATTCGTTTTGGATTTCTTTAAGATTTTGCAATGGCTGACACAAAAGAAATATACTGATAATTGGATTGATAAAAAGTTGAATATTACTTCAAAATAATGACTCTGACAAGGAATTTTTGTGTGGGTTGGATGTTAGGGGGATATGAATAAGGTAAACTAAGTTGACAATATCCCCCATTGTCCATTTTTTCATACAAAATTAGCTTTCGTAACAGATTTGAAATAGAAAATTTTGATTTTTTCGGCAAACTTGACTCGTATTGTCATCACTACAAGTATTATTCTAAACATCCATTGATAATTTTTGGTTTATTTGATAGATAATTCAATTGCCTTTTGATCTTCCATTTGGTTTTTTGATGTAGCTTGTTTGTGACAGAAGTTTTATGGCTTTAAACGCAAACAGTACAAAATCATAAAAGCGCTCTGACTTTGTCAGCAGTGGGTACCCAATCAGTAAAATATTTTGCCACAGGATAAGGGTTAATATTATTCCCAGTTGCTCTGGATCATTCTTGGATTTTAATTCTCTTAACAAGCATGACATTTAATAACAAAAGAATGTGCATTACATACTGACATACTGTGTGCAATGGCCGTGTGCTTCCTAGATAGCCTTTTAATATGAGTCACGTCATAACAAAACGAACAATCTGCATATGCAAAAACAAAGACACAGAACTGTGAAGCTGATCAGCACTTTTGTTTTCGCTACACGGATAGTACACTTCCTCTTCTTCTTAAATCTGAAATTTCAAGCTTCTAGCCTGCTTCTGTGACTGTACAGCTTCGTTTGTTGTGGACCTGTTAGGACACCACATTGTTGGTTTTCCCACATGGGGGCTCATATATCAAAATTTTATTTTCAGATACATTGAAGTTCTGTGTGAGTTTAATTCCTGCTACCGGCAGCTTTGAAATCCAAGAGAAAGGCGAGCTGGTATGCAGTGGTAGTGTGTCCCGTAGGGCGGGATCCCTGTGTACGATGTACAGCCTCGAGGAGACCACACCCCTCAGCCCCACCAGGCAACAGGAGAGAGAATTGAAGATGGAGGATGTTTATAAGCTGCTCAGGTTGAGGGGTTATGAGTATAGGGGAAAGTTTAAAGGGATATTGCAGGCAGAAAATAGAGGTGAGATATAAGACACATTAACCCAGGAAGCATTGGCTCCGTCCCAACATGACTGAAAAATTGTTGACTGGTACATTAAGCCTCAATCAAAGAAAATAAAATGAGGTATAAAATGAGATATTGAAAATTAATGTTTCTGTTTACATAAGCTATGCTGGTCAGTGAGTGCAAAAATGCGGTCTAAACAGTTAACTGTTAGGCGCGGGGCAAGCCACGTTTTACTTATGGGTGTGTATTTTTTTTTTTCTGTGCCATTTCCTTGGCATCACTTCTTTTTCACATTTGAAGCATCGCGAGAGAAGCCAACAATTTGGGTTTCCGACCAGGTGTGACACAGACAGGTCTGTACTGTCACAGAAAAAGGCTAGAAGCTTTGAAACTTCGGATATAAGTAGCAGAGGAATGGTACTATCGATGTAGCCAGTACAAAGGCACTGATCAGCTGTGAAGTTACTGCACAGCTGATCTGTGCCCTTGTTTTCGCATATGCAGATTGTTGGTTTTCTGATGCGGCGGCTCATTTGACTGATAAAAATTCTATTAATAGGTTCAATATTTCTCATTTGATACATTTTTGCCAGGAGAGAGAGGTCATATCCTATGGACAGGGGACTGGATCCCATTTATAGATGCAATGATGCAGATGACGATACTGACCAGACCGGGCACCAGCCTACAGCTACCGACAGAGCTGTCCAGCGTGATGATCAACCCAGAGGTTCACAGTACGCGCCTCTGGGACTGGAGTGCTACAGAAAAAGGTAATAAGTCTCTTGCACTTTATAACAAGATTTGTTTTAACATGATTCACTCTAAAATGATGCCAGATTGGTACCCTAAGATTAACATTAAAACAAAATGCTATAGCTGATCGGTCACGTCCCATACATAATGAGGCAGAGCATTGATCGATTCTCATGGCATACTTGTTTCTTTCATGAAGATTTTGTCATGAAAATATTTCATTGGCCATCCTTGCTCTTAAGAGCATTTGTCAGTGGTGAAGGAAATACACACTAGGTACAGATAAACTGCCTACATGTAGTATGTGAGGCCTGGCCAAGAGTGACATGGCTAACTGACCATCCCAGCATTGCCTTGTTAATTAAGCTTAGCTGTTGATCAAGGAAGTTACAATCGCAAAACAACATTCTTTGCATGATAATAATTGAGCCACCCCGTGGGAAAACCAACAATCTGCATTTGCGAAAACAAAGACGCAGATCAGCTTCGCGGTTACCGCGAAGCTGATCAGCGCCTTTGTTTTCGCTACACGGTTAGTAAAATTCCTCTTCTTTCTAAATCCAAAATTTCCCGTCTCTAACCATCCTCTGTGCTTGTACAGCCTGGTTTGTGTCGGACCTGTTCGGAAACCACATTGTTGGTTTTTCCACGAGGCGGCTCAGTTGTATAACACATTACAGCTGCTACAGCCACAGTGTCGACCAGTTCTGACAGTGTCATTTGCGGTGGGGTAAAGCTACAGGGCCTCCAGACGACCACCTCGGTGAGGCAAATCAGCAGTGCTGTTATCACCGAAGAAGCCAAGTTTATGCCGTATCTTGATGTACAGACGACATCCATGATGTCAGCTTTAGTTCAGAAGAAGGATGCAGAAAAAGAATTTGATTTGCTGACATATGCCGCAGACTGTTCTAGAATGGCATCTAAAATAATTCAGAAATTAGCTAATAGTGGGTCAGTTGCAGAGAATAAAATACCAAATAAAGAAATCTTGGCAGAATGGAGCAGAGCTAAAACTGGAATTGAGGATGGGGCTGTAAATATTGATAAGTACCTGAACAGTGAAAATTGTGGGATCATGCAGTGCCTTGACAAGATAGAGTCATTGCCAGAAAGTCAGAATTATGCAGAAAATTTGAACAGTGTGTTAGAGGCCCTGCAAATGGATAGCAAAAATGATGGCTTGATGACAAATCTGATTGGTGGACATTATTTGAAGTGTTGTTTAGATATTGTGAATGAGAACTGTAGAGAAAAGAGTTTGCGAGTTCTAACTCTGAGCAGACGCCAGTTTTCGGATGTGACAGATAGATTGACCTTGACCTTGGAAAGTGACCCTTTCTTAAATAGCTTGATCTCAAGGTCGGATGATGATGATGAGTCATTGTTGACAAAGTTGAGGACTGATGAACCATTGCTAGCAGACGACACTGAACCATATCACATGATCATTGTTGATGGGGTTCTCAGTGAATGCAAAACATTGGCGTCTGCTCTTGTACTGCTAGCTGCTGCAGTGGCAACAAACGGCTTTGTTTTGATCAAAGAACAGACTCATAATTTGAATGTCTGTCACCTGCTTCAGAGATTGTTTAAAGACTGTTCAGTCCAATCAGATTCAAACATGAGAGACTTTGGTAGCTTCCTGAACAAGGAATCATGGGAGAAACTGTTTCTGCAGAATTCAGACTTTGTTTTTGTGTCCAGTTGTACAGACAATGTGATGTCATCAATGTTTCTGTTGAGAAAACTCCCTTCAGAAATACATGTTGACCAGCAGACTGTTGTACATATTGATTCTAAAAATAGCTTTGACTGGTTGCCAGCATTGCAGCAAAAGTTAGTACAGTGCCAAAAGAGACCAAAGGGAGGTAATTTATGGCTTGTTGCTAATGGAGAACCAGCCAGTGGAATTGTGGGAATGGTGAAATGTTTGGTGAAGGAGCCAGGCGGTGATTGTGTTAGGTAAAATATCTTAGTTTCTTTAAAATATTTAAAGGTGAGGGAGTATGGTGGTTGTTAGTGTGTCAGACTCCAAATAAAGAGGGCGGGGATTTGAACCATGCTGGTGCTTAACCCATTAATGATGAATTGATTCATCTATCATTATCATTTAGGTGAGTCCACTTTAATTCTTAGGGGCATCAGGAGTGATTTTAAAATTTAATTCCATTTTTCGGTGAATCTTTGGATGTGAAAAATTGGATCCGAACTTCGGAACGGGATCCGTAGTCTGAACACGTTCAGACTTTGGTTGACATTGCTAATTTTTACAGCTGACAAAAATTTCTGTATATTGCATGGGCAAGTGTTCGTAATGAAAATTATTAATTAACTTATTAGTATATAGTACTTATATGGAGAATTTGGTCTGTGTGATACTGGTGGCGTTTCTTTTTTTGTATAGTCTATACTAGATTTCACCTCGACCTAATACAGCTGACCTCGCACTAATACGGTTGACCTCGTATCTATACGGATTGACCTGATATCTATACGGAAATCCCTACATCTGATTGGTCAAAATTCACGTGCAAGGTCACGTGCCGCGTTGAATGAGTTGAGAGAAAAAAACAATGGCGGCGATTCAGCTGATCAGTAAAATAGTGAACAAACAAACAAAAATAATGTCAACATCTTTGAAAAGAATGTCAGACATGGGCGCTAAGAATGGCGAAGATATGTTTGATGTGATAGAGGATGATATGGACCAATATGGACTTTTGACAGTTAATTAATAAAAATCTCATTAATCAAGTTATTTCGTATTGGACCAGTTACAGGTCCTCGGTCAGCTGTATTGGACCTCGGCCTCCGGCCTCGGTCCAATACAGCTAACCTCGGACCTGTAACTGGTCCAATACGAAATAACGATTAATAACATTATAACATTGCCTTACTTTGCAGGTGTATCTTGAGTGATGTGATAGTACTGAAGCTAACTCAAGACAAGATACTAGAGAGTGATTTGTTCCATGATCTTGTGAAGAAAGATCTGCTCTACAATGTGTACAGGGATGGTGTCTGGGGATCTTACAGACATCTGCCCATAGACACAGGTGGGTATCACCTTGCAGTATGATAGGGGAGCACGGTAGCCCAGCAGGATAACATTTCCATGAAATATATGGAAATATATGAAATATATACCAACTTTTGCTCCACTTTTATATAGCAAAACTGGGGTCTGCAAAACATAGATTGTATTTGCTAAAACATTCAAACTGAACACTTGCTTTGTGGACAAGGGTAGTTTGCTCGCTTTATGGATAGAAAATTAGACTTGGTGGTCTGTGTTTGATCCCCATTTGTGAACTTGAGTATAGCAGATTTACTGCTGATAGTACTCCAGGGCTCAGTTGTTCAAAACTTTGTTAGCTTAATGCTGTTGTTAAGCCCTCAATTTAACTATATAGTTCTAAAGCAAATGCACTGTAATTTTTGTTGAAAAAATGTGAGAGTCCTTTGCAATGCAAAGGATTCTCACATTTTATCAACAAAAAGTAACAGTGTATTTGTAATATTTCCATTTAAAATTTTAACTAATCGTTAAGTAACAACGTCGTTAATTTTGAACAACTGGCCCCAGAAAGTTGTGGCTCTGTCTAAAGAGTAGAGACAGGACTGAATTTGTTGACTGGGATCTTAGACCATAAACCAAAGCCTTTTAGGCAAAATATACTAACTGCCTTAGACAGCGTTGAAAACTTTCAAAACAGCATTTTATTGTAACAAACTTGTTAATTATAGATGTCAGTCCATTGGTTGAGACCACAGCTGCCTGTGTTGAGGCCAGAGGCACCCCGCTGGAACCTTTCTGGGTAGAATCACCCCTTAAGTTCCCCTCTATACCTGACACTGACGTTGACCAGGTGTTGTGTTACCCCACCCACTGTCCCATCAGTGACAGAGATAACCTAGTGATGACCGGTACCCTCAAGACGGACGGTGAGGCAGGTATGGAGGGCTGTCTGGGCCTGGAGTTCGCAGGCTATGATGATAGAGGGGACAGAGTGATTGGGATAGTACCATATCATGTAAGTTTATATTGTACCAAATGTCTTTACACACACTGCAAGATTGTGTGCTGGTATGACTAAAGAATTGTTTGCTGGGAAGGTAACAGCAATAATTCAGCCAAACCTAGCAAGGTTTTGTTAAGTATTTCAAAAACAAAATGTCTAAAATGTTCTTATTTTTCACATTTGGGGTGTCTGAAAATGTCAAACATGAACCATTCTCTACTGTCAAAGCTTGAAAAATATTTAAAATCTTCACCATTTATATTTCTTTATAAATTCTACTTTGCAGGGACTCGCTACCAAGGTGTATGTGGACAAACAGCAAGTCTGGAAGATCCCCGACGACTGGCCCCTGGACCAGTCCTCAGTTATCCCCCTTGTCTACAGTACCGCCTACTACTCCATGATTGTCCGTGGACAGGTGCATTGTGGACAGTCAGTCCTGATACACGGCACTAACAGTGTCGGCGAGGCTGCCACACGTATTGCTCTACACCGTGGGTGTGAGGTTTATATCACTACGCCAAACTTGAAAGATTTGCCCGAGTTGTTAGTGAAGTTTAACCACTTGAAGAAGGGGAATGTACTCCAGCTGGATAAAGACTTCCAGAATGAGTTATTGAGGAAGACGAAAGGCATAGGTAGGTAGTGTAAGGATATAAAGGTCAGGAATTGATCCAATTAAATTCAGAATCCGAAACCAGAGACACCTAGCCTCGAGGTTATAAAACCTTTTTCAAGCTCAGCTCAGCTGAGCATGAAATTTCAATTGCTCATAAATGTTGAAATAGTCAAAACTAGTGGAAAATTCAGGTTCAAAACTCAAAAACTCAGCTGAGCTGAGCATGAAAAAAGTTTTATAACCTCGGGACCAGGCAGGAAAGAAATGACACGAGACCCGACGCCTAGGATGACTAGCTCTTTCCAGCAAGGTAGCCATCTGGCTAGCATCAGTCAAAACCAAAGATTCTGGTTACAACAGAATTATAACCACAGTCAGTTAAGAAATTACTTGAGAGCTTAAATAAATTTCTTTGCACCCCAATCCTTGCCAGGTAGTCTGCTGATTTATTTAGTTTTACTTTATATTTCACTCTTTTATTATCTGGCTATCTGAGATACATTCTAATTTTTAGCTCGACTGCACGAAGTGCATAGAGCTATTGCAGTCACCCCGGTCGTCCACGTTCCCGTTCCCGTGCGCGTGCGCGTGCGCGTGCGCGTTCCCGTGCGCGTCACACTTGCGTTAAAGTTTTCTAGAAGTCCATATCTTGACAACCACTCATCAGAAAGCATTCATACTTGGACCATAGATACCCTGTAGGGTTAGCTTTCATTCCATGGCATCGGGCCCCTGGGTCCAGGCCAGGGGGTGGGGCTGGAGGTTAAAATCTAGAACACCTTCAAAAAAGGCAATTCGTGTGTTAAAGTTTTCTAGAAGTCTATATCTTGACAACCACTCATCAGAAAGCATTGATACTTGGGCCATTGACACCCTGTAGGGTCAGCTTTTATTCCATGGCATCAGATCCCTGGGTCCATGCCAGGGGGTGGGGCTAGAGGTTAAAATCTAGAACACCATTAATAATAATGGCTTTTCTGTGATATAGTATTCTAGAAGTCTATATCTTGAAAACTTTATATCAGAGGGCTTTCATACTCGGACCATAGGTACCCTGTAGGGTTGAGTTTCATTTCATGGCATCAGATCTCTGGGTCCATGCCTGGGGGGTGGGACTGGAGGTTAAAAACTAGAACACTGTAAAACTAAATAGATGTACTGCTGTGTAACTTTTACAAGGAGTCCATATCTAGACAAAAACTTATCATAAAGCATTCATACTTCATACACTTTAGGTTCCATGACATCGGACCTCTGGGTCGGAGTCAGGGGGGCGGGGCTAGAGGTCAAAATCTAGAACTCCCCGAATTTTTTTTCTTTTTATTTCTTAATAGAAACAACTTAGAAAGATGGTTGGTCATTCATCTTTTGACTTTGTGACACTGACTTGTGTATCATGACGGTAAGGGTCGGTTGACCTACTTTCCATGGTTCAGTGATTTTGCCTTATATCTTGACACTCAATTAGTATATTTTCTTACTTCTTTCAGATTATGAGTGAGTACGACCAGGCCTTTGACCCCAATATACTTATAGGTCACTGTGACCTAATTTCACGGTTCAGTGATTTTGCCTTATATCTTGACACTCAATTAGTATATTTTCATACTTTTTGCAGATTATGAGTGAGTATGACCAGACCTTTGACCCCAATATACTTATAGGTCACTGTGACCTAATTTCACGGTTCAGTGATTTTGCCTTATATCTCGGTACTCAAATGGTTTATGAACAAAATTCTTTCAAAGTATGTTTGCGTATGACAAGACCTTTGACCCTGAAGTAGTCCTAGGTCACTGTGACCTAATTTCACGGTTCAGTGATTTTGCCTTATATCTTGACACTCAATTAGTATATTTTCATACTGTTTTCAGATTATGAGTGAGTATGACCAGACCTTTGACCCCAATATACTTAAAGGTCACTGTGACCTTATTTCACGGTTCAGTGACTTTGCCTTATATCTCAGCACTCAAGTGGTTTATGAACAAACTTCTTTCACACTATGTTTGCGTATGACAAGACCTTTGACCCTAAAGTAGTCCTGGGTCAATATGACCTAATTTCACGGTTCAGTGATTTTCCTTTGTATCTCAGCACTCAATTGGTATATGGACATACTTTTTTCACGATATGTACGAGTATGACAGGACCTTTGACCATAAAGTATTCCTGGGTCACTGTGACCTAATTTCATGGTTCAGTGATTTTGCCTTATATCTCGACACTCAGTTGGTATTTTTTCATACTTCTTTCTGATTATGAATGAGTATGACCAGACCTTTGACCCAAACATACTTATAGGTCACTATGACCTAATTTCATGGTTCAGTGATTTTGCTTTATATCTCAACACTGAATGGGTATGTGATCATATTTCTTTCACATTATGAGTAAGTATCACTGGACCTTTGACCCTGAAATACTTATAGGTCAGTGTGACCTTATTTCACGGTTCAGTGATTTTGCCTTGTGTCTTGGTAGTCAGTTGGTATATGAACACACTTCTTTCACAATATGAGTGAGACCTCTAAATCTTAGGTAGTTATAGTTAACTTTCATGGTTCAGTGATTTTGCCATATTGCATCAAGGCAAAAAGATATATGAGCATAATGCTTTGGGTTACTGGTCGGGTTTGGCCTTATGTTTGACAAAGGTCAGAAGCAGTCGAGCACGCTGTCCTGCGACAGCTCTTATTCATTGCGCAGATTGATGCAACATCACACATCACATGAAATATGAGCCGTCTCGTGGGAAAACCAACAATGTGGTTTCCGAACAGGTCCGACACAAACCGGACTGCACAGTAACAGAAGACAGCCAGAAGCATAGAATTTCGTATTTAGGAAGTAGAGGGATTGTACTATCCGTGTAGTGAAAACAAAGGTGCTGATCAGCTTCGCGGTTACCGCGAAGCTGATCTGCGCCTTTGTTTTCGCATATGCAAATTGTTGGTTTTCCCATGAGGCGGCTCAATTAATGATAGAGTTACAAGTAAGGCTTCAACAAGGAAATCTCAAGCTCATTTTCAGATTAATATTCAAGTCTCATCTGAGGGTCAGAATTACAGATGTCATTGTGAGCCACCTCATGAGAAAACCAACAATCTGCATAGGCGAAAACAAAGACGCAGATCAGCTTCGCGGTAACCGCGAAGCTGATCAGCGCCTTTGTTTTCTCTACTCGGAAAGTACAATTCCTCTTCTTCTTAAATCCGAAATTTCAAGCGTCTAGCCAGCTTCTAGCTGTGCTTGTACAGCTCGGTTTGTGTCAAACCTGTTTGGAAACCACATTGTTGGTTTTCCCACGAGGTGGCTCATAATTATGTTGGTACACATTATTAACTGCTTACAGGTGTTGATGTAATATTGGACTGTTCTAAAGACAAGATGTTGTCTGATTGTATACAGTTGTTGAAACCTCGTGGACATCTCTTGAGAACTAATGGGAATGCTCCACAATCTGATATTACAAGATGTAAGTTGAATTGCTTGATATCGTTAGTTATCTTAATATGATAATGAAAGTGAATCTAAATAGTTTGCTAGCGACATGCGCGGATCCAGAGGGGGGGACCGGGGGTCCGGACCCCCCCTGGAATTTGAAAATTTTACCTAAAAAAAGGTAATTTCGGGATTTTTGGGGGGTTGGACCCCACCTCGTCTGTGACCAAAAATTACCATTTTCGTTGGACCCCCTCTCATGAAAATTTCTGGATCCGCGCATGACCGACATGCCAAAATGACAATACTTCACCAGGATTTGAACTATGCTGGGCTGCCCGGCCCATGTTCTGTTCTTGTGCAAGACACGTTAACCCCCCAGAGTACTGGCTAATATCCAGGGAGCTGTGGTTGCATCCTGACATGACTAAAAAATGTTTGACTTGGCCCTTAAATCTCAATGCAAACAAACAAATTTGTTAGTACATGCCACATGTATGAGCATCCAAGATTTTATGTTGGAAGCCAAAATGGTCAGTGCAGGAGGTCAGATTTGGCAGATCTAGCATCTAGGTCCAGCACTTTTGATATTGAAGAGGTTAATTATGCCCTGTAAAAGTTCAAAAAGGATAACTGACAGCCTTGACATGACTTCATTTGATTAATATAGATTAGAGGCAATAGTCAGATAAAGTGCTTCTATCTTCATGTTCTTTGAAGGTTTATAAATTTATTTACAATATTTTTGTCTTTACCCAGCTCTAGAGTTTGTTCAGAATGACCTCCACTACCACAATATTCAGATGCACCAGTTGGATATTCCTAGCCGGGATGGACTTTACACCTTAATGGCTGAAGGTATAAAACTGGGCACCATCAAACCGATGGAAGTCACAGTGTACAGACATAAGGAACTGAAAGAAGCCTTCAAGAAGAAGGCTAAACATCCAGAGGAGAATGTGGTTATACAGGTATTGTCATCACAGGTATTATGCACAGTACACAGGTGCATATTGTAAATAGTCACAAATAGCATGTACATAGATTTTTTTTGTCATAATTAAGAAATCAGTTATGCCATTTTTGTCCTCTGTGAATCATTTGTGCGTATAACTTAAACAGGGGCGTATCCAGGCGGACGCCTGGAAGCCCGGGCTTCAATGTGATTTTTTCAAGTATGGTATTTCCCCGGGTCTTTCTGAGAAAAAAATTATGAAAAACAAGTAATTTTAACTGAAAAAAGGTGTTGGGCTTCAACATTACACATTTCCTGGCTACGCCCCTGTTAAAGCAGTCTCATCATTATGTTTGTTTTCATGAGACCAACATGGCTCTTTTCAGAAAAATTTAGTCTTTGCTACTGTCATCATGGGTTTTAAGTTGCCTATAATGTTTACCTAGCAACATAAAAGGTCCAAGTCTCAGGTCTAACTTTTTTTTGCATTTCTCAAATTCATATACTAAATGCAACAATATCTCCTGCAGTTATTATTCAGAACTTTAAGTATCATTATTCGATCTCAATGAATCCCATTGACATTATATTAGAGTTTTAAGTAAAATGACTTCTTCAAAAATTTGCCCTAAAATCTTAATGGATTTTAACCTTAATGGAGTTATATTTGGAAAAAATGATTATACTTTGGCTACAGAAATCTGGCTGGACACAATGTTTATTGTGAATACACTATTTTTAGGTCTGTGAAGTAAAAGACAGTCCCCCAGCCCTACCAGTCACTCTAACAGCAGCAAGGAAGATATTGTTTGATCCTGTCAAGTGTTATATCATAACTGGGGGACTAGGAGGGTTTGGACTGGAGCTGGCTGACTGGATTGTGGGGAGAGGGGCAACTAAACTGGTGCTCACAACTAGATCAGGTGAGCTGTCTTGTTCAAATGGAAAAATTGCACCTCTGTTTTGGTTTTGAACAAGGTTTGACACACATCAGGCTGTAGAATATGAAGCAAAGACACAGATGGAGGCATCAAGGGTGTTGTGCATTAAGACACTCATCTTGTGAAGCAAGGTTGTAGGTTTGATCCTGTGCTTCTCTGGTCATTTGATGAGACTTTAAACCAAGGTTCCATATCCATATGACCTAAGTTGTTGGGTAGACCTAAAACAAGAAATCAACCAAATAATAGGGCTGTACTGTGACAAAGCTAATATGAAGATTGATTGAAGTATTTGTTTTAAAAATTGTGATTCTATTAAAAATTAAAAAAAAAAAAAAAAAAACAGCTACAGAGTAACTTATGAGTATGATCATGAAAAAAACTGTCTCTGGGGTTCCTTACTATATTTGGCACACACTTGACTGTACAGTCACAGATGGCTATAGTTGGATTTTTTTCAATGTGCAGGGCAGTGCTTAGCTAAGCCCAGCCTTGGATGATTTCATTGTTGAGAAAGGGTCCCTGAGCTGACAATGTATAATTGAAGTAAAGGTGACTATGCTTGTTGTCTTTGTGCTATACCTGTGTTTCGCCTGAATTATTTCAAAATAGGTGAAGTGTATGGTAGACACACAAAAACATAAACATTTTTTCTAAAATATAACCATACGGTTACACTCAAATATTTCTATCAAGTTAGCCAATGCCTCTATTTTTGTCAACAACTCTTTGCTTTACTGATGGTACATGACCACAGAAGAAGGTCAATAAAGTACCATTCGAAAAATAAAGTGATTCGGAGAACCAGCTGATTTTACTAATTTTTTCTACAAGGTCTAACAGCTCAGTCAAATTAGCAGTAAATTTGCTACATCAAAAACGGTCAAGTTAGCAGCAATTTTTCTGCAGCAAAATCGGTCATGTTACATGAAGCAGCAATTTTGCTACAGCAAAAGCAGTCAAGTTAACGTCAATTTTGCTTGCAGGGTTAGAATTAAATTTGCTGCAGCAAAATACAGTCAAGTTAGCGGCAATTTTGCTGCAGCGAAATTGGTCAAGTAAGCAGCTATTTTGCTACAGCGAAAAACAGTCAAGTAAGCAGCAATATCGCTTGCAGCAAACATTTTTTCGCAGATTGATTTGGCTTTAATCTAGGTGATAGCGCATAAGAAAATGACATTTTATGCCACAATCACATCTTTTCGACATCACCTACGAAAAAAGTTCCATGTAAGTGGAAACGTTTGTCGCCATTTTTTATTATCTTATATTTATTATTATTATTTTTTTCTTTTTCGTTTGGCTGTGATCGCTATGTAGAAAATGATGATGAATGCTGCAAAAGAACTTTTCTAGACCACATATTACCAACGTTGTGGAAAATGTTGCCGATTTTCTACATAGCGATCACAGCCAAACGAAAAAGAAAAAAAATAATAATAAATATAAGATAAGTTATACAGATACAGTTTCGTCTGGCTGTGAGTGCTATAGGAAACGAATAATTATGCCGCAAACAAGACTTTTCTATCAGACCCATAACATAGCTTAAGGACAAAACTTCCCTGCCAACAGTAAAAGTGTCCATAGACTGCAGGTTAATAGGTGGGATATAAAACGTCTGTTTGTGATGACAATCATCATCGTTTCTTATAGACGTTGCGTCAGAAGTTGCCGTCATAGCGCTCAACGAAAAGGAGAGACCGAATTGTGCCGTAGTTCGCCTTAGTGATTTGCTTATCAGTGTAAGCTTCAAGATAGACAATGATACTCTGGAGCCTTGTCTGTATGAACAATAGACAATAGGTGGCAAAAAGTTTTGATGCAGCTAACTTGACCGTTTTTTTTTGTTTATAATAATATTTATATATATATATATATTGTGAGGACTATTCTGTTAGTCTTGTATATTATTTTGATAAGCAATATCTTCTATACGATTGATACGGCTCAGATACAGAATGACGAAGACCGTGTCATTGAATTTTCATTGTATTTAATGAAATTAACAGTTAATTAAAGCCACATGATATAATATGAAGATTAGCATGTCATATCATAACACATCAGCAACATATTCCAATCAGGAAAACAACACAATTTTCCATGTCGGATGCTTTTCTATCTTGTACAATCAGGTTTGCAGTCTACTTGTCAAAAAGGCGGGGACTCAACCTAGAACCAAAACAAAAAAAAAATACTAAATCTCTGAATTGATACAACCCTTTCACACTAATTATGAAAAGATAATGTTTCAAAAATCTAGAAAAAAAAATACTAAATTGATGCATTTCATACACACTACATTAAAATGCATTAATTTATTCTCAAGTTATGTAACTATTATTACATTCCAAAAATTGCTCACTTCAAAATGTACAAAGCATTTCAATATTATCAAAATATATGAAACCTCAATTATACATTTCATCTGTTAGCAAGAGAGAAAAATAATCAAAATTAGGTAAATGTTGACTTACCATACTACATATCACAAGCACACATATACTTTAATTATGAAACAAAAGTTTAGTCCATCATTTCTTTGTTTCAACACATTTTGCTTTGGTTTTAAATATTGTGTTCATGATAACAATGTCAATTTCTCAAGTTAATCTCACAAAGAATGACCACAAACTGCAAAATTAACTGTTTCTTATAGCAAGATTGTTCACACCTGAATAACTGATAATCAATACCAATAAATTCATCTCACTATAGGTATTTCAATAGAAAAGGTATATCTATGGTGACAATCAATTGTCACATACCTCCCACCCCTAATATGATCAATATACTTTAGAAAAGCATGTTGATCATAACGAAGTCACTGTCACAATATACACAGCACTGTTTATTCACTGTCACAATATTCACGGCAATGTTTATTCACCATTTTCAAATGTTCTTGATAAAGTGTCAGCCAACTTGTTATCAGATCCTTTTATGTGATGTATTTTGAAGCTGAACTCTTGCAGCAATAAACTCCATCTTAGCAGTCTTTAGCTCGACTGCACGAAGTGCATAGAGCTATTGCAGTCACCCCGGTCGTCCACGTTCCCGTTCCCGTTCCCGTTCCCGTGCGCGTTCCCGTGCGCGTTCCCGTGCGCGTGCGCGTCACACTTGCGTTAAAGTTTTCTAGAAGTCCATATCTTGACAACCACTCATCAGAAAGCATTCATACTTGGACCATAGATACCCTGTAGGGTTAGCTTTCATTCCATGGCATCGGGCCCCTGGGTCCAGGCCAGGGGGTGGGGCTGGAGGTTAAAATCTAGAACACCTTCAAAAATGGCAATTCTTATGTTAAAGTTTTCTAGAAGTCCATATCTTGACAACCACTCAGCAGAAAGCATTGATACTTGGGCCATTGACACCCTGTAAGGTCGGCTTTCATTCCATGGCATCAGATCCCTGGGTCCATGCCAGGGGGTGGGGCTAGAGGTTAAAATCTAGAACACCATTAATAATAATGGCTATTCTGTGATATAGTGTTCTAGAAGGCTATATCTTGAAAACTTTTTATCAGAGGGCTTTCATACTCGGACCATAGGTACCCTGTACGGTTGAGTTTCATTCCATGGCATCGGGCCCCTGGGTCCATGCCTGTGGGGTGGGGCTGGAGGTTAAAAACTAGAACACTAAAAAATAGATGTACTGCTTTGTAACTTTTACAAGGAGGCATATCTTGACAACAACTTATCATAAAGCATTCATACTTCATACACTTTAGGTTCCATGACATCGGACCTCTGGGTCGGAGTCAGGGGGCGGGGCTAGAGGTCAAAATCTAGAACTCCTCGATTTTTTTTTCTTTTTATTTCTTAATAGAAACAACTTACGAGGATGGTTGGTCATTCATCTTTTGACTTTGTGACACTGACTTGTGTGTCATGACGGTAAGGGTCGGTTGACCTACTTTCCATGGTTCAGTGATTTTGCCTTATATCTTGACACTCAATTAGTATATTTTCTTACTTCTTTCAGATTATGAGTTAGTACGACCAGGCCTTTGACCCCAATATAGTAATAGGTCACTGTGACCTAATTTCATGGTTCAGTGATTTTGCCTTATATCTTGACACTCGATTAGTATATTTTCATACTTTTTTCAGATTATGAGTGAGTATGACCAGACCTTTGACCCCAATATACTTACAGGTCACTGTGACCTAATTTCACGCTTCAGTGATTTTTGCCTTATATCTCGGTACTCAAATGGTTTATGAACAAACTTCTTTCAAAGTATGAATGCATATGACAAGACCTTTGACCCTGAAGTAGTCCTAGGTCACTGTGACCTAATTTCACGGTTCAGTGATTTTGCCTTATATCTTGACACTCAATTAGTATATTTTCATACTTTTTTCAGATTATGAGTGAGTATGACCAGACCTTTGACCCCAATATACTTATAGGTCACTGTGACCTAATTTCACGGTTCAGTGACTTTGCCTTATATCTCGGCACTCAAGTGGTTTATGAACAAACTTCTTTCACACTATGTTTGCGTATGACAAGACCTTTGACCCTAAAGTAGTCCTAGGTCAATATGACCTAATTTCACGGTTCAGTGATTTTCCTTTATATCTCTGCACTCAATTGGTATATGAGCATACTTCTTTCACGATATGTATGAGTATGACAAGACCTTTGACCATAAAGTAGTCCTGGGTCACTGTGACCTAATTTCATGGTTCAGTGATTTCGCCTTATATCTCAACACTCAGTTGGTATTTTTTCATACTTCTTTCTGATTATGAATGAGTATGACCACACCTTTAACCCAAACATACTTATAGGTCAATATGACCTAATTTCATGGTTCAGTGATTTTGCTTTATATCTCAACACTGAATGGGTATATGATCATTTTTCTTTCACATTATGAGTAAGTATCACTTGACCTTTGACCCTGCAATACTTATAGGTCAGTGTGACCTTTTTTCACGGTTCAGTGATTTTGCCTTGTGTCTTGGCACTCAGTTGGTATATGAACACACTTCTTTCACAATATGAGTGAGACCTTTAAATCTTAGTTAACTTTCATGGTTGTGATTTTGCCTTATTGCATCAAGGCAAAAAGATGTGAGCATAATGCTTTGGGTTACTGGTCGGGTTTGGCCTTATGCTTGACAAAGGTCAGAAGCAGTCGAGCACGCTGTCCTGCGACAGCTCTTATTGATTCTGGCCTTTCATTTTATTTAACCATTGTAAGGGAAAATGATCAGATTCAATTACAAATTCTCTTCCTTCTAAGTATTCCCTTAACACTGACACTGCTCTTACAATAGCTAAACATTCTTTCTCAATTGTGCTATACTGTTGCTCCCTTGTCAACAATTTCTTGCTCAGATACATGATCGGCATTTTCTTACCATCAAACACTTGAAGAAGTACAGCCCCAATACCCCTATTGCTACTGTCAGTCTGAAGATAAAACATCTTTTCGAAATCAGGATTTCGCAACACCGGAAATGATGTGATTGCTTGTTTTAATTCCTCAAATGCTTTCTGGTGCTCTTGTTTCCAAACAACTTTATTTCGGGCCGACTTGCTTGTAAGATCTGTGATGGGTGCAGCCTTTTGAGCAAAACCAGGTATAAACCTTCTGTAAAAGTTGAGAAACCCAATTAATGATCTCACCTTCCTCTTTGTAGTAGGAGCTGGAAATTCCCGAACAGCCTTGACTTTTTCATCTGTAGGTTTTACTTCACCATTTCCGACCATATGTGCCAAGAATTCTATTTGTCTGAATCCTATAAAGCATTTGGATGGTTTTGCTGTCAAATGAGCATTTCTCAACAAACTGAGTACACTCTTTATATGTACCAGATGCAAATTCCATGAATCACTGAATATGATGATATCATCAATAAAGGAGTCAGCAAATTCTTCTGTCCCAGCTAGAACTTTTTTAATCAATCTGACAAAACTGGCAGCTGAGTTTACCATTCCAAATGGAAGGACTTTAAATTGATAATGCCCGAAAGGCGTTACAAAGGCACTTACCTCTTTTGCTTTTTCAGTTAAGGGTATCTGCCAGTAACCCTTAGTAAGGTCAAATTTGCTTAAATACTTTGCCTTTCCTAGTCTATTTATTACTTCTTCTATCTTCGGCATTGGCTGAGGATCAAATATTGTCTGACTGTTGAGTCCTCTATAGTCAACACATAACCTGAGTGTTTTGTCCTTTTTAGGGACACATACAATAGGAGCTGCCCATGGACTATTTGATTCTTCAATTATATCTGATTCTATCATTGATTGAAGCTCCTCTTTGACTTTTGATCGTAAAGCATAAGGCAAACAATAAGGTTTCTTAAATACCACCTTTTCATCTTTTAATTTCACATCATGTGTCATAATTTCAGTTCTGCCTGGAATGTCAGTAAAGACGTCAGAAAATGAATCTACCAATTCACCTACCTCTAGCTGTTGTTCCATCTGAAGTTCAGCTGATATATTGACTGCTTTTACCGTCTCACTTTGATTTCCTGTTGGAGTACACATAATTTCTATTTCATCATTCCCCTCATCATAAGCATCTTCTAGACTGCACATTATATCCAAACACTGGATTGCTTCCTTTCTTTCAGTCTCACCTTTACCTCTCTCATGATAGGCTTTCAGCATATTAATATGAAAAACCTTTTCTGTCTTCTTATTTATCTGAACTTTATAGTCCACTGGACTCACTTTCTCTATAACTTTGTATGGACCTTTCCATTCTGCTAGTAACTTATTTGCAGTACTAGGAAGTAATATCAGAACTTTCTGATCCAGCTCTAATTCTCTTACCTTGCTTTTCTGATCAAAATACCTTTTCTGCTTTTTCTTCTGATTTGTCTCTATTTCAACCGCTACCTCATGCATCTTCTTTAATCTGTCCCTTGTTTCCAAAATGAAACTTACCGTTGATTCCTGGTTTTCATCTGTAAATGGTTCTTCCCAAGATTCTTTAATCAATTGAAGTGGACCTCTGACCTTTCTGCCATATAACAACTCAAAGGGAGAATACCCCGTTGATTCGTGAGGTGATTCTCGGTATGCAAATAACACAAAAGGAATGTGTCTATCCCATTCTTCGGGCTCATCCTTTGCATAACACTTAAGCATTTTCTTTAAAGTGCCATTAAAATTTTCCACTAGGCCATTTGCTTGTGGATGATATGGTGTTGTATTCAACTTTCGTATCTGTAGCAATCTGCATAATTGATCCATTAAAGAAGACATAAAATTGGTACCTTGATCAGAAAGCAATTCATTTGGAAATCCCACTCTGCTAAATGTATCTATCAATGCATTGGCAACACTCTCACTATCTATGGACTTAAGTGGTATAGCTTCAGGGTATTTTGTTGCATAATCACAAATTACCAGAATAAACTTGTGACCTCGCTTTGTTCTGTTCAGAGGTCCAACAATATCAATGGCTACCCGTTTAAATGGTTCATCCATAGGTGGGATAGGGATGAGTGGTGCTTTTGGTACACGGCCCTTGGGTATACACTTTTGGCAATTTCCACATGACCTACAAAATCCTGCAACATCTGGAAAAATTCCAGGCCAGTAAAAGTGATTCAGAATTCTTTCCCTAGTTTTCTTGTTCCCAAGATGACCCCCCAATGGCCTATCATGAGCAGTGTGCATTATCTGATACCTATGCATTTTAGGAACAACAATCTGATTTAAAATTTCCCCATTAGACCTAACAAAATGCCTATAAAGGATACCATCCCTTATAAAGAAGTGTGTTTCTTCCTTGTCTTTGTCACTTATGTTTGCTAAGTCTCTTACCTTGTCAAGTGTCTTATCCTGAGTCTGTTCCTGCTTCAGATTTTCTTTTCCTTCTGTACTACACATTTTGTAGGCAACACCAGAATTATCTGTCTTAATTTCCTTTTCTTTCAGAAACTGTTCCTCAGCTAGCTTACCTTGCTCTTCTTGCTGCTGTACTGACTTCGTCATTGCTCTTGTTGATACTCCACCTACTATCACATCGGTCTTATTTTCTTCAAAAGAAGAACCTACCTGCACATAGTCTTCAGCACTTTCTCTGATTTCACTCTTTTTAGAGTTATCTTCACCTTTTATCTGACTTACTTCTTCACTTGTTGTTAGAAACGCAGTTTCTCCAACTATCACATCCGCAAATGGACATTCCATAGTCAATGCTACAACTCTGCCAGACAAATATGGACATGAAATGTCAACTTCAACTTCATGACATAAACACTCTGACCCGTTGGCCAAACTAATTATCCTCTCTGCCTTGGATTTTATATCAATATTTGCAGCAAAAGCTTTTGAAACACAAACTGTTGTACAACCTGTATCCCTAAGAATCCAGGCTTCTACGCCATTAACATAACCCTTCACAACTTTCAGCCCATTATCAAGCTCCTTTACATCTTCTGCTTTAACTTCTGGTATTAAAGGAATTCTTACCTTATAGCTATTTGCCTTTGTTTTCTTCGGAGACAACACTAGTGCAGTTGTATGAGTAAAAGGGTTCTCCTCATTTGGTTTAACTTGCTTGTTCTTACCTTCCTTTGCTTTCTTATCAGGACAGTTAGATATGAAGTGGTCGGGACTACCACAGAAGAAGCACCTTCTAACGTTATCTTGGTTTTGATTCATTCTAACGTTTTGACCAGTCTTTGGTGAATTAGCAGGATTACCACTAGTACCTATGTTTAACTCTCGTTGCTGCTGTTGACCTGTGCCTGATGGCTTGTAACTAGGTGTATTCATACCTGTTGAACCAGTACTATAGTCTCGTTGCTGTTGTTGACCTGAACCATAGTTACCAGACTGCTTATGTGCTAACTGATAAATTTCTGCTATTTCTACTAAATCTTTAAAAGTATGTGGGCTCCTTTCCTTTAGCCATACCTGCAAATCTTGAGGTGCTGTAAACACAAGTTGTTCACGTAGCATCAAGTCATACAATTTTACATAATTGCTTTCTGCCTTTTCAGACTGTACCCAGTGTTTCAGATAGTTTTCTACGCGTATAGCATATTCCTTGTAAGTTTCAGATCTATCTTGTCTAGCATACCTGAATTTGTCACGATACGCAAGAGCATTTAATCCATATCGCTCTAATATGGCCTGTTTTACCAACTCATAATCATTACTTGAACTAACTGCCATGCGTGAGTAAGCTTCAAGAGCTTTACCAGAAAGCTGAGGAATAAGTCTGATAGCCCATTCTGCTTTTTCCCACCCATATGAAATAGCTAATTTTTCAAATGATCTCAAAAACACTTCAATATCTTCCCCATCTGAAAATTTTGGAAGAACAACTTTCGGTTTAATTTTAGACTTTTCTTTTGAACTTGTTGTGGACAATTCAATTTCTTTTTCCTTTATTTCTAACTCTTTCATTCTTATTTCTTTCTCAACCTTAGCTTTCTCTAACTCCCGCTCTGCCTTTCTCTCATCCCTCTCAGCTGCTTTTTCCTGTGCCAGATTTATTTCTTTCAACAATGTCATACACTCATTCGCATCCCCGCCTTTTTCTATTAATTTCATTATCCAGTCAGGTGCTGCCATAATGCCTAACTATAAACTAACTCTATAAACAAAAATGTTCAAATGTTTATTGTTTCATACACTGAAACTGTCCAACTACTATAAATTAAGTCACTGTTATTATCACACCAATAACACCAACAGAACAACACACTTCTTCTATCATCAGTCCAGCTACTAGTAAACTTCTTTCCGAAATGTATGTTTCATAAGGTCTATTTCAGCATTCAATCCTATAAGACATTTGCTTGACCGCTGCCACCATTGTGAGGACTATTCTGTTAGTCTTGTATATTATTTTGATAAGCAATATCTTCTATACGATTGATACGGCTCAGATACAGAATGACGAAGACCGTGTCATTGAATTTTCATTGTATTTAATGAAATTAACAGTTAATTAAAGCCACATGATATAATATGAAGATTAGCATGTCATATCATAACACATCAGCAACATATTCCAATCAGGAAAACAACACAATTTTCCATGTCGGATGCTTTTCTATCTTGTACAATCAGGTTTGCAGTCTACTTGTCAAAAAGGCGGGGACTCAACCTAGAACCAAAACAAAAAAAAAATACTAAATCTCTGAATTGATACAACCCTTTCACACTAATTATGAAAAGATAATGTTTCAAAAATCTAGAAAAAAAAATACTAAATTGATGCATTTCATACACACTACATTAAAATGCATTAATTTATTCTCAAGTTATGTAACTATTATTACATTCCAAAAATTGCTCACTTCAAAATGTACAAAGCATTTCAATATTATCAAAATATATGAAACCTCAATTATACATTTCATCTGTTAGCAAGAGAGAAAAATAATCAAAATTAGGTAAATGTTGACTTACCATACTACATATCACAAGCACACATATACTTTAATTATGAAACAAAAGTTTAGTCCATCATTTCTTTGTTTCAACACATTTTGCTTTGGTTTTAAATATTGTGTTCATGATAACAATGTCAATTTCTCAAGTTAATCTCACAAAGAATGACCACAAACTGCAAAATTAACTGTTTCTTATAGCAAGATTGTTCACACCTGAATAACTGATAATCAATACCAATAAATTCATCTCACTATAGGTATTTCAATAGAAAAGGTATATCTATGGTGACAATCAATTGTCACATATATATATATATATATATATATATATTATATATATATATATATATATATATATATATATATATATATATATATATATATATATATATATATATATATATATATATATATATATATATATATATATATATATATATATATATATATATATATATATAACATTAGTAAATTAGTAATTTAAAGTAAGCCTTAATCATTTGATATTTAATTGTATCAGAATTAAAGTTTTAAACTTGAAAGGAAAAACAGAGAGTCATACAACAAGAATGTTTACCAGGCATTTACTAAGGGAATTTTCAATATGGTCCTACATAAATACAGTCATGTAGTACAGAATATTTTTCTGTGACAGTATGTGTTTACCCATCATTTTCAGTGCATGAGGTTTAATTTTGGCACTGATTGGTTCAACAATAACAAGTGGGTCAAAGTAACAGTCCAAGTGAGAACTACCTATTTTTAAATGTAATGGTCAACTTTGTCATTGTCAATCAAAAATTGACAGGCTCCTCCCTGCACATTGAAAAAAATCGGACTATAGATATGTGGAATTTTGAAGCACTGCACTATTTGTGGAGCAAAAACAAAGGTGTTGCACAGTTCTATTGCAGTTGACCTGCATCTTTGTTTTTCCGCCATGTAAAAAGCAGCTTTTCTCTTGATGCTGCTCATCATATTGTTTCAGGGGTGAGGACAGGGTACCAGGAGAGAAAGTTGAGGCTGTGGAAAGGTCAAGGGGTCACGGTGACCGTCTCTAAAGCTGATATTGGAACAGAGGCGGGAACCAGAGAACTTATCTCTGAAGCTAAAACCCTTGGACCTGTTGGAGGAGTGTTTAGCTTAGCGATGGTATCAATATTATTTAGTCTTCAGTTGACAAGAAATTCCTGTATGTAGCACAAATTTTATTTATAGCCCCGCTTTGAAAAAGTGGGGGCTATACTGGATTCACCCTGTCCTTCCGTAGTTCCGTTATTCTGTTATTCCGTCCTTCCGTCATTCCATTACCTCACATAACTTGAGAACCAGTTGTTAGACTTAAACCAAATTTGGCATATGCATCAATATTGACAATATCTATTTATGTATAAATGCATGTCAGTTTACCCAAATTTGCAGAAGAGTTATTGCCCTTGGATGGTCCTTCATTATTGCCAAAATTTCATTTCCGCTCAATATCTTGAGAACGAATTGACAGAATCCGACCAAATTTTGTATGCACATCATCATTGACAAGATCTAGCTTGGGATTGTTACCCGTCATTTTTCGCAAAATTTTGACGGAGTTACGGTCTTTGATTGATGTCAGAATTTCGTTTACGCTCAATATCTTGAGAACGATTTGACAGAATCCGACCAAATTTTGTGTGCACATCAACATTGACAAGATCTAGCTTGGGATTGTTACCCGTCATTTTTCGCAAAATTTTGACGTAGTTACGGCCCTTGATTGACGTCAGAATTTTGTTTCCGCTCAATATCTTGAGAACAATTTGACAGAATCTGACCAAATTTTGTGTGCATATCAACATTGACAAGATCTAGCTTGGGATTGTTACCCGTCATTTTTTTGCAAAATTTTGACGGAGTTACTGCCCTTGATTGACTTCAGAATTTCGTTTCCGCTCAATATCTTGAGAAGGAATTGACAGAATCCGACCAAATTTTGTATGCGCATCAACATTGACAGGATCTAGCTTGGGACCCGTCATTTTTCGCAAAATTTTGACGGAGTTACGGCCCTTGATTGACGTCAGAATTTTGTTTCCGCTCAATATCTTGAGAACAAATTGACAGAATCCGACCAACTTTTGTATGCAGATCACCATTGACAAGATCTAGCTTGGGATTGTTACCTGTCATTTTTTGCAAAGTTTTGATGGAGTTACGGCCCTTGATTGACGTCAGAATTTCGTTTCCGCTCAATATCTTGAGAACGATTTGACAGAATCCGACCAAATTTTGTGTGCACATCAACATTGACAAGATCTAGCTTGGGATTGTTACCCGTCATTTTTCGCAAAATTTTGACGCAGTTACGGCCCTTGATTGATGTCAGAATTTTGTTTCCGCTCAATATCTTGAGAACGATTTGACAGAATCTGACCAAATTTTGTGTGCACATCAACATTGACAAGATCTAGCTTGAAATTGTTACCCGTCATTTTTCGCAAAATTTTGACGAAGTTATGGCCCTTGATTGACATCAGAATTTGGTTTCCGCTCAATATCTTGAGAAAGATTTGACAGAATCCGACCAAATTTTGTATGCGCATCAACATTGACAAGATCTAGCTTGGGATTGTTACCCGTCATTTTTCGCAAAATTTTGACGGAGTTACGGCTCTTGATTGACGTCAGAATTTTGTTTCCGCTCAATATCTTGAGAACAAATTGACAGAATCCGACTAAATTTTGTATGCACATCAACATTGACAAGATCTAGCTTGGGATTGTTATCCGTCATTTTTCGCAAAATTTTGACGGAGTTACGGCCCTTCATTGACTTCAGAATTTCGTTTTCGCTCAATATCTTGAAAACGAATTCACAGAACACGACCAAATTTTGTATGCACATCAACATTGACAAGATCTAGCTTGGGAACGTTACCCGTCATTTTTCGCAAAATTTTGACGGAGTTACGGCCCTTGATTGACGTCAGAATTTTGTTTCCGCTCAATGTCTTGAGAACGAATTGACAGAATCTGACCAAATTTTGTATGCACATCAACATTGACAAGATCTAGCTTGGGATTGTTACCTGTAATTTTTCACAAAATTTTGAAGGAGTTACAGCCCTTGATTGACTTCAAAATTTCGTTTCCGCTCAATATCTTGAGAACGAATTGACACAATCCGTCCAAATTTTGTATGCTCATCATCATTGACAAGATCTAGCTTGGGATTGTTACCCATCATTTTTCGCAAAATTTTGACAGAGTTATGGTCCTTTATTGAGGTCAGAATTTTGTTTCCGCTCAATATCTTGAGAACGGATTGACATAATCAGACCAAATTTTGTATGCGCATCAATATTGATGAGATCTAGCTTGTGATAGTTACCTGTCATTGTTTTTTTAACCCTGCAAAAAAGCTGAGAAGCGGGGCTATAGTCAGATTCTCTGACAATTCTAGTTTTATTCTGCATACATGTATCTATGAAAATCATTTATCAGTTAACTTCTGTTGTTGAATTGGCTTTAGATAACTGATAAACTGCCTCGCGAACCCTCAATCCTGCTGAGGAACAGTGTGGTTGATAATGAGAGCCGCCTCGTGGGAAAACCAACAATCTGCATAGGCGAAAACAAAGGCGCAGATCAGCTTCGTGGTAACCGCGAAGCTGATCAGCGCCTTTGTTTTCGCTTCACGGATAGTACAATCTACTTCCTAAATACCAAATTTCATGCTTCTAGCTGTTTTCTGTTACTGCACAGCCCTGTTTTTGTCGGACCTGTTCAGAAACCACATAGTCAGTTTTCCCATGAGGCGGCTCATTTGATATTGCCAGGTTTTGAAAGATGGTTTGATAGAAGGACAGACAGTGGAGAACTTCCAGGAAGTCTGTAGACCAAAAGTCAGTGGAACTCACAACCTTGACCTTGTGACCAGAGAGCTATGTAACAATACTCTTGATTGGTTCATTGCCTTCTCCTCCATCAGTAGTGGGCGTGGCAATGCTGGCCAATCAAATTACGGCTTTGCCAACTCGGTGATGGAGAGAATCTGTGAGAAGAGAAAGCAGGATGGTTTGCCAGGTATGTAACAAGACTGTTAATTGGTTTTTCCAAAGTGTATGTGACAAAGTTGGCCAATCGAATTACGGCTATGCCAACTCAGTGATGGAGAGAATCTGTGAGAAGAGAAAGCAGGATGGTTTGCCAGGTATGTAACAAGACTGTTGATTGGTTTTTCCAAAGTGGGGATGACAAAGCTGGCCAATCAAATTATGGACATGCCAACTCAGTGATTGAGAGAATTTGTGAGAAGGGGAAGCAAGATGGTTTGCCAGGTATGTAACAAGGCTGTTGATTGGGCTGTGGATGTGGCTATAATAATCAATTAAATGACTTTTCGATTATGACCATTACAACTACAGCATAACAGCTGACTATTGTTAACTTGTAAATTGAAGGCGATAGATAATCTTTATTACAGAAAAAGGCATCTGAGATTGTGTGGCTTATTAAATTAGGTGAAATAAAGGACATGCAAAAAATTTCCCAACCCCACACTGGCGAGCTTAATCTGAGCCTTCACATGGGAAAACCAACAATCTGCATAGGCGAAAACATAGGCACAGATCAGCTTCGCAGTAACTGCGAAGCTGATCAGCACCTTTGTTTTTGCTACACGGATAGTACAATTCCTCTACTTTCTAAATCCGAAATTCCCAGCCTCTGACCATCTTCTGTCACTGTACAGCCCGGTTTGTGTCGGACCTGGTCAGAAACCCAAATTGTTGGTTTTCTCATGCACAGGCTCAATTTTAATCAGTGTCATGAACATCTCATTCCAGGCCTTTCAATCCAGTGGGGAGCTATTGGTGATGTAGGTGTGGTTTTGGACAAGTTTGGTAGCACGGATATTGTGGTGGGCGGTACCATACCACAGAGACTCAACTCATGCTTCCAGAAACTAGAGAAGTTTATGTTGAGTAGCGCGGCTGTTGTGTCGAGCTATATACCGGCTGCCACAACTCGGGATCAGAAGCTTGGAGACACAGGGCCAGCCGGGAGAAAGTCATTGTTATCAGCTGTTTGTTCTGTCATTGGTGAGATAAATTTCTGTGTATATCTGGGGCCAGTTGTTTAAAACTTTGTTACTAGCTTTACTTCATTGTTAAGGCTTCAACTTGTTAAGTAAAATGCTGACTACATATGCAAATACACTTTGTTTTTTGCTGATAAAATGTGAGAATCCTTTGCATTGCAAAGGATTCTCCAATTTTATCAACAAAAAATAACAGTGTATTTCAAGTAGTCATGTTTGTCATTTTAATGAATCGTAAACTAACAGCGTTGTTTAATTTTGAACAACTTGGCCCTGGGGTGCAGGTACACAAACAAAACCTGAAAAGATTACATTTGCATGGTGATTATGACATTTTTTTGACTGCATTATATGCACATATGTACTAGGTAAAATGGAAAACAGTAGTCTTTTCTTTTCAATGCTGAGTATCTCCTTTCAAGGGTACAAACTGTATTGTATACAATCTTCTTGCTTGTTTTTGTCTGATTTGAAATCATGTAGCCAGTGCTCGATGGGGTAATGTATAGTGACATTTTTTCATTCAGATACATGCCCCATATACCATTAAATTCTATTAGATGCCCGGGTGTTTATTCAAAACAGTACCTTTACAATAGATTGAATTGGGCATTTATTGGTGGCTACACTGTAGGGCAACATTCAATAATTCATATATGAGTGGCTGCATAAGAAAACCAACAATGTGTATATGCGAAAATAAAGCAGCAGGTCACCTGTGCAGTAACTGCATGGCTGATCAGCACCTTTGTTTTGGCTCCATTGATAATGCAATACATCTTCTTCTTAAATCCAAAATTTCAAGGTTCTAGCCTGCTCCTGACATTGTACAGCTCGGTTTGTGTCGGACCAGTTTTGAACCCACATTGTTGGTTTTCCCACGCACAGGCTCATATAGGAACTAAAATTATTTGTGGCCCTGGATCTGCCCCAGACAGGACTTTTGGTCCAAGTATGTTTTCGGGTATCCCATGTTTATGCCCCCAACTTTGAAAAAGTTGGAAGGGCATATTGCTTTCGGCTTGTCTGTCTGTCTGTCTGTGCGTCTGTTAACTTTTGAACCGTGAATGCTACGGTTTTGAAATTTCATATGCACATTCCTCATGAAAAAATAGTTGACCCGTATTTTTTTTCATGTCCGAGTTACGCCCCTTTTCTGAGTTATGTCCCTTTGAAAACAAAATTTGAAAATCTTGTGTGCAAGATATCTCAAAAAGTATTTAAGCTAGAGCCTTCATATTTGGTACACTTGTTTGGGCTGAGGAGTAGATGACCTGATTAACTTTTGAGAACTTTCCGTCAATTTTTTACAAAAATACGGAATTTTGAAATTTTGATTGATTTTTCCACTTTTCGGTGAAATTTGAAACTTTTAAATGGTGAATGCTAGGGTTTTGAAATTTCATATGCACATTCCTCATGAAAAAATAGTTGACACATATTTTTTTTCACGTCTGAGTTACGCCCCTTTTCTGAGTTTAAGCTAGAGCCTTCATATTTGGTACACTTGTTTGGGCTGAGGAGTAGATGACCTGATTAACTTTTGAGAACTTTCCGTCAATTTTTTACAAAAATACGGAATTTTGAAATTTCGATTGATTTTTCCACTTTTCGGTGAAATTTGAAACTTTTAAATGGTGAATGCTAGGGTTTTGAAATTTCATATGCACATTCCTCATGAAAAAATAGTTGACCCGTATTTTTTTGTATGGCCAAGTTATACCCCTTTTTTGAGTTATGTCCCTTTGAAAACAAAATTTGAAAATCTTGTGTGCAAGATATCTCAAAAAGTATTTAAGCTAGAGCCTTCATATTTGGTACACTTGTTTGGGCTGAGGAGTAGGTGACCTGATTAACTTTTGAGAACTTTCCGTCAATTTTTTACAAAAATACGGAATTTTGAAATTTTGATTGATTTTTCCACTTTTTGGTGAAATTTGAAACTTTTAAATGGTGAATGCTAGGGTTTTGAAATTTCATATACACATTCCTCATGAAAAAATAGTTGACCCGTATTTTTTTGTATGGCCAAGTAATACCACTTTTTTGAGTTATGTCCCTTTGAAAACAAAATTTGAAAATCTTGTGTGCAAGATATCTCCAAAAGCGTTAAAGCTAGAGCCTTCATATTTGGTACACTTGTTGGGGCTGGAAAGTAGATGACCTGATTTACTTTTGAGAACTTTCCGTCAAATTTTGACAAAAATACAGAATTTTGAAATTTTTATTGATTTTTCCACTTTTTGGTGAAATTTGAGACCTTTGAATGGTGGATGATAGGGTTTTGAAATTTCATATACAGATTCTTCATGAAAAAAATAGTTGGCCTGTAGTTTTTTCATGTACGTGTTATGCCCCTTGTTGGAATAATGTCCCTTTGAAAACAAATTTTGAAAATCTTGTGTGCAAGATATCTCAAAACGTATTTGAGCTAGAGCCTTCATATTTGGTATGCTGGTTGGGACTGAGAAGAAGATCACCTGATTAACTTTTGGGGACTCTCTGTCAAATTTTGACAAAATTACTCCATTTTTAAATTTTTACTTCATTTCTAACTTGCCTGCAAAAAAGCTTACATTCTGTTTCTGGATCGAGGTCAAAACAATCACAACCGAATAGCTTCTTCAGGAAATTAAATTTGACTGCATTCGAATGAAATAAATGAATCATACAAACTGCCAGGTCAAAACAATCACAACCGAATAGCTTCTTCAGGAAATTAAATTTGACTGCATTCGAATGAAATAAATGAATCATACAAACTGCCAGCTTAGGGACAAGCATACAGTTGGGGGCATAGTGTTTTACAAACACGCATTTCTAGTTTACCATTTATTTGGGCTACAAGAGCAAAATAGATTCATAAATTAGAAATTTACAGCTTAAAATATTGTTGTTGTTTTTTTTTTCCCCAACATTTTTAAAGTGGGCATTTTATTAAAGGTTCTGGACTTTCAAAACTCACGGATAAAATGGCCAGCTTTGTTAAACAAATAGGGGTATGGGCCTTTATTAGAGTGTGGGCATTTGATAGCATTTTTAGGGTATCTAGAATTTTCCCTTTTTTTGTTGTACCTAAAGTGTGACTTCTGTGTACAGGTGTAACAAAGAAGACTTCCCTGAAGCAGGAAAGTCGACTAATAGATCTGGGACTTGACTCTCTCATGGTGATAGAGATCAGGCAGCTCATTGAGAAAGATTATAACATTATCTTCACTGCTGATGAGGTAAAATATGATTTTAAAAAAATATTTCCCAATATTGTGTCGGGAAAATTGAAAATTTCACCAGAAGATTTTGATATTTTCAACATTTTGTATTTTCAACAAAACAGAGATTGTGGATACACGTTAGAACCGCCTCGCCGAGGCGGTTCTAACGAGTACCCACTATCTATGTTTTGGCCCAAAAACGAGAAATAGGTACAAACCCCAGTTTTACTATATAAAATTGGGGTTCAAGTGGGTATAGTTTTCATGAATATGTTATCCTGATGAGCCTAGTGGCTAAAATGTCGGACCAGATTTAGAAGCCCTGGGTTCCATCCCCATTGGGAATGCTCTGTTGTGTCCTGGAGCAAGAGACATTAACTGCCAATAATACTAACTGTGGTTAGTACCCAGAAAGCAGTGGCTCCATCTTAACATGACTGAAAAGTTGTTGACTGGGACATTACACCTTAAAAAAAAAAAAAAAAACTCTTATGACTGTCCTGGTTGACCATGAAGCAAAGGCTTTAGATGTTCAAAGTTTTTCAGTCTGCTTGCAAAAGTAATCCATGTGCTTTTTAGACCAGTTCAGTTACAAACAAGCCTGTGGAGCTTTAGAATGTAGCTAGTGGCTAGAAACTCAAAGTGAGTTTGAAACTAAAAAAAAGTCTATCTAGGGAGTGACAAATAAACATTCTATCCGGCAAAATCTTTCTGCAACAATATTGAGTACTCATTTGATTTGTGAAATATATTCTATATTGATGAAAATGATGCTGTTATAAGGAAACCGTGTTTCTAGTTGTTTAAAGCTTTCTTAATGTCTACGCTATCTCATTACGAAAACGCGCCCATGGTATGTACAGATTTTTTCAGAAGATGGAACATTGAAAATTTTTATTATGTCCCCCCTCCGAAGGGGTGGGGGACATATTGTTTTTGGTGTGGATCCCGTCGGCGTCGGCGTCGTCGGGGTCGGCGTAGCTTTTTGTCTGCACTATATCTCCTGAACCACTGGATGGATTTAGACCAAACTGGCACAGAAACTTCATTGGGGCAGCCGAATGGAGTGATTAGATTTCGGTGACCTTGACCTAATTTTGAAGGTCACAAAGGTCAATTAACTGTTTGAAAATCCAGGTGTCTTCATTCGTTTCCGCTCTCTAACTTGAGTAGTTTTTGACCGATTTTCTTCAAACTTTGCATATGAGTTGATACCGACTAGGAGTGGTTTGGGATTGTAGATGGGTAAATTTCGTCAAATGACCTTAGAGTTATGGCCCTTGATTGAGGTTAAAAATTGCATTTTGTTCGTTTCCGCTCTCTAACTTGAGTAGTTTTTGACCGATTTTCTTCAAACTTTGCATATGAGTTGATACCGGCAAGGAGTGGTTTGGGATTGTAGATGGGTAAATTTCGTCAAATGACCTTAGAGTTATGGCCCTTGATTGATGTTAAAAATTGCATTTTTTTCGTTTCCGCTCTCTAACTTGAGTAGTTTTTGACCGATTTTCTTCAAACTTTGCATATGAGTTGATACCGACAAGGAGTGGTTTGGGATTGTAGATGGGTAAATTTCGTCGAACGACTTTAGAGTTATGGCCCTTGATTGATGTTAAAAATTGCATTTTGTTCGTTTCCGCTCTCTAACTTGAGTACTTTTTGACCGATTTTCTTCAAACTTTGCATATGAGTTGATACTGGCAAGGAGTGGTTTGGGATTGTAGATGGGTAAATTTCGTCAAATGACCTTAGAGTTATGGCCCTTGATTGAGGTTAAAAATTGCATTTTGTTCGTTTCCGCTCTCTAACTTGCGTAGTTTTTGACCGATTTTCTTCAAACTTTGCATATGAGTTGATACTGGCAAGGAGTGGTTTGGGATTGTAGATGGGTAAATTTCGTCAAATGACCTTAGAGTTATGGCCCTTGATTGAGGTTAAAAATTGCATTTTGTTCGTTCCGCTCTCTAACTTGAGTAGTTTTTTTAACCGATTTTCTTCAAACTTTGCATATTAGTTAATACCGGCAAGGATTGGTTTGGGATTGCAGATGGGTAAATTTCCTGAAACTTCAAACTTTATAAATATGGAAAGCTGAAACATGTGATATTTTAAAATGTCTGTCGGTATATATTGGTTTTAATTTAAAATGTCTGTTGGTATATATTTACAAAATTAAAAGTGGGTTGGAGCAGAGAGGGGGGACATATGTTTTCCTCTGAAAACTCTTTCTAGTTGGCAAAAATTTTGATAGTTTTGCTCAAAATATAGATCATGAGTATATGTTAGAACTGCCTCACTGAGCCGGTAGTGAAGCGGTCCTAACGTGTACTCACAATCCATGTTTTTGACCAAAAATAAGAAAAATAGAATACCCAGTATACCCTTGTTTTACTATATATTAGTGGGGTTTAAGGGGGTATTCATTGCACGGACATGTTTTCATCATGTCGATATGGTGAGTAAACAGTTTTTATCCCCAGGTAAGACAACTCACAGTCCAGGACATTAAAGACTTGGACAAAGAGGAAGACGCTGGTAACCTCAGTGAAAAATCATTGGATAAATCAGGAACAAATGAAAAAGATGCTGTCCCGAGGAAGACATGTTTCAAGTCATTCAATGAGGCCATTATCAGGATGAATAGTGTGGAGAAAGACGGTGTTCCACTGTATATTGTACATTGTCAAGGTATGGCATTACGGAAACTTGTCCATGCAATATATAGAGATTTTTTAAGTTGTAAAAATTGAAAATTTTCAGTAGAAAATTTTTGAAATTTTTCTTAAATTTTTGAAATTTTTCTTATTTTTGCTCAAAACAGATTGTGGGTACACATTAGAACTGCTGCGCCGAGGTGGTTCAAACTATCAACAATCTATTTTTTTTTTTTTTTTTTTTTTTACATTACACTGGAGTTAACAATTTATATACATATAATACACGTCTGTCCTTGAAGTAGAGCTTGTGTGATACCTGAAAGGAACAAAACAGTGTTTAAGTTTAAAATATCAGGGATAATAATATTCCTGTTGAAATTTTCAATTTTTACGGCTGTTTCAAACACAATTTTTTTTCGTCAATCTATGTTTTGGTGCAAAAATAAGAAAAAATAGGAATACACCTGTGAACCCCAGTTTTACTATATAAAAGTGGGGTTCAAAGGGGTATACATGTCATGGACATGTTTTCCTGATGGTAAAAATTCCTATCATCTTGGTCTGAGGTTATAAGGCCTGCTTAAGAAAGCCTTACAGACTTATACAAGCATTAACTATAGCTGGTAGGGGAGCATAATGGCCTTGTGGGGCCATTCTGTTTGCTAAGAGGACTTCCATCGAAAAATGGAATAAAATACAGCCCCTTTCACTCGAGTTTGCCGTTTGAGCATTTGCATCACACAAGAAGACCATGTGTTCTGAAGGTCTGAGTTTCTTTTCATGTTGTCCTCAAAGACATCTGGATTGATTGATCTGCTGATTTGAGTGACAGCTTCAAACTAAATGACCTTTAAAAATGGCAAACTCGAGTGAAATTTTTAACTTCCTATGTGGAATTTTTGCCTTGTAGATACCGATCAGGTAACTGCTTAAATTGATAAAATTCTGCTTTTGTCTCTATCCTGTTTCAAATGTGTGTTCTTAATATGCATTGTATATGTTGTGCAAAGAATTTTGAAATAAAAATGTGCTTTAACCAAGCAATTACAAGTTTTTATCAGAAGAAGTGACATCATTACCTAAAGATTAATGCTGAATAGATTTTAAGAACACCTGGCACCTGGGACACTGCTTCAGTTCTAAAATAGAATAAAAAGTTACCTGATTTACAAACAAATGGCAAACTTGAGTGAACGAATTTGATTGACCTAAATGCTCAAACGGCAAACTTGAGTGAAGGGGGCTGTATCATAATAATCCCTGATGCCCCAAAAATGACATTGTACTCTCCCAAATGATGATGATGGGTAAGTGTACTTGTCATATATTGGTTAACATTCCCGAGTGGCCACAGTATGTTTAAATGAATGACAAAATCATGTTTGATCGCTAGTACTGCATTTTGCAAAAACGAGAAATAGTGGTGCACTATATTTTATTGTCACATTTTCATTCGTGTAAAAGCTTTCGATCTTATGCTCGTTCTGGGTCTTCTTCAGTTAACATTATTAGCATGTGCTTTTTGTGGCACCTGGTACTGAACATAAATAAAAGCCGTGTATTGAAAGTGCATGCAGATGTGAACTGCCTGATTAATACACGGCTCTTGTTTTCTTTAATACACAAGCCTATTAATATCGTGTAACAATAATGGTGAATAATGTACAAGTATTTATTCATGCCTTTAGGTATGAACAAGTTCATCTGACTGTATATTAGTTTTCTGTTATAAAAGTAGATTAATTTTTTGAAGCCTCTAAAGATGTCTAAGAATTATCAGTTGCATATGAGCCTGTGCGTGAGAAAACCAACAATTTGTGTTCCAACCAGGTCTGACACAAACCAGGCTGTACAGTCACAGAAGCAGGCTAGAAGCTTGAAATTTCGGATTTAAGAAGAAGAGAGATTGTACTATCCTTGTAGCGAAAACACAGGCGCTTATCAGCTTCGCAGTTGCGCTGATCAGCTTTGTAGTTACTGCGAAGCTGATCTGTGCCTTGCAGATTGTTGGTTTTCCAATGCGGCGGCTCAATAATGAATAATGCACATAATTAACTTTACCCTTACAGAGGACCATGTAGCATTGAAAGACTTGGCCGACTCCCTGTGTTGTGCTGTGTTTGGTATCGTCAACACCGACACTGACCCACAACAGTCTGTAGAATGTTTGGCAGGGTATTACATACAGGTACTATCATCAGCATGTCAGATGAGACTTAAAACCATTATGAAAACTTGCCCATGCAATATACAGAAATTTTTAAAGTTGTAAAAAATGAAAAATTTCAGTAGAAAATTTGTGATATTTTTCTTATTTTTGCTCAAAACATAGATTGTGGGTACACATTACCCACAATCTATGGTTTGGAGCAAAAATAAGAAAAATAGGTATACCCCTGCAAACCCCAGTTTTACTATATTTACTATATAAAAGTGGGGTTTATGGGGGTATTCATTACACGGACATGTTTTCCTGATGCTAGACACCATCTTCATGTGAGCCGCGATGCATTTCTTTGGAGTTTCTGACCAGGTCTGACACAATCCGAACTGTACAAGCACAGATGGCTAGAAGCTTGAAATTTCGGATTTAGGAAGAAGAGAAAGTGTACTATCCGAGTAGCGAAAATAAATGGGCTGATCAACTGCGAAGCTGATCCATGCCTTTGTTTTCGCATAGGCAAAAAATCGGTTTTCTCATTAAGCGGCTCATATAAGTGGGATTGAAAACAAAAAAACCCCATCCAATCAAACCCATACCCAGGAAGCCCTGGCTATCCATTCTCCATTCTGATACAACTAAAGTATTGTTGGCAGCAATCGTAAGCCAAAATACAAACAAACAAAATTAGGAATTCAAGCTTACAACAAAAAAATACTTCATTCTTAAATCAGCAAACAGGGCAGCCGCAGTGTGATAGCTCGGGAGAATACTAAGATTTGGTGCTAAAAGTCAGGGGTTTAAAACATTTCTTGAACAAATTAATAAACCATTAAAATTTGATGAAAAAAAAAAAAAAAGAAAAAAAGAGCAAATTTGTCTTTCAAGATTCATGCAATTACTACCAAAATTTAATTCTATTTTGTCCACAGGAATTGCTTCTACAAAACCCCAAGGGTCCAATAGCTTTGGCCGGCTACAAATTTGGAGTCCCTGTCGCCATGGAGATGGCCTCCCAACTTCAGTCGGATGACCTTGACCTAGTTTCCATGGTGATATGTCTGGAGGGTTCCCACTGCTACATACCTATGGATGGACCAAATCATCTTCACGTAGAAGCTTTCAGCGAGAAAGAAGAGCAGGAGAATCACTCAGATGCTTTATTTGCCTTTGTTGACATGTATGTAGGGTATAGTGAAGAGGTAAGACTGGTTTTGTGATCCAAGAATTGTTACTACTAGGATCTAAAATCTACAAGAATTGTTATTTTGGAGTTTCAGACCAGATGCTGAGGTTATAAAACTTTTTTCATGCTCATCTCAGCTGAGCATGAAATTTAAACTGCTCATAAATGCCGAAATAGCGCAAACAAATTGAAACTTTTAATTTTGATCATCAAAAGCCTGTATAAATGTTAAAATGACAACAATCGTTGGCATTTTAACATTTATGAGCAGGATAAATTTTAGTCTCAGCTGAGTTGAGCTTGAAAAATGTTTTATAACCCCGGGACCAAGTCCAACTTTACTGAGGGGACATATTGAAATCCATCTTAGTGAATCAGTCAATCACTGTTACAGGTTATAGATGCTCTTGATGATGCATCTGAAGCAGTTATTACAGAGAAGGTTGATATTGTAGCAGATTTTGTTGTTTTCTTGTTTTGTAATTTGCATGAAACTAGTGGGGAGCAAATTATCACTTTGACACAGCCGAGTTTTTATCATAACCAAGTTTGACACAAGCAAGGTTGAAAAACAATAACATATAGGAAGAGACGCTTGGGAGTGAGAGATCACTTCGACATAAGTGGTGTTTTCGAGACAGCCGAGTTTGAGATAGCGCAGGTGGCCTGTATATGAACAGGGCCTGCTTTGTTTCAACTTAGATAAGGGACATTCCTATATTCATTCAAATACTCTTTGCATTTACATGTTTTTCAGTTGCTGTTAGATTATTCAGCTAATCAAATAATAAATTGGACTGTACAGCCAAATGTGGTGCCACATTGACTAGGTACAGAAATAAAAGTTGTGCCTATATGACAGTGGTGCCGAAGCTTCTAGGGTCCAAAATTTCTGTGGCCGAAATGACTGATGCTGATTTGACTAGGGTCAAAATTGTAGTGGTGCCGAAGTGTCTGTAATTCAAGCAATAGATCACTTAGTCAATCAATCACTGTTGCAGGTTATAGATGCTCTCTAGATGATGCGACATTAAAGAGGTCGACATTGTGGCAGATTTTGTTACTGACAAACTTGGGGCTCCCCTATCAGTCCTAATCAATATGTAATCCATCAAGGAATCAATCACTTAGTTAATCAATCAATCAATCAATCACTGTTACAGGTTATAGATGCTCTTGATGATGCGTCTGAAGCAGATATTACAGAGAAGGTTGATATTGTGGCAGATTTTGTTGCTGACAATCTCCAGGTTCCTCTGTCTGACGTGGAAAATCAGCTCTGGAAGTTTCTCCACAGATTCATTATTACAGGTGAGCTAAAACAGAGGCGGAGTGGGCCCATGGGCCTATTGGTTAGCATATGAGCCACAATGCGAGAAAACCGGTCTTCGGGATTTCTGACCAGGTCTGACACATACCGGCCCGTGCAGATACATGAGATGTCTAGAAGCTTGAAATTTCAGATTTAGGAATTCGAGGAACTCTAATATCCATGTAGCGAAAACAAAGGCGCTGATCAGCTGTGCAGTTACTGCACAGCTGATCTGCGTCTTTGGTTTCGCATAAGCAAAAATCTGGTTTCCTCGTGACGCGCTCATGATACTCTTTGAGAGGTCAGGGGTGTTCCAACTCCACGGGTCCTGTGTTGATTCATTGAGCAAAATATATGAAGTCCTCATGGTACTTGTTAATATTGTAAGTTAGGAAATGTTAGCAAAAATTTCGTTTTCTCTTATATTTGCGAATTAGGTCTTTCTTTCCTTGCTAATTCAACGTTTTCTCTAATAAGGACTTACTATATATTAACTTGAAGTTCATAGACAGAATTCATGAGTACTTGCTCAGAAATTTAAGGAAAACTTATCATGTATTAAGCTCTATTCTGACATGACTGAATAATTGTTGACTAGGATGTGAAACCATAATACAAAGAATTTAACATTTTCCAGGGAAATACAAGCCTCGACACAAGTACAAAGGGAAGATAACTCTGATCAGAGGGAGACAACTCCACACTGACATCAAGATAGCAGGAGATTATAACTTGGCTCAGGTGAGTAGGCTTGGATTTGCATATTGGTGTTTCTTAACGTCAAACTTTGATTGTATCAGTTTTATATGGGACATCTGTCCATAACTACTGTCAAAGATAAACAACACCCTATTATTAAATACTGTAAACCAACTTTTTTTCGCGAGCGATTTATTTTTGCGATTTTAGCGAGACGGTAGAAATCGCGAAATTTTATTGCCGCGAAAGTGTTGACCTAAATTGACACTTTTTGTGGTCACACAGTATATACTAGCAAATGAAGGAAACAGAAAATGTATCTAACAATTTATGTAGATCTTCATATGCCACATGCAGCACTTATGATTTTGGTCTGTAAAAATGAATACAAGAGGACCAATGGTCCTGTAAACGCTCACCTGAGACCTGAGATATATACCAATAAACTTGTTTGACTACAATGGTAATATACATGAACCCCAGGGCAGGGTCAGAGCAACCTCTGGAGTCAATTTCTTTTTTAAATCATAACGATTCAGTCCATTAGCAATTTACTGCAAGTTTTGCCCTTCAAATGACATTGTAACAATTTTCCCCATTCAAATACATGGGCAACCTCAGTTGACCTTGTCGTAAAAATGGTCAAGGTCATCCCAGGATCATGATTTATATAAACTTTGTAGAGCTCCATTGTCTGCACTAATTGTCTGATGCTTGATCATGCCAAGATTCAAACCCATAGGCCTTCTGGTTCTGGAGAAGAAGATTTTTTAAAGGGTTTTTGCTATTTATAGACATGGCGGCCATCTTGGTCATGTGACCTTGACCAATTAAACAAACTTTCATTCACTCTTCCTAAGAATGCTCCATATAAAGTTTGGCTTTGATTGGCCAAGCGGTTTCAGAGAAGAAGATGTTTGAATATTATGGTCATACACATGTATAAGCCCCGGGGCAGGGGCAGACAACCCTCTGGGTCGAAAATATTTTCATAAACATAAATCTTCTGTCCATTTGCTCATTCCTAGCAAGTTTTTTGCCATTAAATGACATTTTCCTATCTTTTCCCATTCAAATGCATGGGCGGCCTAAGTTGACCTTGCTGTAAAAAAGGTCAAGGTCATCCCAGGGTCATGATTTATATTAACTTTGTAGAGCTCCATTGCCTGATGCTTCATGTCAAGTTTCAAAATCATAGGCCTTCTGTTTCTGGATAAGATTTTTAAAGGTTTTTGCTATTTATAGCCATGGCGGCCATCTTGGTCATGTGACCTAGACCATTTATATGAACTTTTTTTCCCTCTTCCTAAGGATGCTCCACATGAAGTTTGGCTTCGATTGGCCAAGCGGTTTCAGAGGAGAAGATGTTTCAATATTATGGAAATATACATGTATATAGCCCCGGGGCAGGGGCAGACAACCCCCAGGGGCCAAAATTTTTCCATAAACATTAATTTTCTGTCTAATTGCTTATTCCCCGTAAGTTTTACCCATTTAATAGCATTTTACCATTTTTCCCCATTCAAATGCATTGGCGAACTAAGTTGACCTTGCCATAAAATAGGTCAAGGTCATCGCAGGATCATGATTTATATAACTTTTGTAGAGCTCCATTGCCTGGTGCTTCATGCCAAGTTTCAAGATCATAGGCCTTCCGGTTCTGGAGAAGAAGATTTTTAAAGGTTTTTGCTATTTATAGCCATGGCAGCCATCTTGGTCATGTGACCTGTATCATTTATATAACTTTTTCTTCCCCTTTCCTAAGGATGCTCCACATGAAGTTTGACTTTGATTGGCCCAGCGGTTTCAGAGAAGTTGTTTGAAAAGTGTGGACGACGATGACGACGACGGACGGCGGAGCATGGGTATACTATAAGCTCACCTGTGAGCCTTCGGCTCAGGTGAGCTAAAAATCCACAGTTAAAATGCATTACAACATTTAAAAACTATTTTGTTTTTACTGTGTTATTTGCAGTTTCAGCCACAAACAATGTTAACAATGGCAATCATCGGTATGTTTGATATTAAAGTGTCTGTGTTCAATTATTGTTCATTGAAATCCTGCCTAGAGCCTAGCCATTTATCATCGTTTTGTTGGGAGATTATCTCATCTGCTTTGATGATCCATCTTGCATGGGGCGGTCAAAACTTATCAGTTATCGAGACAGTACATGTCAAAATAACATACATATACTCCAAAAAAAATTCTAAGGGCCACTGTATTATTTTCCATATATTGTAGTGTAATGCAATCCCAGTTCAACTTAAGATTAATGCCAATTCCCTTCTTCATTTGCATTATTTTAAATAATGCCTCAAAATTACTGACTATAAGAAATTTGAAATTGGGAATGTCATGTCAAACTCCAGATAGATGTTTTTGTAAATCTTAAATTTTGCTAAAAATTTGCTTTTTTTTTTCAAAATAAGCTCAAACGTGACCATCATTAACAAAAAATAATTTTAGACAAACAACATTTGCTGCAATGCATTTTAGAATGACCTTCAAGGAAAAATTGAACTAGAGTTGAATTTTTGTGAATCTATGGAAATTCATAAAAATGCCATAATTTCATGATTTTCGAAAAGTGCCAAAATTGTTCTATAGCCATGGTTTGGCGTTTCCTTGTTCAAATGTCTTGTAGTCAGTTACTTTGGGACAATACCTAAAATAATGCAAATGAAACGGCTATTCTGCGTCCTTTGGGATGTTCATTAAATATGGGTTGAATTTGGGTGCCGTAACATTGCTACATATGGAAAATGATACAGTGGCCCTTAGAATTTTTTGAGGAGTATATATACTTCAGATGGGCTAGAGCACGACAAATCGCGAAAATTATTTTTTCAATTTTTCAAATGCGCGAAAATAAATCACAGGGAAAATGTCCCGGTTGCTAAAATCGTGAAAATAAATAGCCGCAAAAAAGTTGGTTTACAGTGTGCTTCAGTCAGTCAAAGTAAATAGCTAAGGTATATGCTTCATTAAAACCTATCGTGTGGGTACTCATTAGAAGTGCCTTCATATGAGCACCCACAACACAGTATTTTATGAAGAACAAAAATATATATATTTCAATTATTATCATCAAAAATATGTTTTAAGTTATATTTAGGTTCTAGAAACCTTCATGTATGATTCATAAAATATTGTAGGTGTGCGAAGGTGGCGTATCTGTCCATATCCTGAACTGTCAACATGCTGGATTCCTAGAGAACATGAAAGAAGATATTGTCAACACCATTGATGCTGTTGTCAAGAAAGGGGACTAAAAAAAGGAATTTGAGCCGCTGCATGGGAACACCAACAATCTGCATAGGCGAAAACAAAGGCGCAGATCAGCTTCGCAGTAACTGCGAAGCTGATCAGCACCTTTGTTTTCGCTACTCGGATAGTACAGTTCGTCTTCTTCTTAAATCCGAAATTTCAAGGTTCTAGCCTGCTTCTGTGACTTTACAGACTGGTTTGTATCAGATCTTTTCGGAACCCAAATTGTTGGTTTTCTCATGCACAGGCTCATTTTCTACTTTGTTCATGGTGTTAGTAAGCTCATAGAAAGGTTTTGAAAGAAACAAGGATCTCCGTTTAAAGTGATAACTACAATTAATGAGCCATGTCATGAGAAAACCAACATTTTGTATATGCGAAAACAAAGACGCAGGTCACTGCGAAGCTGATCAGTGCCTTTGTTTTAGCTACACCGATAGTACAATTCCTCTTCTTCCTAAATCCAAAATACCAGCCTCTTCTATGCTTGTACAACGCAGTTTGTGTCAGACCTGTTCAGAAACCACAATGTTGGTTTTCTCATGTCACGGCTCAAATGTCAAGGTCATGGATTGATTTTGAATTGAATTGAACAAGGATATTTTCTACACCATCGATGATGTAGTGAAAAAAGTGGTTTGAAACAAGAATTTTGTCCACAGTTTGTGTAAGACCAAGAAACAAGAATTCCATTTTAAGGCGATTACGAAAAGGATTTAAATTAAGCTTTTGATAAAACAAAAATTCCTTGCTTACGGTTGACTCCATCCCGACATGACTCCTTAAATTGTTGTCTGGGATGTAATAGAGCAATAACAGAACCCTGCCAAAGAAAGTAAATGAGCCTTCGCATGAGAAAACCAACAATTTGCATATGCTAAAACAAAAGACGCAGATCAGCTGTGCAGTAACTGCACAGCTGATCAGTGCCTTTGTTTTCGCCACACTGATACATGTAAGCTTCTAGCTTTATTCTGTGACTGTACAGCCTGGTTTGTGTCGGACCTGGTCGGAAACCCAAATTGTTGGTTTTCTCATGTACAGGCTCAAATGTTTGGCAAAAAAAAAAGAACCCTAGTTAAGATGTGGTATAAATTTTGTTAAAATAGCTAGGGGTTCAAATTCAGATAAATCATAGACTTCTGGTATAAGAAGTGTCCTATTCCAGATAAGGCCTGGCTGTCACAGACAATTTTTCTTTGACAAATTAGGTTTGTCGCAGAAAAATATGCTTTTGTATTCTGTGGCGAAGTTCCATTGTCAAATATCCGTGCCAAAGGTGAGCGAACAAAGCAATATAAGTAAGCAATATGTGGCGAGTGTGAACGCAAACTCATTGCCAAAGTTTCTGAGACAAATAATCTTTGTCAAAGAAACATTGTCCGTGGAAACAAGGCCTAATGAATCATGTGCAAAAGTTGGTTTACTCTAGATCCTTCATATCAATAGTGATTTTTGTTGTGCAAATATCCATGCCAAGACCGCAACCAGTCACCTGATCTGTCAAGTAAGGATCTTAATGATACAAATGAAACTATCCTTATGACAATCCTACCCCAGACTACATTGATGTTTGGTACTTTTTTCGAAACGTTACAAAAACTTACCCATGCAATATGCAGAGATTTTTTGAAGTTATGAAAAATGAAAATTTTCAGATATTTTCTTTTTTTTCACAAAAAATAGCTTGTGGGTATATGTTAGAACCGCCTTGCCGAGGTGGTTCTAACAAGTACCCACAATCTATACCCCTGTAAACCCCAGTTTTTCTATATAAAAGTGGGGTATGAGGGGTATACTTTTCATGGACATGTTTTGCTGATGTACTATTCAATATAGTGGGTTGATTTTTTGCACACTACTATCCAGGTCATTAGAGCAATTTTTTTCTTTGGTATAAAACTTTCAGTAGTCATGACTTTGTATACAGGTACTATGCATGTAATTGTATTTATTAAAGAAAATATACTGAACAAAAAAAGAAACGCAACAATTATATTCCACTAAATTTTGAGAAAACTATGATACAATCAGAAATCATTGCATTTTTCTACTTCTGCATTAGATATCAGGCTTCCGAATGCAAGAAACCGATTTTCATTTTGATGAGTATTTACGGAGTTATTCGATGCCGACCATGGGTATGCTGAAAGTAGAAAACCACACAGTGTGCATGCGCAAGCATTAAAATAATGGTACAATTTAAATCCGCTATAAACCCCCATTCCAAATCACAATGTACCACTCAGCAGATAACTCACACGTTAAAGAAATAAAATGAATAAAATTGAAGTTATCCCTCCTTCAATTAAACATATAGGGAAATTGATGGTTTTAATTATGAGCTTCTGTGTCGTGGAACTTTATTTCTTTTTCGTGAATTTCAATTAAGGAGCAACTGACATTATTTCTTGATGATTTATCAGTTTTTTGCATGATATACCCTAATATCCCATGAATGGGAATCATACAGCAACCGACCTGAAATCATCAACGTTTTACCCTTAAACTCGAAAATCCTCGGTTGCCTATTGTTGCGTTTCTTTTTTTGTTCAGTATATATTCAGGTCTGTTAGGGCAATGATAGTCAATGAAGTTAAATGATTTATTTTAAAAAGTGCTATAAATTGTTCCACCTATTGTGTTCATATTGATATTTTCATGTATTTTGGTGCTAAATTATGTCAAAATATTTTGGTTTGCTGTTAATTTATTGCAATTCCATGTTTTTGGTTTCCTGAAATGTTCTGTCTCTATGAGCCACATCATTTGAAAACCAACATTCTGCTTATATAAAAAACAAAAAAAAAAAAAAGAAAAAGAAAAAAAACAAAAAAAAAACAAAGAAACACACTAGCAGATAGCTATGCAGTTGCAGTATAGTATATCAGTATATATGTATTTTGGTTTTGGTGTCTGCATTGTAAAATCTGGCCTGAGATCACAAACCAATGTGATACAAAATATTTAGCTGAGATGAAGTTTAAACTGCTTAAAATTGAGCCGTTCCTGAGAAAAACAAAGGCGCAGGTCAGTTTCGCAGTAACTGCGAAGCTGATCATTCAGCACCTTTGTTTTCGCAACACTGATAGTTCAACTTCTCTTCTTAAATCTGAAACTTCATGCTTGAATGATGCTTCTACCCTGCTTCTGTGACTGTACAGGCTGGTTTGTGTCAGACCTAGTCGGAAACCCCGAAGACTGGTTTTCTCGTGTCACGACTCAAGTTTAAATTGCTTAAAATTCTGATGGAGCCAGACAGTTTAAATCACTTAAATGATATTTTAAAAGTCATTTATTTACTATTCCAATCATTACAAAAACTTGCGTTTGCAATATATAGAGAATTTTTTCAAAAGCAAAAACTGAAAATTAAATTGGAAATTTTTTGGTATTTTCTGATTTTTGCTGAAAACTTAGATTGTGGGTACACGTTAGAACCGCGTCGCTGAGGTGTTTCTAACAAGTACCCACAATCTATGTTTTGGAGCAAAAATAAGAAAAATAGGTAGACCCCTGCATACCCCAGTTTTACTATATAAAAGTGGGATATAAGGGGGTATATATTTCACGGACATGTTTTCCTGATGATTGTACCATTCTAATGATATTTAGCATTTAGACGAGCAGAATAAACTGATTCAACTGATTGGTAATAAAAAATTTATAACTGCAAGTCAAGACAAATACACTATTTGGTCAAACTGCCTATTTGTTCATCTTATGTACTGTTCACATATATTAGATGTCTGCATTTCAGGGCAAGAAGTTTTTCAAAGTGTGCTACATTCATTTCAAAGTAATTTATTCATATAATGAATTTCAACATTTTTGAATTTTGATATAGTTTATTTGATACATATTTTTTTTTGAATTTTGATAAAAGCTTATTTAATTAAAAGTTTACTTTTGAACATACTTGTTTTCTCTTTCTTAACACCCCATAACACAACTGCTAAGGTTATATAGTAATGTCATCAGGGAAATAGATAACGACGCGTACTGCGTATGTACGCACAATTTTTTGCCCTGTACGCATAGAAATATCAGACCTGTGCGTACCATGTACGCAGTAAAAATCAGCGGTACACAAACAGTTTACGATTTAATGCGTACAGATAAAAATACCTTTAAAATTGTCACAAAATGAAAATTTGTCAACTAGCATTGTGAGGCTGCTCTGTCAACAATTGACTCCTCCGCCAGCAAGGTATAGCCACGCCCACCCCTATTTCCTTAGACAAACATTGTTTTTGCACCTATATTTACCTGTAAAAAGCACGTGTTGATTTGTTTGTCTAACCCACGTGTTGTCTAACCGTCATTGATCGATAGCTAATGTGCAGATTTGAATGGTCAATATAAAATGAATATTAATGATGGGTGGTTTGACGGAGGACTCAATTGAAAAGTAGTTACAATATGAATGCAGCTTCTGATCGTTTCATATTACATACCATGCAATATATTATGTATCTTCAGTAGTTATACCATAAACATGTATTCCGTTCAGTGTCTGTTAACCAAAGGTTTATTCATGAATTTATTAGTAGTGTGTCACTTTGGTTTATTGAATAGGCATTTTGCATCGATTTCTGGTCATATTTTTTTAATTCAAAACTTGATGTATTCCATGTTCTACAGCCATGCCAGTTATGTTTTTCCTCACTTTTGCTCTCTTATACAATGGCACTTTAAAACTTGTAATTTGTCAATTTCATTTTTCTGCCTGTGATCACAGTCATGGTCTGTGAAAATCTAAGATACAAAACAATTTCCTTTTTATTCTGAAACAGACCCACTTTATCACACTCTGCATGTCAAATAAAATTTACATAAAGCTACACGGATAGTAAAATCCCTCTTCTACTTGTATCCAAAATTTCAAGCTTTCTTCGATGACTGCACAGCCTGATTCATATCAGACCTGGTTAGAGACCCCTAAAACTGGTTTTCTTGCATCACAACTCATATAATCCACTTTTATTGACAATGCTGTTTGGGGATGGATAGAGCATGTAAACATTGAGAGCCCAGGTGGGCTAAATATTTCACTTGCTCAGGTGAGCCAATAGTAATATTCTGCAGGTTATAAAGTTCATACCAGCTTTCTTCAGGACAGTTAACTGCATCAAGCTAGTGCCAGAGGCTGTGTTTATGCTATGACATCAAAGGCCTGTCAGCACATAATATGAAAAAATAATTGAGCCGCCTCGTGGGAAACCAACAATGTGGTTTCCGAACAGGTCCGACACAAACCGGCCTGTACAGCTACAGAAAAGAGCTAGAAGCTTGAAATTTCGGATTTAAGTAGAAGAGGAATTGTACTATCCGAGTAGCGAAAACAAAGGCGCTGATCAGCTTCGAGGTTACCGCGAAGCTGATCTGCGTCTTTGTTTTCGCCTATGCAGATTGTTGGTTTTCCCATGTGGTGGCTCAATTATTAGTCGCTTCATTTTCAACAATCAACATAAACTCTGTAGAGCCATTTTTGCGATAAAGAATATATATGTACACTATATATACTGAGAGGAAAAAGTTAAGTCAGTAACTTTGACAAGCCCGATTACTATCATACCCTGGTGCTTGCCTTAGATGCCCCCCTTTATAAAATTGGCAAAGCCAGTTTCTTACAACCCATTCCTAAATCTAATGACTTTTCCTGCTGTGGTCTTTCAAAATTAGATAACGGTCACATTGTCAAAGTTTGACAGGTGCTTTAATTTCAAAAGAAACAGATGTGACAGTTTATCTTTTGATCACCACACTTCTCAAAATTACATCTATTTTGGTACTATCACCATCCTCTCACAGGTGCACTAAATGGCCATGTCCAGAGAAAAGGAAGATTATGTCATAATGAATATATTGATGTTTTATCTTTATAAACATCATCATCATAAGCTTTAGAGGCAATCATTTAGAAGAACACAGATTATAATGTAGATTTATTATAGAACATTGCAGCTGAATGAAATAAACTGTCCAGTCAAAATGGTTATTGGCTATTTATATGTATTTTCATGTGACACAGCTCTGTAATGCTAGTAGGACAAATGACCTTTCATTAAAAGTACATGCAGCTGTCTTCCTGGGGTGAACTGAGGTCATTTTATACTACAAAGGGTTTGCACATCCTTTGAAGACATATTTTACTGTTAGAAACAGGATGAAAGATTGAGAAGGCAGAATTGAAAAAGTCGTTAGATTTAGGAATGGGTTGTATTTTGAAAAGAACTGCACCAGTTTTTAATATCCATTTCGACAGAGTAATTGGCCTTTTTCGTAAAACATCATTTTTTTTTTTATTTAAAATTACCCGATCATTGATCAAATCGTCACTTTGATTAATAGCGCTTTCTGATAGAGATTGTTGCCAGTTATACCTGAAAAAATCTTTTCAAAATTCAGCCAGTCTCGAGAACTCACAAGTCAAATATTCATTATTTTGAGATTACCCCTTTTCATTTAAAGTAAGAACGAAAAATTGTGTATGCACTCTGGCAAAACCACATGCGATATTTCAATCTTTTTTTGTTGGAAATGTTAGGTTTTGTTCAGTTTTATGACGGGTTATTTAAATCCCAAACTATCAAGGGGTTTCGAATCTAAATGGATTTAAACAGTCACCGGAACACACTGGTAATTACCAAAACACACTTATTGTCTCTGAAAAGTTCAATATATATCTGAAACTAGTCCTGCGTTGTAATTGCAAGCATTTACATAAAGAGAAAATACTGATTTCAATGAATCACAAGAACATTAGGCCTATAACCTGCGCTCATTCTCGGATCCGAGGCTTAAGATGATGCACGTCGAGAATTTCTATATTTTCCGCATTATTTTTCATTTATCTAATATTTTAACTATTTTTTTTTTCATTTTTTTTTGGACGTGGATTTTTTTAAATGGTATATATTTTTTATGTATTTATTTATTAGCTAAACGATGCATGTTGTCTCGTCTGCACAAAACCAACGATCGAAGACATCAAAGACGAAAGTATGACCAATCAAGATTAATCAAAATAAAAAAAAAAGATGTCAAACAATCCAATTAATGAAGAAGACATGTATTTAATTTGGTAACAGATTAAAGATTAATGATTGCATTAATTATAGCCCCGCTTTGAAAAAGTGGGGCTATACTGGATTCACCATGTCCTTCCGTCGTTCCGTTATTCCGTCATTCCGTTATTCCGTTATTCCGTCCAAATTTCATTTCCACTCAATATCTTGAGAACCAGTTTACAGAATCTGACCAAATTTTGTATGCACATCATCATTGACAAGATCTAGCTTGGGATTGTTACCCGTCATTTTTCGCAAAATTTGGACGGAGTTACGGCCCTTGATTGATGTCAGAATTTCGTTTCCGCTCAATATCTTGAGAACGAATTCACAGAATCCGACCAAATTTTGTGTACACATCATCATTGACAAGATCTAGCTTGGGATTGTTACCCGTCATTTTTCGCAAAATTTTGACGGAGTTACGGCCCTTGATTGACGTCAGAATTTCGTTTCCGCTCAATATCTTGAGAACTAATTGACAGAATCACGCCAAATTTTGTGTGCACATCAACATTGACAAGATCTAGCTTGGGATTGTTACCCGTCATTTTTCGCAAAATTTTGACGGAGTTACGGCCCTTGATTGACGTCAGAATTTCGTTTCCGCTCAATATCTTGAGAACGAATTGACAGAATCCGACCAAATTTTGTGTGCACATCAACATTGACAAGATCTAGCTTGGGATTGTTACCCGTCATTTTTCGCAAAATTTTGACGGAGTTACGGCCCTTGATCGACGTCAGAATTTCGTTTCCGCTCAATATCTTGAGAACGAATTGACAGAATCCGGCCAAATTTTGTGTGCACATCAACATTGACAAGATCTAGCTTGGGATTGTTACCCGTCATTTTTTGCAAAATTTTGACGGAGTTACGGCCCTTAATTGACGTCAGAATTTCGTTTCCGCTCAATATCTTGAGAACGAATTGACAGAATCCAACCAAATTTTGTATGCCCGTCATCATTGACAAGATCTAGCTTGGGATTGTTACCCGTCATTTTTCGCAAAATTTTGACGGAGTTACGGCCCTTGATTGATGTCAGAATTTCGTTTCCGCTCAATATCTCGAGAACAAATTGACAGAATCCGACCAAATTTTGTATGCCCGTCATCATTGACAATATCTAGCTTGGGATTGTTACCCGTCATTTTTCACAAAATTTTGACGGAGTTACGGCCCTTGATTGACGTCCTAATTTCATTTCCGCTCAATATCTCGAGAACAAATTGACAGAATCTGATCAAATTTTGTATGCACATCAACATTGACAATATCTAGCTTGGGATTGTCGCCCGTCATTTTTCGCAAAATTTTGAAGGAGTTACGGCCCTTGATTGACGTCAGAATTTTGTTTCCACTCAGTATCTCGAGAACGAATTGATAGAATCTGACCAAATTTGGTATGCACATTAACATTGACAAGATCTAGCTTGGGATTGTTGCCTGTAATTATAGCCCCGCTTTGGAAAAGTGGGGCTATACTGGATTCACCCTGTCCTTCCGTGGTTCCGTGATTCCGTGATTCTGTCATTCCGTCATTCCGTGAACATTTTGTTTCCGCTCAATATCTTGAGAACGAATTGACAGAATCCAACCAAATTTTGTATGCACATCATCATTGACAAGATCTAGCTTGGGATTGTTACCCGTCATTTTTCGCAAAATTTTGACGGAGTTACAGCCCTTGATTGACGTCAGAATTTCGTTTCCGCTCAATATCTTGAGAACGAATTGACAGAATCCGACCAAATTTTGTATGCACATCATCATTGACAAGATCTAGCTTGGGATTGTTACCCGTCATTTTTTGCAAAATTTTGACGGAGTTACAGCCCTTGATTGACGTCAGAATTTCGTTTCCACTCAATATCTTGAGAACGAATTGAAAGAATTTGACCAAATTTTGTATGCACATCATCATTGACAAGATCTAGCTTGGGATTGTTACCCGTCATTTTTCGCAAAATTTTGACGGAGTTACAGCCCTTGATTGACGTCAGAATTTCGTTTCAGCTCAATATCTTGAGAACGAATTGACAGAATCTGACCAAATTTTGTATGCACATCATCATTGACAAGATCTAGCTTGGGATTGTTACCCGAATTTTGTATGCACATCATCATTGACAAGATCTAGCTTGGGATTGTTACCCGTCATTTTTCGCAAAATTTTGACGGAGTAACAGCCCTTGATTGACGTCAGAATTTCGTTTCCGCTCAATATCTTGAGAACGAATTGACAGAATTTGACCAAATTTTGTATGCACATCATCATTGACAAGATCTAGCTTGGGATTGTTACCCGTCATTTTTCGCAAAATTTTGACGGAGTAACAGCCCTTGATTGACGTCAGAATTTCGTTTCCGCTCAATATCTTGAGAACGAATTGACAGAATCTGACCAAATTTTGTATGCACATCATCATTGACAAGATCTAGCTTGGGATTGTTACCCGTCGTTTTTTTGCAAAATTTTGACAGAGTTACAGCCCTTGATTGACGTCAGAATTTCGTTTCAGCTCAATATCTTGAGAACGAATTGACAGAATCTGACCAAATTTTGTATGCACATCATCATTGACAAGATCAAGCTTGGGATTGTTACCCGTCATTTTTCGCAAAATTTTGAAGGAGTTACAGCCCTTGATTGACGTCAGAATTTCGTTTCCGCTCAATATCTTGAGAACGAATTGACAGAATCCGACCAAATTTTGTATGCACTTCATCATTGACAAGATCTAGCTTGGGATTGTTACCGGTCATTTTTGCAAAATTTTGATGGAGTTACGGCCCTTGATTGACTTCAGAATTTCGTTTCTGCTCAATATCTTGAGAACGAATTGACATAATCAGACCAAAAATGCGCATCAATATTGATGAGATCTAGCTTGGGATTGTTACCTGTCATTGTTTTTTTCACCCTACAAAAAAGCTGAGAAGCGGGGCTATAGTCAGATTCTCTGACAATTCTAGTTATAATTAAGGCCACTGTCAATTTTAAGAATTCTTCTAAAGTTGCCGACCGCTGAACCGTCAAAGCGGCGTTTTACGAATGCGCGAATCGATATATCAAATGCGCAGATTTTTTTTTACGAATGCGCGAAAAAAAGACTATCAAATGCGCGTTTAAATTGCGCGGAAATTAATTGCTTTTACAGGTATTTTATGGTATAACCATGCTATGGTTGTATCTCGTCTATCAAGACCAAAGAACTTATGATAGCGAGATTCAACCACAGTTCTTCCGTTAGCCAGCGTTGAATTCTCCGTTTTTATAACCATTGTGTAACAAGCTTTTCTTTCCTCTATTAGTGTCAGAAATTTTAAAGTCCATGATGTTCTTGGATAAAATACAAGTTAAAACACTTTAAAAACGTCTAAAACCTATAAAAGCATGTTAAAAAATTAAATATGACTGGCATAACGGTCGTACCTGTCCAAAGCCCGTGTGAACATAGGTTGCCTGAGTGATTACCGGCTAATTACCCTAAAGGCCATTAGCGCATTTGATACCCCGATTTCACGCGCAATTCAAACAACGTCATGGTATGATTTTCGCGCAAATGATATACGGCCCGTCAAAGATGTTGTTTGTCGCATGTTTTCGTAAGCAAGCAGTCTGGTTTTGCATATATATGCATGTTTTAGAAACCATCACACTAAAGGTCTTTTTGCGTCAACTAAGACCGTGTCACCATGGGCGAGTTCCCTTGTGGAATTTGCAAAACAAATTGCGAAAATGAAACAATTCAATGTTCAGAATGTGAATTCTGGTTTTATATTAGTTGTCTTGGTTGTCCAAGACTGCACTGAAATCTTGGTCAGTTAAGACATTAAGTTTTTATTGTGGTTCCTGTTCTTTCGATGGGGAATTATATGATGCTGGAAAAGACCTTCAAAGGTATTTATCAATTTACGTATTTATTTATTTATTTATTTATTTAAAAATATAGTTTCTTTCAATTTATTTATTTGCTTATTATATATTTATTTGAACTTTGTGGTTGCTTATGAAGTTTGTCTGTTGATTCATGATACTTTTGGTTGTGTTTATTCTATGCCGCGTGGCGAACGTGTGCGCATTAGTACACTGCATTTTTTACTTTTTAAAGGTGACAATATTTATTTATTTATTTATTTAAAAATATAGTTTCTTTCAATTTATTTATTTACTTATTATATATTTATTTTAACTTTGTGGTTGCTTATGAAGTTTGTCTGTTGATTCATGATACTTTTGGTTGTGTTTATTCTATGCCGCGTGGCGAACGTGTGCGCATTAGTACACTGCATTTTTTACTTTTTAAAGGTGACAGTTTATTTATTTATTTATTTATTTATTTATTAGGTACATGCGCATCACATTTGTAATAAGTTGTGTATTTTAATTCATTTGAAAAACATGTAACGTTTGACGCTTTAGGCATGTACGAATACTAGGTACATGTACAGCATGAACATCTGCGCGTATTAGTTTCAGATGACAGAATATATGTTCTCCTCTTAAAGTGTTAGATTGAGAGCTGCTCTTTCTTTCTTTCTTTATTTCTTTCTTTCTTAGGCACTTGCGCATATCAGTATATATGTTATCTCGGCGAGGCGGTTCTAACCTACAATCTATGTTTTAATCAAAAATATTAAAGATATCTGAAATTTTCCGCTAAAAAAAAATCAATTATTTATGATGAAAAATTCTCTGTATATTACATGGGCATGTTCTTTGTGATGTTCGAAGCACAAGTGAGTAACGTTTGACGCTTTAGGCATGTACGAATATTAGGTACATGCACATCTTGTACATATGCTTATTTCTTTACATACAAGTATTACATGGACATATTTTCGTAATGATTCGTTCTTTCCTTTTTTTCATTATATCATTCTGTCTCTTTCTTTCTTTCTTTCAATATTGTAACTTATAATTAATCTTAAGCTTAAAATTCTGTCTTGACCACAAAAAACATCTGTATCAAAAATAAATGCTCAACGAAATTTCAGTGATACCTATACTTTTATAAAACAAAGTTGTTTGTTTTGGGACTTTTTCCCCCGATATTTTGTATACACATATACTATAGTGACAAAGAACATCTACTGTATACATATTTTTGATTCATTTTTCTCAATTTACAAACTCCTCATTATTTACTGTGCTTATTATGATACTTGTGATACACTGTTGCTTACTTGTACTGAACATTGCATATATGCTGCTTTTTACCATAGTGTTCTACATAATTTGATTTTTGAATATACATTGTTTTTTATATACACCCTATTGTCAGAGAGAGCGGAGAGAGAGAGAGTTCTAATACACTGATTAAATGAATATAATAAAATAAATCTTTAAATCATTTGTTCGTTTCTCTTCTCACCAGCTTCTTCTATCGTGCACATGGTTCCGCAACTGGAGGCACCCAACTCTAGCTACTCTGCAAATTAACTGGAAACGCATATTAAATGATCGGATTGTACTATATATATATGCGCTTTTCTGACCAAGGATATTATACCAAATTTAAATTCTATTTAGCGCCAGTGTAATTGTAAATACATTAAAAACATGGGGATGCTAATTAGGCTGCACAGGTTTCATTGTTGTAAGCGCCAATCTGATCAGGTAAGCCAGTTACCACGGTACATTAATAATGTCAACAATTTGATGATAGGGTGTGAAAATCAATAACAATTAATTCTATGCAAGGCAGACCAAAACACACCAAATAAATAATATTTATCACACTTACAACTAACATCCATCAAAAGAGAATATAACTTTTTATCATCTGAGTCTCATAAATATACTACAGTACTAGATAATACAAAATATAAGTGTGTTTTGGTAATTACCAGTGTGTTCCGGTGTTTGGGTGTGTTTTGGTAATTCTACGTACCCCCCCCCCCCCCCCCAGGGGTTTTACATGTAATTTAACTGAAAAATTTTGCCGGCGAGCATATATACTGAGTACATGTACCACTTCTTTTAAATTGGTCAATTATGTGAAAACTTTATTAAAATTACTCGAAAATCATTGTGTGTTATCAAATCTGACATTTTAGTGCCCATGTGCGGGAACACGCCCAAGGGTACAAAACTGCATTTTCCGTGCCCAGCGCGCGGGCTCAAAATTTTTCATATCTGGGACTGTCGTCTGATGAGGGTATGGCAATACCAATGTTGAAACCCATGGCTCAACACCAGAAATTGGCATTGATTTTCAGTGCCCGAAAAATGCCTGTTTTTAGGCGTTCAACGTCACTTGGTTACATGGTCGACGTCAGTGCAGATGTCAACCATGTGCTTTTTGTGTTGGCAACCTAGCCTTATTGAGTAAGTGTATTGCAGCTATGGGAAAGTCATTGAGCTGTGTGGGAAGCGCAGTGGTAGAGCGTCAGACTCCGAATCGAGAGGTCCTGAGTTCGATCCCCACAGGTGTCACCGTTTTGTATCCGTGAGCAAGACACATTAACTCCCTACAGTACTGGTTAAACCCAGGAAGCAATGGCTCCATCCCAACATGACTGAAAAAATTGTACCCAGGAAGCAATGGCTCCATCCCAACATGACTGAAAAAATTGTTGACTGGGACATTAAGCCTTAAAACAAACAAACATTGAGCTATGGAAATGTGACTTGCTCAAAAGCCACAACAGATGACACCCTGCACGGGGATCGAACCAGGGACATCTTGGCCTTGTCTGATGCTCTACGGACTGTGCCAGCTAAAAGTGGATGTGCGTTCATGTGTGTGTTCACCTGCAACCACTTTGTGGTTAAACTGCAGAAAGGAGATCTATGCCTTAGATGAGAAAAGTCCTAGGGACTTTTCTCATCTAAGGTATAGATCTCCTTCAACAAAGGGCTTTAAAATAATTTATTACAACAAACCAGGAAAATTCTATTTTTAATGTTTTGTCTTGAAGGAGTATTTACAAATGAAATGTGACAGTCATGATAGGAGACAGAAAAAGGAAGAAATACAAGTCAGAAAGAAGAGAAAACATGTCTACCAGGTTTGGTGCAATGTGGGCTTGAAAAAAAAAACAGATTAACAGAAAAGAGGGTTTATCCTGCACATCAAATAAATAGGTACTGATCAAGTACATATTACATAATGAAATCATGTTTCTACAATTAAAAAGCAAATAACCCGACAAAGACAGCAGAGGTAAATCTATTTAACTTAAAAGCACAGGGAAAGCAAACAGTTTTCAAAATAAATGCCCATGTAGCTTGATTTTGACCTCTAGACACGTCAAAAGATCGACAAGTCTATATAGTAGCATGTGAAAGGATATTCTTGCATAGATATCTATGCGCATAGCCGTTTGAGGCCGTTTTCGATTGGTCAAAAGCCGTGTTCAAACAGCAAAACCCATGTTCAAATCATGAAATTCACGTGCCGTTTGAACATGGGTTTTGGACGACGTCATTGGTCAATGCGACGTGACGTCATGTGTTTCGTAGAAACAAATGGCCGACATTGAAGAAGCTCCGCTGTTTTCGGTGAGTTTTTACATTGCTAATGTTATTTTCAAGAGATTTTACTTGGATTAGAGTGAAAATGCATGAATGGTTTGTTTCAGTGTTCATTCGCTGGATCACTTGGAAGGTGTTTGAACACGCGGCCTGGTGTTCAAACACCTTCCTCGTGATCCATCGAATGTTTGAACACTGAAAACCATGGTTGATCCCTATACTCTGATCAGATTGTAAGAGTATGAATACTTACTGTGTGTCAACCATAAGTGTAATGGAAAACTGGAGGCATTTCATACTGATTTACCTTCACATGTTACTTCATGGACTTGTCACACAATCTTGACGCGTCTGAGGTCAACACCAAGCTATATCTCACTACTGACAATCACATGGTATTGTATACATACAAACCGATAAATGATTGGCGACACACACTGCAATTGAAATCAAAGTTGAGATTAAATTTTCGTGTTTTCTCCTACAGGGTTTCTTCTACTGAATGATAGATAAGTGCAGTCAATGCAGAAAAACCAACAATTCGCATAGGCGAAAAACAAAGACGCAGATCAGCTTCGCGGTAACCGCGAAGCTGATCAGCGCCTTTGTTTTCGCTACTCCGATAGTACAATTCCTCTTCTACTTAAATCCGAAATTTCAAGCTTCTAGCTCTTTTCTGTGCTTATACAGGCCGGTTTGTGTCAGACCTGTTCGGAAACCACATTGTTGGTTTTCCGACGAGGCGGCTCATGTATTGAAAGAAAGTACCGACAAGAAATCCTGGTTATTTCGTTTTCGCAAACACTTCAATGTTAATGTGTTGGAAGTACTATAGGTTCATGGGGTGGAAGTGTTTGCAATAAGAGCTGTCGCAGGACAGCGTAGCTCGCCTGACTTGTGCTTTGCCACTAAATCTATTAAATCTATGACCAAAGACATTGACCTCAGTGTCACTCAGGTGGGTCGTGATGGTACAGCATAAAACTTCAGACCAATATCTACCAACATGCTAAGTTCAACTTGATCCATCTACATATTTGATATAGACTTATAACCTAAAATCTAAGTCTGTGACCTTGACCACAGGTGAGTCAAGATGCTACAGCATAATAAAAGAATAATATCTAACAGCAAAGTATCAACTAGATCCATCCATCTGTTCCAGCAATATACAGTTCATAACACTTTAAGCAAAAGCTTTAACATAAAATTTCAAAGTTCCTTGAACTCAAGGTCACCCAGGTGGGTCATGATGGTACAGCATAAAACTTCAGACCATTATCTACCAACATGCAAAGTATCAACTTGATCCATCTACATATCCAAGAGATATAGACTTATAAAAACTTTAACCAAAAACTCGAACAGAAAATTTCTAAGTCCGTAACCTTGGCCTCAAGGTCACTCAGGTGGGCCATGATGGTACAGAATAAAACGTCAGACCAATATCTACCAACATGCAAAGTATCAACCTGATCCATCAACAACTTCAGGAGATATAGACTTGTAAAAACGTTAACCAAAAACTTTAACAAAAAATTTCTAAGTCAGTGACCTTGACCTCAAGGTCACCCAGGTGGGTCATGATGGTACAGCATAAAACTTCAGACCAATATCTACCAACATGCAAAGTATCAACTTGATCCATCCACAACTTCAAGAGATATAGACTCATAAAAACTTTAACCAAAAACTTTAACATTTTGAGCAACGCCGACGCCGGGGTGACTGCAATAGCTCTTCCTGTACTTTCGTACTGGCGAGCTAAAAACGAAATAACCTGGATTCCTTATGTTACTTACACTCAATAAATGTTCTATTTCTGCATTGACTGCAATTATCTATCAGTCAATAGAGTAAACACTATAGGAGAAAACTCAAATTTCTCATCTCAACTTCGCTGTGTATCTGTACATGTATCTCAGTGTTAACTGTATTGTTTTGAAAATCAAACAGCTCAATATGAGCCTTCTGATCGAAATTCACAGAAACTATGTGAGCCGTGACGTGAGAAAACCAGTCTTCAGGGTTTCCGACCAGGTCTGACACAAACCGACCTGTACGGTCACAGAAGCAGGCTAGAAGCTTGAAATTATTTCGATTTAAGAAGAGAAGATATTGTATTATCCATGTAGCAAAAACAAAGGCACTAATCAGCTTCTCAGTTACTGTGAAGCAGATCTGGGCATTTGTTTTTGCATAGGCAAAAATCCGGTATTCTCATGACGCGGCTCAAATCATACTTTACTTGTATCTGGTGTTTTAAAGGTTAACAGACATAAAGAATCACAAACAAGCAAGCACACAAGTTATTTCTAACAGCACTATGGCATCGATAAAATGTGTCAGTGAATAATGACTTTATAGTGAACAGGCATTTACAGGCAACCCTCATTATAACACTATATGAGCCTGTGCGTGAGAAAACAACAATTTGGGTTTCTGACCAGGTCCGACACAAACCAGCCTGTACAACCTCAGGAGCAGGCTAGAACCTTGAAATTTCAGATTTAATAAGAAGAGGTATTGCACTATCTATGGAGCGAAAACAAAGGCGCTGATCAGCTGTGCAGTTACTGCACAGCTGATCTGCGGCTTTGTTTTCGCCTAGGCAAATTGTTTGTTTTCTCATGCGGTGGCTCATTATTTGGGGTCCATAGAAGCAGGCCATGTTACAAATGAAACTGTTATAATGAGGTTACTTACTTAAAGACATAGAGCAAAATAAAAACTTTAGAGCTATGACATGACAGTATTACTCGTATATTGAAAGTTGCATTATAGTGAGGCGTGCTATAAAGAAGTTGAAGTGTACAATCAGACCAAATGTTCATTCTCAATTTTTATATTAGCTACCTTTCACCATTGTTCCTAAGAGATCATATTGGGGGAGTATAATAACTGACCGACCGTAGATTTATGTTTGTTTTAGATGATGCTTTATGTCTACCATCAGGAAAACATGTCCCTGAAATGTGCACCCCCTCAAACCCCACTTATGTATAGCAAAACTGGGGTATGCAGGGGTATACCTATTTTTCTTATTTTTGCTCCAAAACATAGATTGTGGGTACTCGTTAGAACCGCCTCGGTGAGGCGGTTCTAACCGAGGCGGTTCTAACGTGTACCCACAATCTATGTTTTGAGCAAAAATAAGAAAATTATCAAAAATTTTCTACTGAAAATTTTCATTTTTATCACTGTATATTGCATGGGCATGTGTTCGTAATGACAGTCAGTTCCTGTATCTTCACAAAAATGTGCCTTAAATTTGGGTGAATATTGGTCTGCTTGCAAGTTGTTTCGACAGTCTGGCACTCGTGCTACCATACCAGGTCATGAGGGGCTTTACGAATTCAAATTGTGACAAAGCTATATGATATTTATAATGGCAGCTATACAAAATAGCTGTCAATTTAAACTACTGAACACATGATTGGCTCTATAAATAGTTTGTTCAGAGACAGTGAAATGTACGCAAAATTGACAACCAACTTGTCTAACAGTTGCTACTGACTTGCACGGTTAATGCCAATCAAACTTTTTTCTTTTTTTTTTTTTTGTTGTTGCCTACTTCTATAGCCCAATCCATATAAGGCCAGAGAAAATTAATTTTTTTTTATTTTCGCCAAAAAAGAACAAAAATATCTTTTTTCAACAAAATTCAAAATAATGTAAAAATTTTATTTACCTAAACAGCTAAATGCCCATATATCTTTCAATGCAAAAATCATATTCGTAAAATTCTACAGAAACTAGGCCTTGAGGACATTCAAAGTGGGGGCCCTAAGTTATTTAAAATTGATGAATTACATTTAGAAATTGGTTAAATCTTCTCAATAAAGTTGTGTCTAGCAATAATTACTAAGAGAACAACTGTTAGATAAAGGTTGTCACTATTGTGTATCCAATAACCATTCACTATGACTGAGCAGGCAGAGCACTTTTGTCGAGGTCTGCAAAATACGGGTGATTTAAGGCTTCTTTGGCGGATATCCTTGTGGCGGGGTCGTACGTCAACATGAGCTGCAACAGAAGATACAAGACTGATTAACTATTTGAGCCGTCTCGTGAGAAAACCAACAATGTGGTTTCTGAACAGGTCCTACATAAACCGAGCTGTACAGGCACAGAAAAATGCTAGATGCTTGAAATTTTGGATATAGGTAGAAGAGGGATTGTACTATCCGTGTAGCAAAAACAAAGGCACTGATCAGCTTCGCAGTTAGTGTGAAGCTGATCTGCGCGTTTGGTTTCGCATATGCAGATTGTTGGTTTTCTCATCAGGCGGCTCATCTGTACCAAAAGTCGCTAAATGTTTAAGAATAATTAGAATAAAATCTGAATTTAACAGAGTTTTGGAACAGCGTAAATGACAAATATTTGTGTTAACTCTCATGGCGATACATGACATTGTCATGTTAACAGAATTAATAATAACATAATTGACTGATTTTTTTTTCTTCTCTTTTTTTTGACTGATCATTTCGTTCGACTGATTTCGATATCACTGACCAAAGGTGTGGCCTAGATCACGTTTTTCATCTTGAAAAGAAGGACATTGAGAACTAGAAATGCGTGTTTGTAAAACACTATGCCCCCAACTGTATGCTTGTCCCTAAACTGGTAGTTTGTATGATTCATTTATTTCATTTGAATGCAGTCAAATTTAATTTCCTGAAGAAGCTGTCGGTTGCGTCTGTTTTGACCACGATCCAGAAACAGAATGTAAGCTTTTTTGCAGGCGAGTTAGAAATGAAGTAAAAATTTAAAAATGGAGTAATTTTGTCAAAATTTGACAGAGAGTCCTCAAAAGTTAATCAGGTGATCTTCTTCTCAGCCCCAACCAGCATACCAAATATGAAGGCTCTAGCTAGCTAGCTCAAATACATTTTGAGATATCTTGCACACAAGATTTTCAAAATTTGTTTTCAAAGGGACATTATTCCAACAAGGGGCATAACACATACATGAAAAAAATACAGGCCAACCATTTTTAAGAGGAATCTGTATATGAAATTTCAAAACCCTATCATTCACCGTTCAAAGGTTTCAAATTTCACCGAAAAGTGGAACCAGAGGACCAACGGTCCTGTAAACGCTCACCTGAGATCTGCTATATTAACCAAGTATTAATTTAAAAAAATTGCCCTTTCTGGGGCCCCAACAACCAATCAAAACCAGAGTACCAATGGTCCTGTAAACGCTCACCTGAGATCAGCTGCATATACCAATAAACATGTTTGAATATTATGGTATTTAACTCCAGTGCAGGGGCAGATAAGCCCTTGGGCCATTTTCTTTTTCAGAATCTTCAATATTCTGTCCATTTGCCAATTTCCTGTTGGCTTTTTCCTTCAAATGACATTTTAACAGTTTTCCCAATTCAGATGCACAGGCAACCCATGTTGACCTTGCCATAAACTTGGTCAAGGTCATCACAGGGTCATGCTTTATATATACATTTGAGTACTTTAGCCATCGATGCCTCACGCCAAGTTTCCTTGAAATCAGTCTATTGGTTTCAGAGAAGATGATTTTTGATGGGTTTTTACCATATATGGGCATGGCGGCCATCTTGGTCATGTGACCTAGATTATTTATATACACATTGATTCCCCCATTCTATAGATGCTTCACTTAAAATTTGGCTTTGTTTGGCCAAGCGGTTTCAGAGGAGAAGACGTTTGAATATTATGGAAATATACATGTATATTGCCCCGGGGTGGGGGCACATGAGCCCCTGGGGTCCAATTTTTTTCAGAATCATTAATATCCAGTCCTACTGCCCATTTCCTGCAAGACTTTCACTTTAAATGACATTTTAAAAGTTTTCCCCATTCAAATGCATTGGTGACCTACGTTGACCTTCCCGTAAAATAGGTCAAGGTCATCACAGGGTCATGATTTATATACACATTGTAGTGCTTGAGCCATCGATGCTTCGTGCCAAGTTTCGTTGAAATCGGTCAACCGGTTCTGGAGAAGAAGATTTTTGAACGGTTTTTACCATATATATGGGCATGGCGGCCATCTTGGTCATGTGACCTGGATTTTTTATATACATATTTGTTACCCCTTCCTATTGATGCTTCACATAAAATTTCGCTTTGATTGGCCAAGTGGTTTCAGAGGAGAAGATGTTTGAATATTATGGAGATATACATGTATATTGCCCCGGGGTGGGGGCGGATGAGCCCCTGGTGCCCAATTTTTTTCAGAATCATTAATATTCAGTCCTACTGCTCATTTTCTGCAAGATTTTTCCTTTAAATGACAATATTTTTGCCATTCAAATGCATTCGCGACCTATGTTGACCTTGCCGTAAAATAGGTCGTCATCATAGGGTCATGATTTATATACACATTGTAGTGCTTGAGCCATTAATGCTTCATGCCAAGTTTGGTTGAAATCGGTCCAGTGGTTCCGGAGAAGAAGATTTTTGAAGGGTTTTTACCATATATGGGCATGGCGGCCATCTTGGTCATGTGACCTGGATTATTTATATACACATTGGTTCCCCCTTCCCATAGATGCTTCATGTAAAATTTTGCTTTGATTGGCCAAGCGGTTTCAGAGGAGAAGATCTTTGAAAAGTGTGGACGACGGACGACGGACGGACGGACGGACGACGGAGCATGGGTATACTATAAGCTCACCTTGTGAGCCTGACGGCTCAGGTGAGCTAATAAAGGATTAGGACAAAAGTCAACCAAACTGTAGAGGACTACTCTATAAACATTTCTGCAAAAAATAGAATTCAAATATCTGCGACTGGACCAGAAAAAAATAGCCAATTTCCACTTTTCCCGTTTTAAGTCTATCGAAACTTTAAGTTGTCATAGCAACCAGATTTCTTAACCGACTGAAATAAAAGACATAAATTATGTAGAGACTACTGTCAGGAACATGTATACAAAGTACAGGCTTCATGCCTTCTGAGGAGAATATTTTTAAATGTTTTTCGAAATTTTACCCTTTATGTGGCCCCAGCCACCAATCAAAATGAAGGATTAGGAAAAAAGTTACACAAAACATAGAGATATACTCAAGAAATATTTCTGCAAAGACAAAATTCAAATACCTACAATTGGTCCAGAAAAAATAGCTAATTTCCACTTTTCCCATTATAAGTCTATGGAAACCATAGCAACCAGAGTTCTTATCCGACTGGAATAAAAAACACAAATTATGTAGAGGCTACTGTCAGGAACATGTATACAAAGTACAGGATTCATCCACTTGACAGTTTCTGAGGAGAAGATTTTTGAATGTTTTTTTTTTTCAAAATTTTGCCCTTTATGGGGCCCCAGCAACCAATCAAAATAAAGGATTAGGACAAAACTCACAAGAAATGTCAAACACCACTCAATAAACATTTCTGCAAAAACAAAATTCAAATGTCTGCAATTTTAGCGGAAAAATAGCCGATTTCCACTTTTCCCATTATAAGTCTATGGAAACTTTAAGTTGCCATAGCAACCAGAGTTCTTATCCGCCTGGAATAAAAAACACAAATTATGTAGAGGCCACTGTCAGGAACATGTATACAAAGTACAGGCTTAATCCCCTTGACAGTTTCTGAGAAAAAGATTTTTGAATGTTTTTCGAAATTTTGCCCTATATGGGGCCCCTGCAACCAATCAAAATAAAGGATTAAAACAAAAGTCACATGAAACGTAGAGGACTACTCAATAAACATTTCTGCAAAAACAAAATTCAAATGTCTGCAATTTTAGCGGAAAAATAGCCGATTTCCACTTTTCCCATTATAAGTCTATAGAAACTTTAAGTTGCCATAGCAACCAGAGTTCTTATCCGCCGGGAATAAAAAACATAAATTATGTAGAGGCCACTGTCAGGAACATGTATACAAAGTACAGGCTTTATCCCCTTGACAGTTTCTGAGAAGAAGATTTTTGAATGTTTTTCGAAATTTTGCCCTATATGGGGCCCCTGCAACCAATCAAAATAAAGGATTAGGACAAAAGTCACATGAAACGTAGAGGACTACTCAATAAACATTTCTGCAAAAACAAAATTCAAATATCTCCAACAAGACAGCAAAAACTGGCAATTTTCACTTTTTTCCATTATAAGTCTATGGGAAGCATAAGTTACCATAGTAACCAGAGTCCTTATCCGATCAAAACAAAAAACACAATTATTCTTTCCCCCTACCTGTAGATGGTGTATGTGTAATATGAGAACAATCGGCCCAGCGGTTTCAGAGAAGAAGATCTTTGAAATTGTGGACGACGACGGACGGACGACGGACGATGGACGCCGGAGCATGGGTATACTATAAGCTCACCTATGAGCCTTCGGCTCAGGTGAGCTAAAAATCAATCAAAATTTCAAAATTCTGTATTTTTGTAAAAATTTGATGGAAAGTTCTCAAAAGTTAATCAGGTTATCTACTTCTCAGCCAACAAGTGTACCAAATATGAAGGCTCTAGCTTCAATACTTTTTGAGATATCTTGCACACAAGATTTTCAAATTTTGTTTTTAAAGGGACAAAACTCAAAAAAGGGGCATAACTTGGCCATACAAAAAAATATGGGTCAACTATTTTATCATGAGGAATGTGTATATGAAATTTCAAAACCCTAGCATTCACCGTTCAAAAGTTTCAAATTTCACCGAAAAGTGGAAAAATCAATCAAAATTTCAAAATTCCGTATTTTTGTAAAAATTTGACAGAAAGTTCTCAAAAGTTAATCAGGTCATCTACTCCTCAGCCCCAACAAGTGTACCAAATATGAAGGCTCTAGCTTAAATACTTTTTGAGATATCTTGCACACAAGATTTTCAAATTTTGTTTTCAAAGGGACATAACTCAGAAAAGGGGCGTAACTCGGACATGAAAAAAAATACTGGTCAACTGTTTTTTCATGAGGAATGTGCATATGAAATTTCAAAACCCTAGCATTCACCATTCAAAAGTTAATACACACACACACACACACACACAGACAGACAGACAAGCCGAAAGCAATATGCCCTTGTTGGGGGCATAAAAACATTTTCATATAAAGCAATTGCAATGAAAATGTGTAAGTTTATGTGTCATGCTCGTGCAGCTTCTGTTTGAACATTCATTCTTTCGATTCTGTATTTGACACTATCACTAGGCTTTTGCATTCAAATGTAAATTAACCTCATATCATTTTGGAATTAACTCTTATGACAAGTTGAGCTGTGTCACAAGAAAAACAGTTTTCAGGGTTTCTAATCAGCTCCAACACATACTAGCCTGTACAGTCACAGAAAAAGGCTAGAAGCTCAAAAATTTTGGATTTACGAAGAAAAGGGGTGGGACTATGTGTGTCGAAAACAAAAGTTACTGCAATTACTGCACAGCTGATCTGCACCTTTGTTAAGGCAAAAACCTATGCAAAAACTTGGTTTTCTCATGACACGGCTCATTCTTAACCAGGGATTATTTTCTGACGAGATTCTGAGAGATTCTCTCATCTTTGGGCTAAAAATCTCATTGATATTCAATTTGGCTAAATGGGAAAGAAAATCCCACACGAAAATGCCATTTTCACAATAGGTTTTGCCAATTTTCCCAATAAGTCAAGAGTTTCTTGCTAGTTTTGGCCTAGTGAGTGATTTTCTGCCATGGATTTTTTTTGACAGAATTATCCCTGCTTAACCCTACCTGTACAAGGTCAAGGCCAACATTATCCAACTGTTTAACAGACTGTGCGAGCTGATTGGTTTTCCAGGCGGGGAATGAGGGTTTATAGTCGGGCAAACTGGAGACACCCGGCCACGTCTCTTCTGTCGGGGTTGTTAATGTTCTGTTGTCAAAGAAATCATACATGTATGAGAAAACAGTCATCAAACCATATGCAAATGGAATCAGTAATGTAAATTCAGAAATTTTCACGCAACTTTTATTTCGCGAATTTTCAATTTTCAAGTTATATGCGAGGTCTCAAATTCGCGAATGAGCATGGTTTTAGTCTTTATGGCCAATAGTTATTGTTTATTAGCGAAAAACTTGGAATTCGCAGGGCAACAAATTCGCGAACATTTGTGAAAATTAAGTTCTCACGCACATTTCCAAACTTACAGTATTTAACAAAATTAATATGTAAAACAGAACTTGGCAAACAATTTGATGTCTTATATTACGTAACATACAAATAACATTTTAACAATAATACAACATAGTTTTTGTTTTATTTCTTTCGTTAATTTGAACTGATGATTTATGCCCCAGTCAACAGCTATGGTCAGGTTGGGACATTGTCTCCATCTTATGGGACCTTTACCCAGTAAGGTTTGCTTGGAGGCACAAGCAGCCCATCTGTTTCTTATGGTCCAAATTCATTAGGAAAACATGCCCATGTAATATACAGAGAATACTTTAGCTGTAAATATTTAAAATTTCATCAGCATTTTTTTATGTTTTTTCTTATTTTTGCACTAAACATATATTGTGGGTACACAATGACTCGTTCCATGATGAATATTCATGTACAATGATTCTTGGACATTTGTAAGGTCTACAAGGTAACTCACTTAGCAAACATAACAGCCACGTTACGAGAAAACCAACATTTTGCATTAGCAAAACCAAAGGCTCAGATCAGTTTGAAACTGCAAAGTTGATCAGCTCTTTCGTTTTCACTACACCAATAATACAATTCCTCTAAATCAAAAATTTCCAGCCTCTAACCATCTTCTGTGCTTGTACAGCTCTGTTTGTGTCAGACCTGTTCGGAAACCGCATTGTTGGTTTTCTCATGATGTGGCTTGTATATAATACCTGAATATTCGGAATAACTGGTCAATTTCTGAGTCGCCATGGAATAGCGGTCTTTTTGTGACCATTTCAGCAAATATACAACCTATACTCCATATATCTACAGGACAGGAATACCGCTGGGATCCGAGGAGAATTTCTGGTGCCCTGTACCATAAGGTGACAACCTACAGAAAGAAAACAAGTCGACTTAAGTGAACTAACCAGGGGCCAGTTGTTCAAAAGTAACGATGTTGTTAGTTAACGATTTGTTAACATTTCAAATGGCAATATTACAAATACAGTTACTTTTTGTTGAAAAATGCGAGAGAGAATCCTTTGCATTGCATTGCAAAGGATTCTCACATTTTTTCAACAAAAAATAACAGTGTGTTTGCTTTTGAAGTTAAAGTTAAAGCTGGCTGTTTATAGTCTGATATCCACTCTCAATGAATGTTCAACCGACTTCCACATTAACTCCCCTGGTCACCGAGACATATGTCAACTGCTAACACATGGTGTCACAGGCAGCCGCAGTACACTGGCATATATCCCTCACAGGTACCCATCTATACACCTGGGTGGAGAGGAGCAATGTCTGTGAAGTGCCTTGCTCAAGGACACAACCAAAAAACTCTGTGGCAGTGCTGGGATTCGAACATGGGTCCTCCGTATCCAAAGACCAACGCTCTACCAACTGAGTTATCCGGACAGAGGAAGTTAATATATAGTTAACAAATTGAGTGGTTAATAACAGTGTTAAGCTAACGAAGTTTCGAACAACTGGGCCCTGGGTTTTGACATTTATCATAAGAAATAACCAGAGGACCAATGGTCCTGTAAACGCTCACCTGCGATCAGCTGCATATACCAATAAACATGTTTGAATATTATGGTATTTAACTCCAGTGCAGGGGCAGATAAGCCCTTGGGCCATTTTCTTTTTTCAGAATCTTCAATATTCTGTCCATTTGCCAATTTCCTGTTGGCTTTTTCCTTCAAATGACATTTTAACAGTTTTCCCAATTCAGATGCACAGGCAACCCATGTTGACCTTGCCATAAACTTGGTCAAGGTCATCACAGGGTCATGATTTATATATACATTGGAGTACTTTAGCCATCGATGCCTCACGCCAAGTTTCCTTGAAATCAGTCTATTGGTTTCAGAGAAGATGATTTTTGATGGGTTTTTACCATATATGGGCATGGCGGCCATCTTGGTCATGTGACCTAGATTATTTATATACACATTGATTCCCCCATCCTATAGATGCTTCACTTAAAATTTGGCTTTGTTTGGCCAAGCGGTTTCAGAGGAGAAGACGTTTGAATATTATGGAAATATACATGTATACTGCCCCGGGGTGGGGGCACATGAGTCCCTGGGGTCCAATTTTTTTCAGAATCATTAATATCCAGTCCTACTGCCCATTTCCTGCAAGACTTTCACTTTAAATTACATTTTAAAAGTTTTCTCCATTCAAATGCATTGGTGACCTATGTTGACCTTCCCGTAAAATAGGTCAAGGTCATCACAGGGTCATGATTTATATATACATTGTAGTGCTTGAGCCATCGATGCTTCGTGCCAAGTTTCGTTGAAATCGGTCAACCGGTTCTGGAGAAGATTTTTGAACGGTTTTTACCATATATGGGCATGGCGGCCATCTTGGTCATGTGACCTGGATTTTTTATATACATATTTGTTACCACTTCCTATTGATGCTTCACATAAAATTTCTCTTTGATTGGCCAAGCGGTTTCAGAGGAGAAGATGTTTGAATATTATGGAGATATACATGTATATTGCCCCAGGGTGGGGGCGGATGAGCCTTTGGTGCCCTATTCTTTTCAGAATCATTAATATTCAGTCCTACTGCTCATTTTCTGCAAGATTTTTCCTTTAAATGACAATTTAACAATTTTTCCCATTCAAATGCATTCGCGACCTATGTTGACCTTGCCGTAAAATAGGTCAAGGTCATCATAGGGTCATGATTTATATATACATTGTAGTGCTTGAGCCATTAATGCTTCATGCCAAGTTTGGTTGATATCGGTCCAGTGGTTCCGGAGAAGAAGATTTTTGAAGGGTTTTTACCATATATGGGCATGGCGGCCATCTTGGTCATGTGACCTGGATTATTTATATATACATTGGTTCCCCCTTCCCATAGATGCTTCATGTAAAATTTGACTTTGATGGGCCAAGCGGTTTCAGAGGAGAAGATCTTTGAAAATGGTGGACGACGGACGGACGACGGAGCATGGGTATACTATAAGCTCACCTTGTGAGCCTGACGGCTCAGGTGAGCTAAAAAGGCAAAGCATCACACCTCTTGTTTCTATATATCCAAAATTTCAAGCATCTAGTTTACCTGGAACACAGCTTTGCAGGTGGGTTAATGCCCAGCTTTTAAATTTTTCATTAGTTAACTGAACAAGTTTGTCTGTTTCAAACAGAAAAAATTAAACCTTTACTTCAAAACTATAGCAAGACTCGTACATTTTTTATACTGCAAATTTAAAAAAAAAAAATTGTGAATTCTTTCCTTTTATATACTTTTAAAAACATTTATAAAAAGAAAAAATGCATGAGTAAAACATGAGAAAAGTATTAGATCTAATACAATCATCTGATGTGCTACTCACCTCATGTGTATAGACCCTGACTGGTACACCAAAAGCTCTGGCCAGACCAAAGTCGGCCAACTTTATCACACCATTATTGTCTATGAGGAGATTCTGGGGTTTTAAGTCTCGATGTAACACACGTCTTTGGTGACAGTATAAAATACCCTGGGTGATCTGGTACGTGTAACTCTGGAAACAGATAGTAACCAACAATTTGGGTTCCGACCAGGTCCGACACAAACCGGGCTGTACAGTCACAGAAGATGGTTAGAGGCTGGAACTTTTGGATTTAGAGGAATTGTACTATCTGTGTAGCGAAAACAAAGGCGCTGATCAGCTTTGCAGTTACTGCGAAGCTGATCTGTGCCTTTGTTTTCGCCTGTGCAGATTGTTGGTTTTTAATTGTCAATTATAAAGTTTATAAACATGGTTGTAATATGCTGTCATGAGAATATTTAAATCACATTTCGCAATGCCCTTTCCACACTTTATCTGGATTAATCAAGCACCAATAAATATTGTGGATTGCTTTGGTTATGGCTGAATTCTTTAAGCCAACATGCCAGTCAACAATTTTTCAGTCATGTCAGTGTAGTAGAACTTTGTAAAACGTCTCTGTTTTGGCTCCAAAGATAGTACAATGCCTCTTCTGAATTAGTGGTGAAACGATTCATTGCTGTGCATCGAAAACCGAGTTCTCTGCCGTCGGTTCGATTCACGATTCACACCCATGGTGGTTTGGTTCGGTTCGCTCCCATGTTCAGCCAGGTGGTTGTATTCTACTAAGCTTTATCAAAACCAATACTAAAAGTGATTTGATATGTATCGGTCGAAGTACCAGTATCTCTCCATTTAATTAGCGATACCACAGGTGTTTACCTTCTGACTTTAATACATGCAAAATCGGTCATTTACAAATCGACATTTCTCCACAAAATCCCAATATCTTCGAAAAATGGCTTCTATTTTGATATCAACAAATCTTCTGGCTTCCTATTGGTGCAATCCATAGAGAGTTATGTGATCGAATAAGCGAGAAAAAAATAAAAGTAACTAGAAATGCGTGTTTGTAAAACACTATGCCCCCAACTGTATGCTTGTCCCTAAACTGGAAGCTTGTATGATTCATTTATTTCATTTGAATGAAGTGAAATTTAATTTCCAAAAGAAGCTGTTGGGTTGCCCTTGTTTTTGACCTCGATCCAGAAACAGAATGTAAGCTTTTTGCAGACAAGTTAGAAATGGAGTAAAAATTTCAAAATGGAGTTATTTTGTCAAAATTTGACGGAAAGTCCTACAAAGTTAATCAGGTGATCTTCTTCTCAGCCAAAACCAGTATACCAAATATGAAGGCTCTAGCTTAAATACTTTTTGAGATATCTTGCACACAAGATTTTCAGATTTTGTTTTAAAAGGGGCATAACTCCAAAAAGGCACATAACTTGAACATGAAAAAAAATATGGGTCAACTATTTTTTCATGAGGAATTTGTATATAAAATTTCAAAACCCTAAATTCACCGTTCAAAAGTTTCAAATTTCACTGAAAAATTAATCAAAATTTCAAAATTCCGTATTTTTGTCAAAATTTGACAGAAAGTTCTCAAAAGTTAATCAGGTCATCTACTCATCAGCCCCAACCAGTATACCAAATATGAAGGCTCTAGCTCAAATACTTTTTTAGATATCTTGCACACAATATTTTCAAATTTTGTTTTCAAAGGGACATAACTCAGAAAAGGGGCATAACTTGGACAAGAAAAAAAATATGGGTCAACTATTTTTTCATGAGGAATCTGTATATGAAATTTCAATACCCTAGCATCAAGTGGCATATAAGCGAGGGCTATCAAGTCTCTCTATACTCAAAGGGACTACATGGTCTGTGAACAAGCATCAGTAAATCGTTTCATTGGCTTTGGAGGTAAAAGCAAATCTCTGTGAAAGCAATTGACTGCAAGGATTTGTTTGTAGAAGAAACATTTATCTGTCAAATCAAGGGCAGTTTGAGATTATTTCATTCAGCCCCTATCAGGTTGGGAGTCTGAGGTGTAGTCTGCAACATGTGAAAACATACCATTTCATTTTCGTTACAGGCCAGGGGTATGTCAGTCTGTGGTATCTGTACATATTTTCATGCAAGAACTTCAAGCATGTATCAGAAAATCTTTTTGTGAAAGTGAAATTATTTTGAAATAAATACATGATCACTGTGGTATAAAACACAGTCTGATCAAACCAACCAAATATTCCATATAACACTGATTCTTAGCATCTGGTTATTATCATGAGCACACCAGCATGACATTGTTTATTTAAGATTTGAGATTAGCTTTTTTACAGACAAATTTTCAACCAATCAAAACACAGCTTCACAGACCATCTAAGTTTTCTGTTCATAGCCCTTGCTTATATGCCACTTGCCTAGCATTCACCGTTCAAAAGTTTCAAATTTCACCGAAAAGTGGAAAAATCAATCAAAATTTAAAAATTCCGTATTCTTGTCAAAATTTGACGTAAAGTTCTCAAAAGTTAATCAGGTCATCTAATCATCAGCCCCAACCAGTATACTAAATATGAAGGCTCTAGCTTAAACACTTTTCGAGATATCTTGCACACAAGAATTTCAAATTTTGTTTTCAAAGGGAAATAACTAAGAAAAGGGGCATAACTTGGACAAGAAAAAAAATACGGGTCAACTATTTTTTCATGAGGAATACACACATGAAATTTCAAATCCCTAATATTCACCATTCAAAAGTTAACAGACGTACACACGCACACACAGACAGACAGACAGACAGACAGACAGACAAGCCGAAAGCAATATGCCCTTCCAACTTTTTCAAAGTTGGGGGGCATAATAAACACATATCGGCAAAATTTTCACGCATTTTGTTCGCCATTTTTTTTATCAGCCAGCATGGAAAATTTTGACGGTCATGACCCTTGTTGTTTTGAACTGGCTTGCGCTTTTGACCAATCAGATACAGTTGTTTTTAATTTATTCATTAAGACGCAGTTTTTAATGAGGAAATGGCATTTTGTGATGTGTTTAGCCCTCATATTGTCAGTGCTCCAGATAAGGATTGAGGGTCAATGGGTATTTACCCACCTCTTTTTGGCTTAATTGGGTATTTCGGATTCCATTGGGTAAGAACATAATTTTTAAAATTTCGAATTGGGTACTTCACGTTTTTGAATTGGGTATCCTAATTGATGAAAGTAAAAGTTAAAGTTAAAAACAAAAATCATGTGTTTCATTAATAAATGATTTGCCTCTTGATTTGAAGGTGTCTCAGCTCATTTGCTATACGGCTAAAACACAATCAGGGTGGACATTTGGGTTTCACTTTTGTCAAAAAATGAATTTTAAGTGGGGCATATTTAGATAGCATTTTTGTTATAATCCGAGACATCTTGTAGGTGCAAAAACGCAGAAATTTTCATTTTCTTTTCAGGTTTTCAAAAATTTTATCATACCTATGCCCCTAGGGCTTAGGGGCCTACATATTTGAAAATATAACATGCATTATGCCTAATGCAATTTATCTTGTATTGAGAATAATTACTTTTGGGACACTTTTTTGTGTCAGATAACAGATTTTATCTGGAAAATCTGTAAAAAATTTTAACATATATCAAATATGAAAATGTGTCGTGTCCATAGCCCTATCTATTTTAAGACAGTTTTGTCACAAGTATTAACATGCAATATTCATATCTACTGGTACATTTATGACTTTTAGTGATGTTCTTGTTTGTTTACAACCCAAAACAAAATGAGATAAGCTTAAAATGATCCTTTTAAGCAAACAACAAAAATGGGGGCTACGGACACGACAGGGCTACGGACAGCATAGTTACCGCGATATCTGATGAAACCATTCAGCTAGCCACAAAATGTTTATTATAATACGTTTAATGGCTGGACCCGCAAATGAAAATGAAGGTCATGTTTATATTGAGCATTGTTAACATACTTTAATAGGGGCTTGAAAATAGGGGGCTACGGACACGACATTTACATGTTGTTATAAAATTGCATCTGGCAGATTCCACAGTCACTTTATATTCAATAAGGGCTTTTCCATCAAAATTCAAAAAGTATCTTATGCTTAATATGGCATTTGTGATTTTATATAGTTTGGAAGCCCCTGATTTGGGAATATATAACCAGAGGACCATTGGTCCTGAGAACGCTCACCTGAAGCCTGATCTTGGAGTATTAAGTCATAATGAAATGACCTTGACCTTGAATACTCACACACCTTTATTGACTTCATAAGTTGTCTGCATCTGCAAAGTTTCAGGTCTCAGGCTGCAATAGTTTCCAAACCCATTGATTTCTGAGAAAACCATAATTTTAATTTTGATATTTAAATGACCTTGGGCCAAGGTCAAGACATGACTTTGGCCTTAAATAATTACTTACCTTCATTGACTCTATAAGTTGTCTGCATCTAGCAACTTTCAGGTCTCAGGCTGCAATAGTTTGTTTTCGCCTTTTCCCATGTGAAAGCCTATGTTTCCAAAATTGACCTTGCCGTAAAATAGGTCAAGGTCATCATAGGGTCATCATTTCAACAAACTATGATGGGCTGGAGTCCCAAATGCTACATACCAAGTTTCATGAAAATCGGCCTGCCGGTTCTGGAGAAGAAGATTTTTGAAAGGTTTTTACCATATATGGGCGTGGCGGCCATCTTGGTCATGTGACCTGGATTTCGCGATCAAACTTTCATCTCCCCTACCCATGGATGCTCCACATAAAATTTCACTTTGATTTGCCGTGCAGTTTCGGAGAAGATCTTTGAAAAGTGTGTATGGACAACAGACTGGCCAAGGTCAAGAGATGACCTTGACCTATATTAATCATATACCTTCATCTACTCCATTAGTTGTTTGCATCTACCACTTTTCAGGCCTCAGGCTGCAATAGTTTACAAAAAATCCATAGTTTTCACTTCTTCCTATGTAAAACCCTATGTTTCCAAATTTGACCTTGCCGTAAAATAGGTCAAGGTCATCCAAGGGTCATCATCTATCAAACTATGATGGGCTGAGGTCCCCGATGCTACATACAAAGTTTCGTGGAAATCGGCCCACCGGTTCTGGAGAAGAAGATTTTTGAGTGGTTTTAACCATATATGGGCGTGGCGGCCATCTTGGTCATGTGACCTGGATTTCGGGATCAAACTTTCGTCTCCCCTACCCATGGATGCTCCACATAAAATTTCACTTTGATTGGCCGCGCAGTTTCAGAGAAGATCTTTGAAAACTGTGTATGGACAACAGACTGGCCAAGGTCAAGAGATGACCTTGACCTAAATTAATCACATACCTTCATCTACTCCATTAGTTGTTTGCATCTACCACTTTTCAGGCCTCAGGCTGCAATAGTTTTCAAAAAATCCATAGTTTTCACTTTTTCCTATGTAAAAGCCTATGTTTCCAAATTTGACCTTGCCATAAAATAGGTCAAGGTCATCCAAGGGTCATCATTTTAACAAACTATGATGGGCTGAGGTCCTCAATGCTACATACCAAGTTTCGTGGAAATCGGCCAGCCAGTTCTGGAGAAGAAGATTTTTGAGTGGTTTTTACCATATATGGGCGTGGCGGCCATCTTGGTCATGTGACCTGGATTTCGCGATCAAACTTTCGTCTCCCTACCCATGGATGCTCCACATAAAATTTCACTTTGATTGGTCGCGCAGTTTCAGAGAAGAAGATCTTTGAAAAGTGTGTATGGACAACAGACTGGCCAAGGTCAAGAGATGACCTTGACCTATATTAATCATATACCTTCATCTACTCCATTAGTTGTTTGCATCTACCACTTTCCAGGCCTAAGGCTGCAACAGATTTCAAAAAATTCCATAGTTTTCACTTTTTCCTATGTAAAAGCCTATGTTTCCAAATTTGACCTTGCCGTAAAATAGGTCAAGGTCATCCAAGGGTCATCATTTTATCAAACTATGATGGGCTGAGGTCCTTGATGCTACATACCAAGTTTCGTGAAAATCGGCCCACCGGTTCTGGAGAAGAAGATTTTTGAGTGGTTTTTACCATATATGGGCGTGGCGGCCATCTTGGTCATGTGACCTAGATTTCGGGATCAAACTTTCGTCTCCCCTACCCATGGATGCTCCACATAAAATTTCACTTTGATTGGCCAAGCAGTTTCAGAGAAGAAGATCTTTGAAAAGTGTGTATGGACAACAGACTGGCCAAGGTCAAGAGATGACCTTGACCTATATTAATCACATACCTTCATCTACTCCATTAGTTGTTTGCATCTACCACTTTTCAGGCCTCAGGCTGCAATAGTTTTCAAAAATCCATAGTTTTCACTTTTTCTCATGTAAAAGCCTATGTTTCCAAATTTGACCTTGCCGTAAAATAGGTCAAGGTCATCCAAGGGTCATCATTTTATCAAACTATGATGGGCTGAAGTCCCCGATGCTACATGCCAAGTTTCGTGGAAATCGGCCAACCGGTTCTGGAGAAGAAGATTTTTGAAGGGTTTTTACCATATATGGGCGTGGCGGCCATCTTGGTCATGTGACCTGGATTTCGCGATCAAACTTGAAATGCCACTACCCAAGGAGGCTCCACATAAAATTTCAACTAGATCGGCCAAGCGGTTTCAGAGAAGAAGATCTTTGAAATTGTGGACGACGACGGACGAACGCCGGATCATGGCTATCCTATTAGCTCACCTTGTGAGCCTTCGGCTCAGGTGAGCTAAAAAGCCAAAATGTATAACAAAGGCCTACTTTTAAGAAAAGCTCTTGGGAATTTATACAAAGGCAAGTACCAATGTATTTATCACCTCAGATAAGAGCAAGGGTATTCCTTTCGAATTTCTGACATTTTATATAAATTTATTGACTGAAGATGAAATTATAATAGCTGGTGTCTTGTAAAATAATAGAAATTTTAAAGTGAAACTTTATAACACTCAAAAATAGCCCAATTTTAGCCTTTTGACTAGGCAGTAAACCGTTCTTCTACTAATAACCCACACATATTATATATCACTGGAAAGGTTGTGAAATTTCCTATATAGCTGTGACAATAAGTCAATAACATCATTCTAGGAGTGCACCAGGGCAAAATACTGGCGTATAACATGTATTTTGTGAAATGTCCACCCTGAATGTGTTTTAGCCGTATAACATTGTAAGTGATACTCAATTATCACAGACTACAGGTCTATGTTATTAAGCTTTTTGTAAAAGCTAATACTTGTTTATGCAACAAGAAAAGACAAAAATCTACATTTCAAATGACATAAAATAATTAGGAAGCTGCTTCCTGTTGTTTTGCTCAATGAGGTGATATCTGAAATTGATCTATTTTTATATAAACTATTGCAACTAGATGCAGAGCCATCACACTGTCTATAATACAAGCATAGTGGGAGGGGAACGTTTAACAAAGATCGTAAGTTGCGTAACATTTTAGAATGCTTTTTAGCTTTTAATTGCAGAATCAATGAATTGTTTGTTTGGAAATAATGAAAAATAAAATTTGAACAAGTGTTCTTAACTTTACATACAATAAATTGAATCTGATGGGTCATTATTGAAAGAAATATTTAGCTTATTAAATAAGCTAAAGAATTGGGCTTCCTTTTCTCCCAGTCAAACTGAAAGTACAATTCATACTGCGCAAGTCTATTCTCTAGCGCAATCTGGCGGCAAAAATCGACTGGATGAAATTCTTGGCTCATAGTCTTGATCATCAAGACGCTCTATACAGTATGAATGGTAAAATGGGAACCAAGTTCCAAAAATAGACACATGTGCTCGATTGTAACTACACGCATGTGCAAGCAATATTCGGTAAACATCCTGTATTTTGACATGAATTGAAATAGGGCTGTACGCAAAGAAAATAATCTGATTTGCGTATCGAAGATTTCTTTTGCTTTTCTGTACGCAGACCTGTAAATCTTAATTGGGTTTTAAGACATTTTAATTGGGTAAATACGCAGATACGCTGCTTATCTGTAGCACTGTATTGTTGTTAAATCCGATTTATTTCGTGAGTGACACGGCGCTGGTCGGGTCCACAAATCGCAGACGCATTATAGGCAAGTCGCGCGTAATGCTATTTTAAGTCAGACTAGGTTGCACGCCGTTTCTATAGTTTCATGTGTCGAAAATCTAGAATGCAGATGACAATCGAATTTCTCAAAAATCAGGTGTGCATTGAGTCTTGTAGTGACTTTGAGAAAAATCGATTGGCCAATGAGCGCTTGTGTAACTGTTGAATGCAGGCCGCACTTACTATTGGCTCTCCGCAGATTTAATTGACAGGTGAATTACTGGGCCTGTGTTTGTGTTTTTCATCAACACGTGGTCAAGTGATAATTGATTTCTTTACTGTGTTAATTAATTGTCGTGTACAATGTCATATTTTACCGTATTGTTTGGCGTGCATGAATAATGGATGCTGATTATCTGGACAATTACGTAAAGGTTAGTCAACGTTTATGATATTATTTACAATCTGATATGATATGGAACGAAAGCTTGATTTTTCAACTTCCCAAAAGAATTGTATCGAAAATAATGCATGAATAATGGATGCTGATTATCTGGACAATTACGTAAAGGTTAGACAAAGTTTATGATATTATTTACAATATGATATGGAACGAAAGCTTGATGTTACAACTTCCCGAAAGAATCGTATCGAAAATAATCGAACCGAGGTGTTAGTAATCGAATCGAACCGAATCGAGACTCATCTGTATCGTTTCAGCCCTAGAAACCATAAAAATATCTTTATAATTTGCTATATTAGTAGATGTATATGGTTCAAAATAGGATGTATTGAAGTTAAAACATTGTCAGAACATAAAAAAAGAGGAAAGAATAATTTTGTGAAAATGAATCTTTGTTTTTAGATTTTTGAAAAAAAAAAAAAAAAAAAATCCTCAAAATGGCCATAAAATTTTTTGGGTAGGGCCAATTTTGGCGGGTAGGTAGGAGCACAGCAAACCAACAATTTTTTATGGTCGGCCTAGTCTTAATATCTAAGTCTGAAATTCTAAGCTTCTAACCTTCTGTGGCCTCGCAGCCTGGTTTGTGTCAGACCTTGTCAGAAACCCAGATTTTTTTCTTTTCAAGCAAAATTGTAGTGGGAGATGCTACATTAAGAATTAACTACAGCCACAGCCAGTTTTGACTATCTATTAGGGACTATCTATAAAAGGCAATTTCTGGCTTTATGCATACTTTGATATCAAGTTTATTACAAAAATATTTACATTTCTGATGCAAAGTCTTAAAGAATCTATAGAACTGAAATGCGGTTCATAGTTCCCTGAACTACATCATGTCACGCAACGTCATGATTCAATCTTGGCGTCAAAAAACATGACTCTTGCCAATGTGAATTTGTGATTGGACGTTGTAAATGTCATGATATCATTGATATTGTTCCGCTGTTTGAACAAACACTTGTATATTTGATATACAACACTGTTTAAACAAACACAAATTCTCTATTTGCTTGAAAATGCCTTGATAATTTTTCAACAAGAGATAGAGAGAAATGAATGTAAATATAAGCAATGAGTTTAATTTTTCTGAGACCTCATAAAGCTATGAACCACAGTGGGTCGCTAGCAAAGCTAGCAAGCCCCTTTGGGGTTCATTCACTTTGTGTGCACCCCACTGTGGTTCATAGCTCCATGGATATCAGAATTGTAAAGAAATACATTTCTTAAAAGTACCTTGACTAGCATTTTATCCATATACTGTCCTGATGGGATGGTGTCCATGTATCGCTTCAAGTCCATTGATAAGAACTCAAACACAAGGTACAGCTTGTTTTCTTGCATCAAAACATCTTCCAATCTGGAATGTAAACACTAAAACATGCATCTGAAGCTGGTTTTGGTTAATTTTCGGTTTTAAATTATATCCAACAAAAAGCTAAGTTCATATGGAGACAGGTTATAGTCTCATCGAACAAAGTGGAGAAGCCCTGGATGGAACCTGGATCTGAAGCGTGTGTCCATGATAACACATGTTGAATGCTTATACATGTTAAGATGAAGTATCATAATCTACAAAATGTTCAAAGATATATTTATAAGAGGAAATTTTATGTTGATAAAATGGCCTAAAGATGAAATGCAATTTAGATAGAATTTCCTTTTTTACCAGAATGACATTTATTTTGGTTGTTAATAACTGCCTCAGCAAACAGAATCTGTTCACTTTGGGTTTTAGGGCAAGTATTACATGCTTAACATACTTCCAACAAATAGATAAGCCATGTATACCCAAAAGTTACCAAACAAAATTTTGTACAAAATTACAAAATTGAGTCTTAATAATACTTAACTCAATTTGCCTGGATTCTGAATAACAAATGAAATCTTACGCCACTATATTAGCATGCTGTAGCTCCTTGAGCAGTGAAATTTCCCTAATGGCTGTTGACGGCACTCCCTCATCCTCGCTCTCCAGTCGGATCTTTTTCAGCGCGACCATTCGTCCTGTCTTCTTGTTCTTACCCTTGTATACCACACCATATGTCCCTGAAAAACCACAAAATATACACTTAGGGGCACTTCTAACGCAACACTTACCTTTTTTGACATTACTCAAAAATCTATTAACCGTTCTTATTGAAATTTTCAACAAATTTAGTTCATCTATTCATGTTTACTTTCTGTAATTTTCATAACAATCGATGGACTATAATGCAATAAATTAGATGTTTATATCATATGACTGAAAAACAAAAAGTCACAATAATCCGGCTGGCCTGATAAGTAAATGCAAGTTATTACGATATCATAGCAGTGAAGTTTACCATAGTCAGCTAATATCCTGTATATCCAGAATGGGACTGGACGACACAGGAACACCTCCTCCCTATATACAAAACATATTTATTTCATAAGTCCTTGTGGGATGTTTCTCTACTCCTCCACAAGATCTACTTCTGTTACTGCGGATTTCTTGAAACAACGCTGTGACAGTGATACCGCACACGCCTGTTTTTAAACTCTTCCCAGAGGTGACCAAAAAGGTACTTCTTGGACTAAACACATCATATGATTTTTTTATTGCTTGAAAACTTATTTGTAAGCTTGTGGGGTTGGGGATATGGGATACGAGCTTGATATGATACTTTTTTGAGACACCGCTATGTTAGTATTAAATTCGCTAATGGCGTGACCTTTTTGCGACTTTTCATTTTTGAGTCTTGTTAGATAAATTTTATATTTTTTAAGTTGTGGAATACCAATTTCGATAAAAAATACAGACAACAGGCAAGCATAATTGATTTATGTTTGTGGAAAATTTCAATAAATTTGGTGGTTTAATTTTTGAGATATGATGAAAAATATAAGTGTTGCGTTAGAAGTGCCCCTAAGTGTACAGTACAACCTCATTATAACGCTATCTTTGGGGTCCATAGAAGCAGACCGTGTTATAGTGAAACCGTGTTATAATGAGGTTACTTGCTATAGACATATAGCAAAATAATCAATTTGGGAGCCATGACTTGGCCGTGTTATAATGAAAACCGCATTATAGTGAGGCGCGTTATAATGAGGTTGAAGTGTATAAGAAAGCTGCAAAACATTATCAATAGGCAACCTGTCTTTAATTTAACAATCCTCTTCAATGAAATGGGTAGCACATTCGATAACAGGTAATTCAGTTCAACCTCATTATAACAAGCCTCATTTTTAATTTATTTTAATGCTGTTTTCAGACACCATGTCATAGTTCCAAAATTGAAAATGCAACACAATTTTAGCCAGCCACGAGCTGTGTCATTATCAAATTTGACATAATTCTTGTGTGAACAATAGACTAAGCCTGACTTATTTTTACAAATTGAATTAGATGATGTTAAAAATTACGATAACTGACACTGATTCTCTCAAGAGTTCTCACACATGACTTTCTCCCTACCTTCTCCTATTTTCTCTATCTTTACATAATCATCCATTGTACTTTGGTCTCTGTCTCAATCAGCCTAAAATAACAAAAGCCAAACACGCAAAGGTATAATTATAATGTTTAACAGTGGGTCAAGGGTTGCTTGGGTAACAGATCTGTTCCCAAGATATTCCTCCAAGCCACTAATTCTGTTGGCTCTATTTTCAACACAGTTGAAACAGGCTTAAGTTTACACTAATGACATTCATTGGTAGTGCTGCTGGAAAGATTTTTTTTCTAATCCGCAGTGACCTTTTGACTTGGGAGTCCAGAATCCATTATCTGACTAAACTTACATTGTTCTGAGTTGTACAAGGCCCAAAGACACTGAGGATTGGACTCCAAAACAGTTTAACGTTACACTGTTCCACTCCTTGACAACAGCATTCATGATACATATACTTGTGAAGCCTTAATAAATTTTACTGATGCTTACCTGACCAATGATCAACCTCATACATGGAGGCTAAGTTTCTGCCAAAACATTTCTCTAGACTTAAGTTCTGGTCATGTTTCAAAATTCTGTCTAACCAAGGCAGATTGTAGTATGGCGTGTTACTTGTGAACACTGCCATCTGTTCAGACCCCATGACACTAATGTTGAGTTACATAGACATTTATGCAACATGGGTAGAGCTGCTGTAGGTTAACTGGGACTTTAACCTGGCGTTAACCCATATTTGACGGATGGGTTTTCCAATCATTATCATTTGGGTGAGTCCACTTCAGTTCTTAGGGGCATCAGGTGTGATTTTATTCAATTTTTACATGAAAATTCTCAAAGCAAACAGAATAGCCCCAGATGGGATGCCGTGTTCTGCGGCGTCACATCTGGGGCTATTCTGTTTGCCTATGTCCCGACAAAGGGACACCAGGCTTCAATGAGTTAAGAGTAACAGAGTTTTACACAACTGGGCCCTGTGACATCTTTGCCATACCATTGTATTGCAGCATACACCTCAACCTCTTTATAACACTATTGTTGGGGTCCAAGCCAATTTCCATTATAGCTCACCAATCCCTGTTTTATCATGAATGAATGAATTATACTCGTGAAATGCATAGACATATTGCAAAAATAGTTTTAAACGACTGATTGGTGTCCAACAGTGATCGTTATATCCAAAACAGTGTTGTAATGAAGTGTATTTTATATATCCAAAATAGTGTTGTAATGAAGTGTATTTTAAAGAGGCAGAGATATTGTTGGCTTGGAAATGTTAGGGGCCATTTTGTGGAAAACGCATCTCCTTACATTATAAAACCAGCCCACTAATTCAAAATGAAGGGGCCATTTTGAAAATAAAAGGGCAATTTTGCCCATGGCCCCTTCCAAAATTATCCCCGAAGAGGTCCAGGCATAAATGTTTATCTGTTTATTGAGCTGGACAGTGGACAGACATGCACAAAAAAGACGGGCTGGTCACACGTTTTATTTAGTGTTGGGTATCGGTCGCGAAAATCACTATCGATTATCGGAGCACATTAGTCGATTGATTATCGATTGTACAATCGAAATGTATGTTCCCCTTACATTAACCAGTGAAGTGATTAAAAATGCTCAGTATTTGACAATGTAGTGACAAGTCACTGCATCATGCCCCTTCTCTGTATTTAAATTGAACATAGCCAATATATTAAGGCCACATTTTCTACAAATGATAAAGTGACCATGTGATAGAATATTGCTGTAGCACATAGCATAGAAAAAACCTAATTATAAACAGTGAAGATTGTCAAGTGATGCTTTAATAAGTGAATATTAACAATGCATTCAAGTCTAAATGAAGGCA